>VDFB02353493.1:208752042-208950546 GCA_007258455.2 Sequoia sempervirens
AGAAAAGAATTCAAGTGGAGCACTAAATGACGAAGTTTTGGTGGAAGCAGAAAAATATGAGCAACATATTACGGCCCTCCTGATTTCAACAAGGTGTTTCAGGTGGATTGTGATGCCAGTGGTTGTGCCATTGGAGCAATGTTGAGCCAAGAAGGTAAGCCCATTGCCTATTTCAGTAAAAAAAGTTAAATGATGCCAAGAGAAAGTATTATGTATATGATCAGGAATTTTATGCAATAGTTCAAGCATTAAAGAAATGGAGAATTATTTGTTTCGAGAGGAATTTGTTTTATATACTGATCATTAGGCCTTGCAGTACCTAAATAGTCAGGGAAAATTAAATCAGAGGCATATGAAATGGGTAGAGTTTTTGCAGAGTTATACCTTTGTTTTGAAACATAGGAGTGGGAAGTCAAATAGGGTTGCAGATGCCTTAAGTAGGAAGCATACATTGATGACAAAAGATGTAGATTGAAGTGGTTGGTTTCAATGAACTTAAGACACTATACGCAGAAGATCTTGATTTCGTAGAGGCTTGGAAAGCTTGCAAGGAACCTGTTACAGTGGACAAGACAAGGTGGTTGGATTTCATAATCCAGGATGGCATGTTATTTAAGGGAAGTCAATTATGTATCTTGAGGAGTTCCATGAGGGAGAACCTGATAAAGGAGAAGCATAGTGGAGGAATGGTAGGACATTTTGGTCAGGATAAGACCATTGCCATTATCAGTGAGCATTATTATTGGCCTCAGTTGTCACAGGATGTGAAGAAGTTTGTACAAAGTTGTAGGGTGTGTCAGATGGCTAAAGGAGTGAGCTAGAATATAGGCTTCTATCAGCCCTTACCTATACCAGAGAGGCCATGGGAGGATATAAGTATGGACTTTGTTTTTGGTTTTCCAAGGACACAACAAGGGAATGATTCAGTCTTTGTGGTGGATGATAGGTTTTTGAAGATGGCACATTTCATTTCATGTCAGAAGACCCATGATGCAATCCACATTGTTGACTTGTTCTTCAAAGAGGTGGTGAGGCTACATGGTCTTCCAAAGAGTATTGTTTCAGATCGTGACACCAAATTTGTGGGGTACTTTTTGAGGACCTTGTGGAAGAAGTTGAAGACAGAGTTGAAGTTCAGTTCTGCACACCATCCACAAATAGATGGGCAGACAAAGGTTGTTAACAGGAGTCTAGGTAACCTACTGAGATGTTTGGTAGGAGATAAACTCAAGGGATGGGACTTGATCTTACCCCAGGCAGAATTTTCTTACAACAATTCTATCAACAGAAGCATTGGTAGATCACCGTTCTAGATTGTGTATGGAGGTAGCCCCAGAACAGCTCCATAATTGAGGAAGATGGACCAAGAGAAGAAAATAAGTGCTGAAGCCGAAGATTTTGTAGAGCACGTCAAGAATATACATGAGAAGGTATGAGAACACATTAATAAGATGCATATGCAATATAAGGCTAAGGTAGATCAGAAAAGGAGGAATAAGGAGTTTCAGACTAGCGATGAAGTAATGGTCCACTTGAGGAAAGAAAGGTTTCCCGTGGGAACCTATAACAAATTGAAGATGAAGAAATTTGGTCCCTGTAAGATTTTCAAGAAGCATGACTCAGGGAATGCATATGGGGTAGAGTTGCCTGATGGAATCAACATTTCCCCTGTGTTCAACATTTCATATTTGACAGAGTATCATGAAGGTGGAACAGAGGAAGCACTAGCAATAGGGTAGTATGGCATTCCAGCACCTACTTCAGAAAGGGGGGAGATTGAAGCAATCTTGGATAGTCATGTGGGAAGGAGTACCATAAATAGGTAGTATGAAGAATATCTAGTGAAATGGAGAGGAAGGCCTGTGGAAGATTCATCCTGGCTATCTAAGGTAGCAGTTGACCGGTTGGGTTTTCCTCAAACATCTGAGACGTGACGGGTCACTTCTCAAATTACCCCGGGTGTCTAATGCAGGAGCATCCAGTGGTGTAAGGGCAATCTTACATCACCCAAAAATAGTTAAATTTCAAGTTTCTTGGTTTTTAGATGTTTTTACATTTTTGGATACCCTTTTCGTCATAATGAAATTCCCAATTTACAATTTTTATTTTCTATTCCTGGGTTGAAAGATATTGCAGTTTTAGTTTCCCAGATTTGCACCTGAAAATCTTCTGAGTTAGATTTGAGGCACTTAGTGTTCCTAGATAGGCCTTGAAACTTGCCAAAATTGGTGTAGAAAATTTTGAGCGCATCATTGACTTCGAGACCTTTCCAATGGTTCAAACGGTTCGCGAATTGGAGTCTAGGATCAAAAGTTATGGCCCTGGGAAGTTGGCGCACTTTCTAGAAAAGACAATTGCAAATGTTCTTTTGAAATTTGAACTTCAAGTTGTAATTTTTCAGTGCCAAACCGCCTAAACTCAAATTTGAATGTTGTTTTGGCTCTAAACTAAAGAGGATTTCTATTTATGGGCGGGTTTCTAATTTTTGGGTAACTTTTTTGGGGACAAGCTCGCATATTGTGAAAGGGTGATTTTGTAGCTTTTTGTAACTTGCATGTTTTATAGAACTTGGGGATTTGAGATCCTCTGCATGTAAGAAGCTCCATTTTCTGAATAATAAAATTATTCTCTTGTTTATGGGTTATTTTCTAAGTCTCGGGCTGCACCCTCATCATAATGGAGGAACTAGCCAATTTTTTTTGATATTTTACCCTACCTCAGTACCACACTATATGTTCTACAAACTAACCAAAAAACCTCATCACTAATACCCTTTGGCCATCTATTGTTTAAAATGTAGAAAAAAAAACCCACTTAGGTAATGCCATTAAAAAAACCCAAATTATCTAGAATTTGTGAAAAGAACCATTCTACAAATAAATGCTAATTTCTATTAGAGATAAAAACTAAACTAAGAAAAATACCTTCTATAAAATAAGAACTAAATTTTGTAGGATAAAGATATCTAGCATTTTTATTCAAACAATACCTAAGATAGTATGCATCATGATCTCCTTCTATTCGGATACTAAGTCAATAGTTAGCTCCATTTGTTGGACTCAAGCAACACTGAGAGGGGGGTGAATCAGTGTTGTGCAATTTGCAAATTTTATTAGTTTGTTCTCTCAAGTGCTTAAAACATTCAATCAAAATAAAGATGCATGAACATAGAACAATAATCCACAACACCATAACACAAGCATTTTTACGTGGAAAACCAGTTAAGGGATAAACCACGGTGGAGGTTAATCCACAATTTGAGTACTCAAAATATAAGTGTTTTAAAAAAGAGAATGCACTTGCATTCAAGCACACTGCCTAGAGCTCACTGCTCAAAATCAGGAAGGCTAACTACCTTACAAAAGATTTGGATTACAAAAAAAGGTTGAAATAAGTAGATAGCATCTACAAATTCCTGATTACAGTTTCAGTTAGGCACATAGATCAAATTCAGGACCTCATGTTTGATTCTGCACTTCACTTTGCTCTGCCTTAATTCACTTCACCAAAACCTCTTCTACACAAATGAAAATTGCTCAACTTCTCTCCTAATATTTTCACATACATAAACACATATCGAACTCTCACACATGCACACCAAAATGAATTAACTGATCTCACATATATATATCTGCTACCAAGAATTCAATCGCTATATGTTGGCTCTAATGAAATAGGAAATATCTTCCATCTATCGGCTCAAATCATGAACAACATTTAATGTGCACCCACCATAGTCAACCATAGCATAGTTAGGACCCAAAACAAAATATCCAATACAAAAATACTTTAAACAATTCCATCTTAAACATCTACAACACCCAACATTCACTTAGTTGACCTTTATATACTGATGAACAAAAAATTGAATAAACGAATCTCCTAACTCATACACCACTTGATGCGATAACACAAAACTCAAGAATAACACATTTCAGATACCCAACGACCTTCCCTAAGATCCACAACCAAAACTGATAAATTGATAATGCAAACTACCTGATAGATTCAATCTGCAGCTAGATATCTTGTTCTTTACTCTGCCTTTCACTATAGTCATATACTACAATGTAGACCAGATCAATGACTTCAGTTGCCATCAATGACAACACTAGAAGCCATATGCCAAAAATCTCCCCCTTTGGCATTGATGTCAACACTTAGTGAAAAATGACTAAGTGTTGACACCTACGAAACTTCAAAAAGAAAAAATCTCAACAAGACTCAACAAAACTCCCCCTAAGATTGATAAGGCATTTTTCACTGCTCTCTCTCCCCATTTGACATCAATGACAAAGATAATAAAATATTTTATTTTTCCTTTTATGCCAACAATCTCTCCTTATGAAGATATAACCAAAAACTTGTGCAAAAATTGATTCAAAGACTTGAAGAAATACAGTTGTTGATTGAAGATAATTTTGTACTTTTCCTTCATCTCTGGAAGAAGCTTCTTCCATGCTTCCACTGTAATCCTGCTGATTATGATCATGCTGTTGTTTTCAGATGTTCGGCTGATAATATTGATGAGGGATTCCAGAATGGTGAAGGCATCTTCCAATACTTCTCCCTTCTTTAGTATCTCAATCAATTGTTCCAGCCTACATTCTATTATGTCCTTCACTTTCCAAAAGGTGTCCACAATTTTGTTCCTAGTACTCTGAACATTTGTATGCTCTGTCTACAATTTCTAAATCCTTTTCTTGATTGCACCATCTTGATCCTAAGACATAAATTTTTGACCAATATTCTTCAACTATGTTTCAATTTGTTCCAACTTCTCCTTGTACTTGTTGATTACATGAGGTCATCAAAGACAATAGTTATAAATGCTTTTTTTTTCTTATGCATTGCCTTAGCTCATTCATGTGCCTTTTTAGCTTAGTAAGTGACAACATGTACTACTTCTTCAAATGTAGAATCACTTCTTCTTCTTCCTTATTCTGAGACTGAGAGTCCATGATTTCCTTAATACATTCAATCATCTCTTCTGGAAACTTATTCTACAAACTCTCTAGTTTGATATGATTGTGCACAAAATGACCACTTAGAACACTTAAGATCATGTCCTTCTCATATGAAGGTCTGATAGTCCATATGTTTGCAATTTTTTGCATTCCATTTCCCTCATGGATAAGCTGTAGTAACTCTTCCTTAGTTAAATTACCTTCTCCTTCACTTCCTTTTTTCATTGCCTTTTCTTGTTTCGGTTCATCTATTTCCAATTCTTTTCCAAGGGTGTCCTAAATTTCCTTATTAGATTCCTCATATGGTATGTCCACAATCACTTGTTCTTTCCCTTTCCCTTCAACTTTTGGAGTCTTGCATGCTAGTGGAGTACTGACAACAATTTCCTTTGTTCTTCTCTTCTTTCTCTCCATCTCATCGGAGGAGGATCCAACTTCAAGTTCTCTTACTAGAATTGAAACACTAGTTGATCCAAACTTCCTTAGAAAATACTTATAGAAACTTTCATACACTTGATCATAGTTTGCCAAAATTTTAGAGTATATATAAATCTACTTGCAAATCAGTTCACTCTCTTCCCACATTACATTGTCATTCAGGGGTAATAAATTCAGAAAATACATTACAAGGAATATAAACATAGTACCAAACCTGAAAGGGAAACCTGTTTCCTTCGTCAATTGCACGTTCTCCATCAATTAATATTTCAGTAATCCACAAAGATCAAAATCCTAATCTTCCATTATCATTTTGTGTGAAATGTAGACTGCACCTACCAAAGTAACACCTTCTCTATTTCTGAAAAAGATTTTGTAAGATATTCCATGCACAATGTACCTTGTCACTAGATCCTTAATTGTGGATATTATTAATGCTCTTTGATCTGTAGTTACTCCAGTTAGGGTTTTGACTTCTTTATTATGAATTGACTTCTTCCTCGGCACTTCCCCAACCTTGCATAACCTAGTTACAGATTGGAACACTTCTTTTGAGATATGATAGGGTTTATCCAGAGTCAGAATGTCATCATTCAATCTGTTCAAAATAAACTCAATGATTTTTTCATTTATGAAATAAGGAAATTCACTCCAAATATCCAATATTTTTTTTTTGCTTCATTCAACCATTTTAATTCATCGTTCAACAACATGTTTCTTTCGGCTCTAATATTTTCACTACTATATTCATCTAGTTTTACCAATCCTTTGATTTTTTCCATTTTCCCTTCCGTACACGTCTTGAAAATACCAAATTAAAATTTCTCAATATAACTAAGGTACCTGATGAAAAAGGGTTTTGTCACCAAATTCTCTTCACGAATTCAAAATTCTAGTGTAGAGTGCTCTCCTTTTCTTCAACACAAAGTGGAAAATGAGGATTTCAAGTTTCCTTTTATAATTCACACACTTAACTTTTGTTGTAATAAATGCCTTTTCCCTAACTTATCTGGATACCCTGTTTTCTTAGTATATGAGAGATAACTCTTCCGCGGATCTTCAACTCAACACAACATCCTTTCCAACTATTCCAACAACATTTGTAGATCATTGATGCAATCACTACACTCATACATATTTCGGTGTTAATTACCAGTAGGGGGTTTGAAAAATTTTCTTGATAGCTCCCCCTAGGCCAAAGGCCTAAAACTAATTCCTAGAGGAATTACCATAAATAGTTTTTGGTGATGGATCATCAGAGGAACTCTTCTTCACCCATGTCTTCTTCATCTGATCTCTTATTTCATCCATAGATACTTTCCCTTTTCCTTTACCTTCTTTCTACACATTTTTGCCTTTGTATACTAGACCTCTTCTATCTATATTCTAGTTTTTGCAAAATGTTGCAATGTGACCATATTTGTTGCAATTGAAACACACAACATTTCCTTGTTCAAACTAGTCATTCCATTGATTTCTTCTTGATTTTCACTAATTAGCAATATGGCCAAATCTTCCATAGGTATAACATCTAACACTTCTATTAATAGAGTTGTTTGACACATTTCTACATTCAATTGACTTGTGACCAAACTAATTGCAATTAAAACACTGACCAAAAAATGATGATTCACTGGATTTCATTTTACTTCTACATTGAGCAGCCATATGACCAAATTTGTTGCAAGTGAAACAATATCCATTAAAATTTTGAGCATTAGGTTGTCTTATCGAAAGCCTTTTTGCTTTGTTCATTAGATGTCCTTTCTTAAAATTCCTCTGTCCAAATCTAAAAATTTCTCCTTTCTCATAACCAAGATCTCACTTATCATTTGCATTCTTCTTTCCTTGAGTCAGCTCATCAAGTTTCACAGAGCTAATCTTGAATTTCTCCTTGTATTCATTTGTAGTAGTAAGTTCATCCCTGAGAATAACAATTTGTTTTTCAATTTCTTCATTATTTCTAAATTGTTGCAGTTTCATCTCTAACTGAATGAATTCTCCATTAATTCTGCTACATTCACCAAATCTCTCTTTCAAGGACTGGACAATATTTTCCTCATTCTTCTTTCTTTCTTCAATTTCCTTAGTCATCTTCATTGCCATAGATTTCATATCGTGTTTTAGGGTAGCATTGTCTTTAGCAAGATTTTCACATTCTTTAGTTATTTCCTTCAAGGTCTAATTCAGGTGAACATTATCCATGATTTTTCTTTCTTTCTACTTAATCTGATCATAGATATCCTTTCTCTTTTCCATAAACTTAATAATCTAGTCTTTCAACTTTTGAATGAATTTCTCTGCATTCTTAAGGTTTGCTCTTAAATCTTGGACTTCTGCTTTAGACTGATCAAGATCATCAAGTGCCACCAAAAGTTGTTATTGAAGATTACCAGAGTCCATTACATTCCAAGATCCACCTCAAGCTGTAAAAATCCTTCTGAGGAACTTAGCTCTGATACCAATTGTTGGACTCAAGCAACATTGATAGGGGGTGAATCAGTGTTGTGCAATTTGCAACTTTTATTAATCTGTTCTCTCAATTGCTTAAAAAATTCAATCAAAAGAAAGATGCATGAACATAGAACAATAAGCCACAACACCATAACACAAGGATTTTTATGTGGAAACCCGGTTAAGGGAAAAACCACAGTGGAGGTTAATCCACAATTTGAGTACTCAAAATATAAGTGTTTTACAAAAGAGAATGCAAATGCATTCAGGCACACTGCCTAGAGCTCACTACTAAAAATTAGGGAGGCTCACTACCTTACAAAAGATTTGGATTACAACAAAAGGTTGAACTAAGTAGATAGCATCTACAAATGCCTAATTATAGTTTTGGTTAGGCGCATAGATTAGATTCTAGACCTCCTATCTATTTCTGCACTTCGCTCGGCTCTGCCTTAATTCTCTTCACAAAAACCTCTTCTACACAAATGAAAATCGCTCAACTTCTCTCTTGATATTCACACATACATCAGCACATATTGAACTCTCACACACGCACACCGAAACTAATTAACCAATCTCATATATATATCCACTACCAAGAATTCAATTGCTATATGTCAGCTCTAATGAAATAGAAAATATCTTCCATCTGTCGGCTCAAATCATGAACAACATTTAATGCACACCCACCAAAGTTGGCCATAGCGTGGTTAGGACCCAAAACAAAATATCCAATAAAAAGATTCTATAAACAATTCCATATTGAACATTTGTAACACCCAACATTCACTTAGTCGGCCTTCATATACTGATGAACAAAAAATAAAATAACTGGATCTCCTAACTCATACACCACTTGATACGATAACACAAAACTCAAGAATAACACATTTTAGATACCCAACGGCCTTCCCTAAGATCCACAACCAAAAATAATAAACTGATAATGAAAAATACTTGATAGATTAAATCTGCAGTCGGATACCCTATTCTTCACTCTACCTTCTGGTATAGTCAGATACTATAGTGAGGACCAGATCAATGAGTTCAGTTACCATCAATGACAACACTAGAAGCCATATGCCAACACCATTGAGTGCACCTCTACCATAAGAAAAAAATAGGTCCCCAATATTCTCAACTATACTAGGTAAATCCATCATGGTCCGCTTCCCCATGGCCCAAACAAAACATGAATTAATACCAACAACCTTGGATAACTTTGTTGAATTAGGGACTACAAAGATATATGAATAAGATGTTGCAAGAATGTTGCAGGTGTTGCCATTGATGTCAACAATGTGGAGTTTTTTTTATATCAAACCATATGGAGGTTGTTGATGATGTTTTTGTTGCCTACAAGGTGGTAGTTTGTGGTTGGTTGCATTTTCTACAATCAATTTGATTAAGTATAATGTATGAAGTTGGATGGAATACTCATGAATGTGTATGTGATTCTATAGATGTATTCACTCTATGATGTTATGGTTTTCTTAGAAGAATCTCTTTCAGTTAGTGAATTAGGAAATTTCTTAGAAAAAGGCATTGGAGAATGCTCCACATTCCTCTACATCTTAAGATATGGTCCTGTGGTTTGAATAATAGATAGAATGAAGTATGAAGCATATAGTTTCAATTTTTTCAAATCATTTATGTTATTGCAGAAGTTTCCTGAGTAAGCAGAGTGGTGATTCTATTGCTACCATCATGAATGGTTCTAAGAAATGCTCTATATTTCTCCATAGTTTCTTTTGTGGTCTTGTGGTTTGGAGGAAATGTTTCCAATGTTTATTTGTTGTCTCTTATCAAGGTTCAATTTTTGAGGTTTAACGCAAGTTGTGTTGTCAATGTTATATCTCAAATCTATGTTATCTAGGTTTGTAATAGGTAATGGTTGTGTCTATTTGTTTGAACCAACATAATGTTGCATAAAGTTGTGAAAGAAGGGCACGGGAATATTCTTGAATATCATTTTATACTTGCAATGCAATCCACATGATGCTAACTTGATTTTTTGGTACTGCTTGCAGTCTAGAAATTAATATTTCAAGGGTTGAGTGTTTGTTGGCCCAACTTAGTATTCTAGGTTGCTTGTACCAGGTTTTTGTGGCATGCAATAGCATAGGGATGCATGGAGATGTGAAATAGGTCATTCTTATCTCTTAATTTGGACCACATTTAATTTCCCTTTCCCATAGATGTGTTCAAGTTGACTCAAATATGAATGTTACAGATAGTATAAGTGTAAGATCAAGTGTGTGATCAAAATGTACAATTGTTTAATGTGTGATTAATGAAATTTTATAATAGAAGTGTGCTAAGAGTAGAGTAATGTGTACAAATTTTCAAAAATATGTTTAATGCATGTTGGAGGCAGTGAGCCAAAAGAAGAAGAGTTTAAGTGGTGTGTGAAAGGTAGTGTGCCAACCAAATTGTGTAAGTGCTAGAGGCAGTGAGTTGAAGGAAAAAGTGGAAGTGTAAGTTCTTGAGACAGTGAGTTAAAGGAAAAAAGAAGTGTAGACATGCTAAAGGTAGTGAGTCGGAGGCAACAAAAGTATTGCAGCTATGATTTGTCATCTAATTCTTCAAAGAGTTGTATTCAGAGGTTGTAGCCTCATTTTGTAAGTGAGTAGGGAGTTATAAACTTCCTTAGGTTACAAAACTTAAATCTATTGCAATGGTTGGTTTATTTGTGAGGTTGGATTTGGATAGTAGTTCCTATAGCTTTTCTCACCATGGTTTTTCCCTTGTTGGGTTTCCACATAAATTTTGGTGTTGTGTTTTTGTACTTTTTCTTCTGCATGTGTTATCTGATTTAGGTAGTTATTAAGTTGAATTGAATTGGTTCTGAGGGATATACTGATTCACCCCCTCTTAGTATATCTTTGTTCTAACAATTGGTATCAGAGCCGAGTTCCTTGGTGTAGCCCAAAAAATGAAGATGGATCTTAGTTTTAGAACGCATCGATCAAAAGGAGTCCTCTTCTAAGGCACCACAATTTTATAGAAAAAATTATGCCTTCTAGAGTATTTGGATGGATGCCTATCTCACATCTCTCGGTTATGATGTTTAGAGAGCTGCTAAAGATGATTATGTTGAGCCTTCTCATCCTATCACTAATGCAAATTCCAAAAAGGAATATGACAAAAATGCTAATGCAAAGAATTCTATCCTAAGTGGGTTAGCTAATTTTGAATTTTTCAAGGTGGTACAATGCAAGATTACAAAGGAAATTTGGGTTAAGCTCTAGAATCTCTATGAATGGAATGACAAAATCAAACAAGCAAAATTGCAATCTTACCAAACATTATTTGAGAATATAAAGATTAAGATGGAAGAGAATATAGCTAGCTATTTACTCTGGGTAGATGAAGCTATGAATGAAATCAAAATTCATGGAGAAGAGGTAACTAACTTTGTTATAGTGAAGAAGATCCTGAGAACCCTCCCTTAGAGGTTTGACCCAAAAGTATCTGTAATTGAAGAAGCCAATGACCTGAAAAAGCTTACCTTGGACAAATTGCATGGATCTCTCACAACCTATGAAATGAGGAATTAATTTTAGAGTACACACAAAAAGGAAGATGCATTCAAAGTTGTAAAGAAATAAGAGGCTCCTAGATCACCTAGTGACTCTAATGAAGAAGAAGAAAAATTTGTAAGAAAGATGAAGAAAGGATCAAACAAGTACAAAGGTAAATTGTCATTCAAATACTTTAATTATGGTAGAATTGGTCACTATCCTTCCAAATTTCCATTCAAAGAGAATGAAAGTAGTAACAAGGAGTTTTCAAGAGAAATAGTCTCAAGAAGAATATTCTCTCTAGAGGAGAATACTGCTCCTCAGATGAGGGAGATCATTGCACATAAAAAGATGATGTAGATGAATCCCTATTCATGTCCTCTATGATCCTCAAAAGCTCAAGAATATATATGGTTGAAGAAGAAGGTGAATTTTATTTTGAAGGTAAACTTGTTTCTTCTCTAGAAGATCTTGATTGTGTAAGAAAAGAAAACAAAAGGAAAAAATCCCTGATTGAAGAAAAAATGAGAGTATGCAAAAATCTTGCAAAGGAGATTTTGTCACTCAAAAAGGAACTAGAGAAATCATTGTTTAGAAGTCAAGATGTTTCTATCAAACCTAAATAAAAATCCCAACATGAAAATAGACCCTTTGCAAATAGGTTTAATCATGAATTTTTTGGTTACTATTTCATTTGCAATAAGTATGGACATAAAGCTATAGATTGCAAATCTAAAATGAATGAAAAATATTTTATCAGCAAAAATTCTCTTGCTTCCTTGGTAGAAGTTAACATGACATGTCAGATCTACAACAATGTTGGGTATATAGCAAAATTCTATAAAAGTGATTTTGCAAATGAGAAATTCAAAGGGTCACTGATGTTGAGCAAGTCAAGGAAACAAGCAAAGAAAATTCAATGGTTGTGCAAACAACATTTCACAAATAGAGACAATAAAATCTTTGGATAATTGATAGAGGGTGTTCAAGTGAAATGACTAGTGACAAACACAAGTTCATCAAGCTGGTTAAGTGCAATGGTAGTTTAGTAAAGTTTGGAGATAATTCATTAGCAAAGATCTATGGTAAAGGCACTATGAGTATTGATGGAAAATCTAAGACCAAAGATTTTTTCTATGTTGAAGGTCTCAAACGTAATTTCTCAATGTAAGTCAGATGTGCAACAAAGGATATAGTCTTTTATTCAATGATTATGGATGTGAAATCAGGAATGAAAAGTCTAGAAGATTGGTGGAAAAAGGCTCAAGGGCTGAAGGAAACTTATACAATATCAAGGGTGTGATTGGAAGAAGTTGTCTCCTAGGACAAAAAAATGAATGTTGGTTGTGGCATACAAGGATGGGACACATCAACTTTGATAACCTTGTGAAAATTAGTTCCATGCATGTAGTGAGAGACATGCCAAAGATTGATGAGCCTACAAGCACCATGTGTAGAGAATGTCAAATTAGGCACATGTCAGATTAGGAAGAAGACAAGAATAAAATTCAAAACCAAATAGTATTCTACTACTAAACCTCCAGAGATAATTCATACCGATCTGTGTGAACCAACCAAAACAAAAAAGTCTTCAAGGTGAAAGGTATTTCATGTTTCTTATTGATGATTTCTCTAGAATGACATGGGTTACATTCCTAAAAGAAAAATAAGAAGCTTTAAGTAGATTTAAGATCTTTAAGTCAATGGTTTAGAATTGAATAAATGCTAGAATTAAGTGTCTAAAATCTGATAAAGGTGGTGAGTTTACACCAAGTGAATTTGAAGAATTCTATGAAGAGTATGGGATAAAAAGACATTATTCTAATGCTAGAACTCCTCAATGGGTGAAATCACAATATTGTGTCCCACTTTTTGGCCAAGATGGACATTTATATCAATATTTTCAACTAAATCTTCACCTTTTGAGACCTATAGTAGCTAAAATGTTAAGAATTTGAAGATGATGCGAACTAGTGATTTGTGGCAATTTGTGTGTAGATCCTAAATATATATTTTTAATTTTTTTCTCAAATAAATCATGAATATTTCAACCTATCCTTTAATAACTAGTTTTAAACAGTAAACAACATTTTCAGAAAGTAATGTTTATGTCATCAAACATAACCTTTTTCTAGAAAGGATAAAATTCTAATTTTTAAAATATAGATTCTTAACATCAATATCTAGGGAAAAGATATTTTTCACAATTTTTTGTTACATATTTTTTTTAATTAATTTTTGAAGTCACTATAACTATAATTTGGACATAGGTGTATGTTGCCAAACATAAATTGTTGTGTATATATTGAAATTCATTTTTTTTGGTGAAAAAAGGACATCAATACCTAGCGAAAAGGTATTTTTTTAATTTTTTTTACAATGTTTTACTATTTTTCCACCTCTATAGAATGAAGAATTTGATGTTCAATAAAAAACCTATGTTTAGTAAATATTAAAAATTAAATACATGATAAAATGAAAAAATATCAAAACTATACTTGTTGGAAAGATCATTTTGAGGGCTATGATATTGTAAAATATAATTTATGAAGACTTTATTTAATCCCTCAAAAGTTAAAGAAAAAGTGTTTTCTTGCCAGCATTATGATAGATGCAAAGGAGACTCCATTGTCGGTATGATTTAATACTAGAGGGGTTCTATCCAAGGGGTTTTGATATAAGGGGGTCTTATCTAACACTCTTTAATTAAAACTCTTTAGATGGAACCTCTCAAGGCTTAAATCATTAGTTTTTCTAAAAAAAAGTGATTTTAGGAAAAAACAAAAAAGGAAGAAGAAGACGTTGAAAAAGAGGAATCTCAAGAGAAAGTACCCAAGACTCCTGACAACTATGTTCAAAGGAATCATTGAAAAGATCATATCATTAGAGATAAGAATGAAGGAGTCTTTACAAGAAGAAGGTTTACAAAAGAAAACAAATAGGTAATTTTTTCTCTATTGTCAAGAATAGAGCTAAAAAAATTTGTTGATGCCTACAAATATGAAGGATTCATTCAAGCTATGGAAGAAGAGATAAATCAGTTTGAAAAGAATCAGACTTTGGAATTGGTTCCAAGTCCTGTAGACAAGAATGCAATTGGAACAAAATAAGTGTTCAGGAACAAACTGAATGAAGATGGAGAAATTGTGAGAAATAAGTGAGATTATTTTGTAAAGGATAATCACAAGTGGAAGGAATTGAATTTGAAGAAATATTTTCTCTAGTGGAAAGAACAAAGGCCATTAGAATGTATCTTGCATTTTCTATCTTGAATGGTGAGTTAGAAGAAAAAGCATACATAGAGCAACTTGATGGATTTCAGCTATCAACAGATCTAAAAATGGTTTGTAAACTTAAGAAGGATTTGTATGGTCTTAATCAAGCCCCCAGAGCTTGGTATGCAAGGTTGGATAAGTACCTATGTTAGCAAGGATTCAAGAAAGGTAATGTAGATAGTAATTTATACATTAAAGTAGAGGATGAAAAGGTTCTATTTTTTTTCAGCAAAAGGAATAATGCCTATATGTATATTTATATTAATATTAATATGATGTTTACAATAGAAGATATATTTCCTTCTGAAAGCTATATCCCTTTGGAACTGCCAATTTCTTGGCTCTTTTCATCACCAATACAAAAAACAACTTATACTATCTCCTTGGGAGCATGGAAAAATGTTATCGCAGAGCTTACTTTTCATCACTAGTACAAAAAACAACTTATAATATCTCCATAGGAGCATGGAAAAATGTTACCACAAAGCTTAATGTGTATTTTAACTACTACATTTAAATAAAGTACTATGTAGCTACTATCATCGAGCAAAAAAACACATTCCACTTGAACTTGTTATTCCTCCATATGCACAGGTTGAATTTCATTTTCATCTTGCTCTTCATTTAAATTATCTGCATCAGGATGAGTTGAAGGCATCTCATTGAGGTTAATTTCCCAATCATTTTGTACACCCAATGATTGATGAAGACCACTATTCTCATCTACTATTTGTTGTGGCTATGGTGGTGGCATTGGCGGGTCATGAACATGAATGAGCAATGCCAAGATGGCTTGCACTTTCTCTTTTACTTTGTCAGCTAGGACAAGATCTATCTCCCTTGCATACCTTCTGAGAGAATTTAACATATAACTGGAGTTTTTCTAAACCAGAGACTTGTTTATAGCAACAAAGAAAGCAAGAAAAGTTGTTCTATGTAACAAAAAATGTCTAGGGAATAAGCCACCCACATACTTGTGAGCCTTCCATAAATCATACCATTGGAAAGCTTTATGTAGAATACCATTTTGTAGATATTCTTCATTTACCACTCTTTTTTTAATAGAATTCACCAATTTGACACACTGTAGCAAATCTAACAAGTTGGAAATGAAGATTGAAAAAAATTGAGATGGATAAATTAGGTACTTCACCTTTGGCTCCATCATCTCAACACCAATTACCCTTTTGATGTACTTTTTAAAAGTTGCACAATGATCCTTGAAAACCAAATGAAGCTATGCATCACCAATTTCATCTGATATAGGCAATTCCCAGTCATTTACGAGGGTGAACATCTATAGTTTTTTGGATAGAACTCCATCTGCCTTCACTTACACATTGCACAAAAACTTGATGGCACCCTTAGCTCACCACTACTAGAGCTCTCCTGATGAAACATAAACACTGCTAGTTGAAACACACACACACACAAATAGCAATTGGAAATGTGGAATTTTAGGCATTGAGGTAGCATATTTATTGACATTGATGAGAGGAGTATGCTGACTGAATATTCTTTCATATGCTGCAAGTTGCTTGCACACACCAGAGAATGATTACACATTTCATAATAAAAAATGAGTATGACTTGATGGATAAAAAGAAAAATTTAGTAAATTTCATTCCATTAGCCAAAAAATTGTCTATGGAGTAGCAACTTAAACCATGTTACAAGTTTAGTCATGCCGCCCTACACATTTTTTATTTGTCAATGCCAACTATATGTACAAAACAAAAAGAATTTTGCACATCGCCATCCCAATCCGCACATGCAAATTTACTTGATATTTTAAAATAACGAGACACCTATTATCTACAAAGAAGCACACATTGTTAGAAAAAAATCATTTTACAAAGTTTCATCATGGAATCGTGTCATTTCCTAGCTTGAAGATTAAGTTTGGCTTGCAAAAAAATATTCTAGCACACTCTCATGTACGCCCCATCTTGCAATAGATTATGTCACATGAGCAAGGTGATGTCAAGGTAACACCTTACACTATAATCATTACTGCAAACCTGAACATCTCAACTTACACAAACTTGGCTATGCTGATGACAACAAAGAGTACTTTGATGTACTAAAATCCTTCGTCACATTTAAAGAAATGTGTAGCTTAAAGATTATCCCTGTGCTTGGAATATGTCATCTGAAGTTGGATTGAGATATTCCATGTGTGCTTGATATAAATGCAAAGTTGACTTTTCCATATTGAGAATTGACAAGAATAGATGTGTGATCTTTGCAGAGAATAAAAACCAAGCCACTACTTTTTGAATTTTGTACTATTTCCCATTTTTATCTCCACTGCTAGCTTATATCAAGTTTTTTATCCAATTTAGTTAAAACCACTTGAACCAGATTACAAATATGCTCACTTAATATGATAAATTTGGCACAACATATTCCTCTCAAAGCAAAATACCCAATCCAATGTAAGATTGAAAGCACCAAGTATAATCATTTCACAAATTTCCTCATGCATGTGAATGATTATGTGATAAAACAAGCTTGCATAGTTGTACTACACTTGTAACCTTGTGTGTTATCTTGCCATGATCCACTACCTCAACATATACTGTATAATTAGACTACCAGTTAGACTATTACTTTCTCCATTGTGGCATTCAACACTTTAATGTTCAGAAATAAATTTTCTTAAAATGCCTTGTAGACGATAAAAGATAGAAAATGAAAACATTTATACACATGGCATTCCACCTTCACTTGACAAAATTTCTTCCATTTTAGGATGAAGCTTCCCTAAACTAGCAATGTGTGTGATATCGTCTTATGCTTGATCACACCCTAAGTTAGCAAGAAAATCTGCTAAGGTGTTACCTTCCCTGTAGATGTGAATTATTTGAAATAGCTCAATTTTATCCAGTAATTCCCAAATTTTTTTTACAATGTAACCCAACTTCCAATTGATAATTTTTTGCTCTCTACATGCATTTAAAAGAATCAAAGAATCACCTTCAATCTAAATCTTGTAGATCGTAAAAGTGATTACTAACTTTAACCCTTGTAGTGGAGCTTGTGCCTCTGCTACATTATTAGATCCATTTTTCAAATTGAATGAATTAGCACACAACACCATACCTTTATAGTCTCTAATGACCACCCTTGCCCTAGATGAACTTGAATTTCCCCGTGCTGCTCCATCAAAATTTAATTTAAACATTCTAGTTAGAGGTGGGTTCCAACTAATATTTCTTTTGTTTACTTTTTGAACTAGTTGAAACAAAATTCCTTTGAATGGAAAAGTAAGAAGTGGCCATGACCTCATTATCCTTGAATCCCAATCAGTAAAAATTGATCCAGCTTGTTTTACTTTTTTCACATAACCATTTACTATTTTAGAGATAGATTTCTCTAAAGATTGTAGGACTTGATCCATATCAATTTTTTCTTTTCTAAAAATACATCTATTTCTTGCCCACCATATAGCCCAAACAACTGATGCCAGTATTATAGTCCAAATTATTGCAAATAAGGATTCTTTATAAAGCTTCAGCCAACTTGAAAGCCCTTCCAACATCCTTCTTTAGGAAAAATCTTTGAGTTCCAATAGAACTTGTAAGCCCTTTGTACTACCACTTGTGAACCAAGTTGGGTAATTGACTTATAACCCTCTTTGACTTTGTATTAGATCCTGATGAGTGATAAACAATTCGATCTTGGAGGATAGAATGTAAGAGCCTCTTGTGCTCGGAGTTAATTTTCAAATTTGAAAAGTCCTCCACTTTACTTTACCCATCAAATTATCTACATATTGAATGTAATCTTTGACCCTTGACCCCCATATCTATAACAACAATTTTTTTGTGTTTTCAAAACTGTGTAAAGAATTTAGTATTGGATATCAATTCCAAGAGTCCTTCTAGAACAATGCCTCATTACCACTATTGAATTCCCAAGTTAAGTGAGGGACAATGATTTTTCTACAAGACACTAAAAAGTTCCACATTGCAGAACCTAAAGGTGGAATTGAAACTGTGAGGATTCTTAATGGATTTGTATCATCTAAATACTTATTTTCCATGAGCCTGCACCATTTCAATTAAGGACTTGAGTACATATGCCATATCATTTTAGAACCTAATGCCAAATTTCTTTCAGCCAAATTGTGAAGATGTGCTCCACCTTTTAATTTCTCCAAACACATGCTTTCCAAGGAAATCAAAGGTATTTTTTTTTCTATCCATATTAGCAATCCAAAGAATTTTTTTGATCAATTTTTGAATTTGAACAATAATGGATTTTGGAGCTTTTAAAATTGACATAAAATAATTTGGTATTATAGAAAAAACTATTTTTACCAAATTCTGCCTGATAAAGACAACCATCTCCCTTTCCATGATAGTATCTTAGATTGAATACTTAAGATGATTTTTTTCCAATAAGAAATCTTATTTTGACCTACAATAAAAGGAATACCAAGATATTTGCAAGGAATTTGTGCTTGTTGAAAGCCAAGCAACTTCACAATCTTCTTTTCAATAGAAGATTTTGTATTGAACACATAAACTTTTGAATTTCCCTCATTGGTTTTTTGACCAAAAGGAAAAATATATTTATCCAATACTGCTTTAATTTTCTCTGCTTCTACAACAACTGCCTTACCAAAAAGAAATGTATCAACAACAAACACATAATGTGTTTCTATTATATTTGTGTTTGGAATACATATTCCATGAATGGAACCTTGCTCATGAGCCTTATGAATTGATCTACTTAGAGCCTTAGCTAAAATAATGAACAAAAATGATGAAAGTGGATCACCTTGACGTACCCCTTGAGATGACCCAAAAAAACCTACTGGAGACCCATTTATCAACACTAAAAAATTTACACCTGACAAACATGCCATGATCCATTTACACCATTTATGAGAAAAAAAATCTTAGTAACACCTACTACAAGAACACCCAATCTACCTTATCATATGCTTTTTGCATATCCAACTTTATAATCATAGATGACAATTTATTTACAACAATGAAATGGAGAACTTCATGTGCAACAATGGAACCTTCATCTATCTCTCTTCCAAGAAAAAATCCACCCTGCTCTTCTGATATAATCTTAGATACAAATGGGTGTAATCTTAGATAGAGAGCCTTTGTAAAAAATTTGTATATAGTATTACACAATGAAATAGGCCAAAAATCTGAAAAAGTAGATGGTGAATTTATCTTTGGAATGATAGCAATATGAGTAATATTTAATTTATTTAACATTCCACTAGATTTTATTGACTCTTCCAAAGAATTTAAAATATCTACCTCAATGAATTCCCAACATTTGTAATAAATTTTTTTTGTAAACCCATCAGGCCCTAGTGCTTTGTCAGGTGGCATTGAAAAAACAACATCCTTAACTTCCTTTAGTGAAAAAGGAGCCAAAAACTTGTCATTATCTTCCTAAGCTATTAACGAAGGAATTACCTAAAGTAGCTCTTTTCTTCCCCTTTCCAATTGTATATTATCAACCTTATTAGAAGATAACAAAGATGAAAAGAATTTGATACCTTCATTTGAATGTATTTCTCCTTTGTTAACAAAGCCTCTATATCACTAGCATGAATTGAAAATATAGACTTTTTTTCTCTTTTAATTTGTGCTAAAATATGGAAAAACTTTGTATTCCTATCTCCATCCTTTAACCATAATTCTCTTGATTTATGCCTCTAATACACTTCTTCTCTCAAAAGCAATTCCTTCCATTCCTCTTGGAGATGCCTCTTCTCTTCAAATAATAAATTATCAAGACCATTGGAAATAATAAGTTTATTTACCTCTGAAAGCCTTTTGTACACCAAATATTTCTACACAAAATATTCTTAAATACTTGTTGGTTCCATATTTTAATATGTTGTTTCATATGATCTAGCTTCTTATCCAGTTGAAACATTCTAGAACCTTGATAGTAAGGTGCACTAATCCACCAATGCTTTAATCAATTAATGAACTGTGGATTCCAAAACCACATAGCTTCAAACTTAAAAGAAGATTTCTATTTTGTCTTAATTTTCTTTGGAGACAAATCTAAAATAATTGCAAAATGATTTGAAGCAGTGAAAGGAAAAATTTCTGATGTTAAAGCATATTCACTTACTACCCAATTTGGAGAAGTTAGAAATCTATCTAACCTTTTAGCTATTTGAAGAAAAAAATTTGTCCTATTTGTCCATGTAAAAGACCCATTTGGAGGAACTATGTCAACAAGAGCATTTTATTGAATAAAAAATTTAAATTCTTCCATATCCTTTGTAGTCGGGCATATACCACCTTTTTTTTTACTAATGATGTAATTGCAATGAAATAATCTATAAGGATGACTTTATCTTGTCCCAACTGATCCATACTCTCTTTCAATTTGTCCCATAGGATTTTTTTTTTGCTGAATTATTTGGACCATATATATTGAGTAGCTAAAACGATAACTCAAAATGAGTAACCTTCATTAATTTCCAATTATTATCATAGAGAACATTATCAATGCTAATCATCTTAACATTCCATAATGTGATAATACCACTAGAGGCTCATTGTGATGGCGAGTGGAATGAATTCCACCTAGACCATTTCTTACTAAATGTACCAAAAGACTCATCTAAAATTTCAATTTCCTGAAGAACTACTACATCTACCCCACAAACATCTAATTGCTTTTTTGACTTCGGCCCTCTTGTTAGAGGAATTTGAGCCTCTAACATTCCAAGCTATTACCCTCATTATATCCTTGGAGAGCAACATGCTCTCCTTGTCCTTTTCTTTTTCTCATCACCTCTCATTTGAACATCCAATGTAGTTTGTATCCCTGCCTCAATTTCCTCTTGCAACTTAATTGCTAAAGATTTCCTCCCTCTTTTAGTAAGAGATTTTTTATTTGTAGGAGATAATAGAGACTGAGCAATAGATAATGGTGTGAAACAATCTTGCTCTTCCACTTCCCCAAATACTTCAGATGCAATATCCTCAATTAACTACTCACCTACAGAAGATAAAGCCTCCTCTACAAAATTTTCAAACTCCTTATCAAAAGGAAACTCAAACGGGTGAGAAATATTGGAAGCTTCTAATATTTGTAAAGGCTTCAAAATTTTAATGCCCTTTTCTTCGTGAGTATCAAACACCTTAATCAATTCATCACAGTGATTTGACACACCCAAAGTTAGCATTGAGGCACACTAATTAAGTTGCTAAAAATTATCAAACTTAATATCAGGGGCAGAAATATTTAGAGGTTGAAGAAAAATATTGATAGGAGATAGAAAATAATTAACCAAACCCAGAGCAAAGGAAAAAGTGAGAAAACAGCTAGTTTCATATGAAGTGTTACCCTTGGTAAGCAGGTCTACAACAAAAATTTCTTAGAGCCTAGTAAAACATCTGACTATGGAAGTGCCAAAGAACCCTTGTGAGTTTGCATGGAAGAGGTTACAACATTTGAAACCACCAACTGATTAGTACATTTTTTTGTTGCCCCTTTGAACACAATTTGGAGGAAAACCCATTAATATTTTGTTCCCTTCCTTGAATAATGCCCAATTCATTAAATGAACTAGGAACATCTAAAGCTAGAACCAAAACTTTAGACGCATTGGAAAAGGAATTTGAGGGGATAATAGAAAGTCCTTTAGAGGATGACTTTTCCTTATCCTTTTCAACTATCATGTCCAACTTACACATTTTTGAAGGGTGTACAAAAAAGTGACAATGAGGACAGATTTTACTTGGATCCTCATATACAACCCATTGTTTCCACACTCCATACACTGATTTAATGTTGACAACAAAGGAAAATTTTATTGTGACATCAATAAGGAGACATATCCTAACCGACAACGAAGGATTGGAAAAAAATGAAGATCCTAATGAAGATAGATACCCCAGTGATTACCCAAGGTTTCTATAATCTAGGGCTCTCTATATTCTAGTAGTAACCCTTGTAAGTGAAGCCAAAATGGCATGAATTTAACCCTTGATTGGGAAGGGTTAAAATTTGGGGTCCATAAAGAAGTATATAAACCATGACCTTCACAAATCCAAGACATTTTTCTAAAAACAACACTTCTAGAATCTTTACCAAAAAAAATAACAATGAAAAAGCCTTCACCTTTATCTAAATAAAACACCTGATTAGCCCCCTCCCATGATTGAAAAATACAATGTTGCAAGAAAGAAAGATCTAGGGAAAAGTTTCAAAACTTACAAATAAGAGCAACCTCTTGAAGATCCCTAACTTGTGACTGAAGCATAGCATCCTTAAGATTAGCATTCTCCTTAGGAAGAGAGTTGTGACTATAAGACTTGTACCCCCTGCTCAAAAACTCATCAGAAACTTTAAACTTCTAATCCAAAAAAACCCTATTATTAATATTAATAGAGTTAGGAAAAGTTAAAGGAGATTCATCAAATCAATTTTGGATAAAAGCCTTCAAATGAGGAATAGATATATTATTAGGAAAGGTCATTGGATACAAAGTAGAAGGATTTGGATTGTAGGGAGCCCTAATTTTCATGGGTATACTGTTAGGATAAGAATTCAGAGACCCAAGATCTGCCACCACCTCAGACCAAAGCCTACGATGAGAGGAAGTAATAGATTTTCCAATGGAAGACAAATTTGAAGCACAAATATTAAAAGTCAGTTGCTTTCCCCGAAAGAACAACTTCCTAACATGGTGAGGTAGAGAAGAAACTGTAGTTGAACATAGGAAAACCTACAAGGCTAGAAAACACCAGTAACCTCTCGATGAGCCACTAAATCAAGCCGTTGAATTCTATTGAAGCCTTGATGAATCACATAATAGTATGATTTTTTCAAAAAATTCTCGTTGGCACTGCAAGGTGCATTCTGAAGACTGTGAACTATTTTTTCAATCCAAAAGATTTCCTGTTAAAGGTTAGGGGCAATGTGTAAGAAGTTTGTTGAAGAAATGTAGAAGGAATTTTAAATGTCCAAGTTAGAAGAGTTGTTATTCTTTCTTAGACTTCAAATCATATAGTCAAATAAGTAAATATTTATTTCTCAAGAAAAGTATGTTAAGGAGATGTTGACGAAGTTTGGTATGGAATATTGTAAACCAATAAGTACTCCAATGGTAACTAGTTTCCATTTGAGTAAAGATGATGTATCACCTAAGGTTGATTAGATCATGTATAGGTATATTATTGGAGGCCTACTATACTTAACTACTTCAAGGCTTGATATAATGCGAGTTGTTTGTTTGGTTGCATGATTTCAAGCTGATCCAAAAGAAACTCATGTAAAATTTGTCAAGAGGATTTTTAGATATTTGAAGAGCACTATGGACTATGGATTGTGGTATCAAAATAGTAATGAATTCTCTTTAAACAAATATATTGATGTTGATTGGGCTAGTAGTGTTGATGAAAGAAGAAGTACCAACGGTGGAGCTTTCTTTTTGGGAGACAAATTGGTCTCTTTGTTTAGTAAGAAGTAGGAATAATTGTCCTTGTCAACAACACAAGCAGAATATATTGCTGCAACATCTTGTTGTACTCAAGTGCTATGGATGGAGAAAAATTTGAAGGACATCAAGGTGGTGTATGATGATCCCATTCTAATTTTGTGTGATAATAGAAGTGCCATCAATATTTTAAAGAATTTAGTGATGCATGCTAGAACAAAGCACATATCTACTACATATCACTTATTAAGAGATAAATTTGCTAATCAGGAAGTAAGGTTGGAGTATGTGCTCACAAAGGAACAAATTGTAGACATATTCACAAAGGAACTTTCAAATGATACCTTTGAGTATCTTAGATAGAAGTTAGGGGCTGTTTCCCCTCCTTCTAACTAGATGCATAGTTGGTGCATCTATCTAGGGGGAGTAATTCAAGACACATTTTATCCCTGGGTTGATGGAGGCTACCTCTTGGTGGGAGTAGGTATAAGAATGCTAAATTTTATATAAATATGGGAAGCTTTTATCCCTTGGAAAGCTTAGTTGAAGCCCATTGGTCCTTTTTCCTTGATATCAAAGGGGGAGTGCTAAGAAATAACTTGCACAATAGAAGAATATGATATGAAATATGTTGCAAATACTTGATAATAACTAAGAATAACAAGCCACTTCGAGGGGGAAAACCTCCAAATATCTCTAATGAGAACACACTTCACACTTGATGATGAAAATAAGACTCACAACCTCCTATATATACCTATTTATGCCAAGGATATCACCTAGGCCGACTTAGACACACCTATATAAGACTTAGGCTGACCTAAACAACTAAATAACAATATACTAATGATAATATGACTTAATAGAGAGTTAAGATAGCCACAAGCCGACTATTCATAACCCGATGTACAATAATATTAAGGGCGTAGCATGCCCCCATTCTTCAAAGAAGCATTGTCCTCAATGCTAATCAATTTTGGAAACTTTTGAATGAACTCCTCGTCTTCCCATGTGGCATCTTCAACTGGTAACTTCTTCCATTGGATGAGATACTCAGTGATAGTTCTATTCCTCAGCTTCTTTGTGCGTGTTTGACGAATGCACTCTGGTTCCAAAATGATTCTTCCTTCTTCATCTAGCTCGGGAAGTGTTGTTTGAGTGGGAATATTATGCCCAATTACCTTCTTCAAACAGGAAACATGAAAAACTTGATGTATCTTTGTTGTTGGTGGCAACTCAAGCTTGTAGGCAACACTACCGATCTTCTGCATGATTTGGTATGGACCATAATACTTTGGAGACAACTTATTATTCTTTTTTTTGCTGCTTTAGTGAGATTTGCTTATAAGGCTACAATCTCAAGAAGACCCAATCCCCAACTTCAAAACTTCTTTCACTACGATGTTGGTCTACCTATTGTTTCATTCGATTTTGTGCCATGGATAAATTCTCCTTGAGTCCTGAAAGTACTTGTTGTTGATGAAGCAAGTGGTCTTCTACTGCCTGAACTCTTGGGGACACCTTAATTGATGATGTGATGGAAGGAGGGTGATATCCATAAAGTGCCAAAAATGGAGACATTTTTGATGAGCTATGAACATAAGTGTTATACCACCATTTTGCAAGTGGTAGCCAATCTACCCACTGAGACTATTTCTTTGAAGTGAAACAACATAGATATCCTTCCAAACACTTATTAACAACCTCTATTTTCCCATCTGATTGAGGGTGGTATGAAGAGCTAAGAGCCAATTGAGTACCCAAACATGAGAATAAATCTTTCCAAAAGTGACTAGTGAAGATAGGATCACGATCACTAACAATAACTTTAGGTGTACCATGTAGCTTTTGGATATTCTCCAAAAAATCTTTAGCCACTACACTTGCTGTAAAAGGATGTGCTAATGCAATGAAATGTTCATATTTAGTGAGCCGATCAACTACCACCATGATGACATTATGACCTTTAGATTTGGGAAGCCCTGTGATGAAGTCCATGGATACCTCTTCCCAACGCTAGCTAGGAATAGATAAGGGTTGCAAGAGACCTGGTGTCTTAATTGTCTCTCCTTTATGCCTTTGACACACCAAACATTTAGCCACAAATTTTTGAACATCAGCCTTTAGCCCCTCCCAAAAGAAATCTTGCTTGACTCGATGATATGTCTTCAAAAATCCTAAATGACCACCCACTGGAGACTCATGCAACTCTGTGAGAATCTTGATTTTAAGGTTGGAATTCTTGCAGAGATACAAATGCTCTTTATACCAAAGAGTATCTCCCTTCCAACAAAACTTATCTGAACTACTAGGATCACTTTTTAATTGCTCAATAAGATTACTTGTCACAACATCATTTTGCCACTCTGCTTTGGCTTCCTCCACCCAATTTGCTTGTAATATTGAAAGGGCACACAATAAGGCTTCATCTTTCTCATCCTTCCTTGATAGTGCATCTGTGACAATATTTTCTTTCCCTTTCTTATATACAATCTCAAAGTCATATCCTAACATCTTAGTGACCCATTTTTGTTGCTCTTCAGAAGATAGTCGTTGTTCCAAAAAATATTTTAGGCTATCATGATCTGTCTTAACCTTGAAATGTCTACCCAATAGATAAGGCCGCCATTGTTTCACTGCATGGAGTATTGCTAGCATTCCCTTCTCATAAATAGGTTTTAGTTGATTCTTACCTTTAAATTGGTGACTCTGAAAAGCAATTGGTCGACCTACTTGCATGAGCACTGCTCCTATCCCATTTCCAGAAGCATCACATTCCATAATGAATTCCTTGGTGAAGTCAGGAGTGGAAAGTACTGGAGTTGTACACATAGCCTCCTTCAATCTCTCAAATGCTATATTGGCAGACTCGTTCCAATGAAAGGAATCTTTCTTCAATAGAGTGGTGAGAGGTACTGCTATAATACCATAATTCTTCACAAATCTTCTATAGTACCCTATCAATCCCAAGAATCCTCTTAGTTTCTTAATGGTTTTTGGAATAGGCCATTCCATGATAGCCTTAATTTTGTTAGGGTCCACCTTTACTCCTTCATGTGAAACTATGTGTCCCAAATACTCCACCTCTATAAGACCAAAAGCACACTTGGATGGCTTAGCATAGAGTTTATGATCTTCAAGTATTTGTAATGCTTGGTCCACATGTTGCAAATGTTCTTCCCAAGTCTTGCTATAAATCAATATATCATCAAAGAATACTAACACAAACTTTCTCAAGAACTTCTTAAAAATGGAATTCATCAAACTTTGGAATGTAGATGGTGCATTGGTAAGACCAAATGGCATCACCAAAAATTCATAATGACCCTCATGAGTCCGAAATGTTGTCTTACAAATATCTTCCTCCTTAATCCAAATTTGGTGATAACCGATCTAAGATCTAACTTGGTAAAAAACATAGCTCCATTTAATTCATCTAGCAAATCATCAATGACTGGAATTGGAAACTTATCTTTAATGGTGTACATGTTGAGCACTCTATAATCTGGACACATGCGCCAATTATCATCCTTCTTACGTACCATCACCACAGGTGAGGAGTAATCACTTTGGCTATGCCTGATGATTCCTGCCTCTAGCATCTCTTCAACAATCTTTTCTATCTCACTCTTTTGTATGTGTGGATACCTGTAAGGCCTGATGTTCGGTGGTTGGCTCCCTGGGACTAACTATATGGAATGATCATGATCCCTCTTAG
The DNA here is from genome assembly GCA_007258455.2 of Sequoia sempervirens. Taxonomy (NCBI): domain Eukaryota; kingdom Viridiplantae; phylum Streptophyta; class Pinopsida; order Cupressales; family Cupressaceae; genus Sequoia; species Sequoia sempervirens. The sequence continues at coordinate 208,779,864 of VDFB02353493.1, forward strand.
GATGAAGTCCTTTAGGCATATCTCCAAGAACAGCTGAGTGATGATCAATTATAGCTTGCAAATCTGGATGAGTAGGAGTATTAGATTCAGAGACTTCTAATGAACATAGTTGGGCCACAAATCCATCCACTCCTTTCTTAAGCAAATTTTTGCATTTGATGAGAGCTTACCATTTGTGGAGATTTTTCCTTCAACCCCCTTAGCTCTACTAGCCTTCCTTTTGATTTAAATCTCATGAATAGTTCTTGGAAGTTCATCTCAATTGTTCCTAATGTAGTAAGCCATTGTACTCCCAAGACAATATTTGTTGCACCCATGGATATCGCATACATTGGGGTATCAAGTTGATAATCTCCCATGGATAATTTAATTCTATGACACTTCCCTGAACAACTAACTATACCACCATCTACAATCAAAACTTGAAACTCTGGAGCTAGATATATGAAACAATTTAGATGAGTAGCTAACTTTTTGTTAATGAAATTATGAGTACTACCCGAGTTGATCAACACTGTTACCTTCTGCTTCTTTAGGAACCCCACCACCTTGAGAGTTTGTGGAGCACTGAAACCTGAGAGTGCATGACAAGAAATGATTGGTTTAGAACCATGTGATTCCTCATTTGACTCCCTTTCATCTTCTAGTATGGGTTCCTCCTCTTCTTCCTCATTGGGACCTTCAATATAAAACAATTTCTTTTCACTACATTTATGTCCTCGACTGTATTTGCTATCACAATTGAAACACAATCCTTTTTCTCTTTTCTCCTCAATTTTTGTGGAGTCAACTTAGTAGGTTGTGTTGAATAACCTCTCTCTCTTGTCACATTAGCCCCTTGCTTCTTAGGAGTCAAATACTTCTCCTCTACCCTGCGTGCTAAGATAAAAGACTCATTTATGAAACTAGGGCTAAACATGCATACCTCATGTTGAATGTGATCCTTGAGACCACCCAAGAATAAGTCATTCAAGTTTTCCTCCGTAATTGTATCCACCCTTAAGGATAGATTTTGGAATTGCTGAATATAATCCTTAACTGATCTTGTTTGTTGAAGTTTAGCTAGCTGGCTGAAGAAGTTGTCTGTGACGCTATTGCTATATTGTGCTCGAAGTTCCTCTGTAAAAATTGACCATGAGACAATGATCCCCTTTTTACTTCGATGAGTACAAAGCCAACGATACCAAATGAATTAATTTGGTTCTAGATATAAGGAAGCCATCGTGACCTTTTGTCCATTTGGGATTTGGTGTACTTAAAAGAAAATCTCCATTTGGTTTATCCATGTTAGAGGATCCTTACCATCGAACTTGCGCATATCCACCTTTGGAAATAAATTCCTAGTTCCCATAGGAGTACTAAAGCTTGTGTCAGTAATAGCTAATCTAGAATTTTCACCTTGGCTGCTTGAGAACTCCTTTCTTGATTCAGCCCTGTAGGTGCTTAACATGTTTCGTATGTCTAATATATCTCCTCTTAGGTCACACATATCCATCTTAATTAAGGAAATGTATTCCTTGACCTTATTTATTTCCTCATTATGAGTAATATCCTTGATTGTTTCACCATCCTTATCAGGAGTCTTCCCTGGAGTGACATTCTTTTTACCCCTTGTTGAAGGCCCCGACATGATGGAAACCACTAATGTTGAAATAAATCACACAGATGAAACTTAAATTCTCTCAATTTTTTACTGTAATCTCCTTTATTATGTCTTCAAAAACCCAATAAAAATTAGACTCCAATTCAACAAGATGTACGAGATATGTAGATTCCAAAAAAATAGTGTAGAAACCCTAATTCTACAATAATTCACATAATTCTGCTCCAATTCTTCTGAAATCTGGACTGTAGCTTCTTCAATATGTTTTTCAAAAACCCTTTAAAAATCAGAAAAAAATTCTCCAAAATCTGAAAAATATGCTCTTCCCAAAATAGCCTTTAAAATTGAGAAAAACCTTGCCTCTATGGTGCCAAGATCATGCTCTGATACCACTTGTTAAGAAATAACTTGCACAATAGAAGAATATGATATGAAATATGCTGCAAATACTTGATAGTAACTAAGAATAACAAGCCACTTCGAGGGGGAAAACCTCCAAATATCTCTAATGAGAACACACTTCACACTTGATGATGAAAATAAGACTCACAACCTCCTATATATACCTATTTATGCCAAGGATATCACCTAGGCCGACTTAGACACACCTATATAAGACTTAGGCCGACCTAAACAACTAAATAACAATATACTAATGATAATATGACTTAATAGAGAGTTAAGATAGCCACAAGCCGACTATTCATAACCCAATGTACAATAATATTAAGGGCGTAGCAAGGAGAGATAGAGAAAAGATAGAGAAATGGGGACACAATGTATATCTCTTTGGTGTTGCCATCAATACCAAATGAGGAGATTGTGTAAAGCATGTTACAAGTGTTTTCATTTATGTCAACAATGTGAAGTTTACTAGTTTTCATTGATATCAAACCATATAGAGGTTTTTGATGATGTTATCTTTGTTATCTACAAGGTGGTAGTTTGTGGTTGGTTGTATGTGCTACAATCAAGATTATTAAGTATGATGTATGAAGTTGGATGTTATACTCATGAATGTGTATGTGATTTTATGGATGTTGTATTCACTTTCTATTGTTGTAATTTTATTAGAAGAATCTATTTCAATTAGTGGCTCAAGAAAGTTATTAGAAAAAGGCTATGGAGAATGCTCTGCATTCCTCTACATCTTAAGATATGGTCCTATGGTTTGAATAGTAGAAAAAATGAAGTATGAAGCATGTAGTTTCCAATTTTTCAAATCATTTATGTTATTGTAGAAGTTTTATGAGTAAGAAAAGTGGTGAGTGTACTACTATAGTCATGAATGGTTCTAAGAAATTCTCCACATTTCTTCGTAGTTACTTTTGTGGTCTTATAGTTTGGAGAAAGTGTTTACAATGTTTATCTATTGTCTCTTCTTGAGGTTCAATTTCTAATGTTTATCACAAGTTGTGTTGTCAATGTTATATCTCAAGTCTATGTTGTCTGAGTTTGCAATAGATACTAGTTATGTGTTTGTTTGCTTGTGCCAGCATAATGTTTCATAAAATCTAAGAAAAAAAGGCATGTGAATATTCTTGAATATCATTTTATGCTTGTAATGTGATCTGTGTGATGATAACTTGCTTTTCCAACATTGCTTGTGGTCTAGAAATTAATATTTCAAGGGTTGAGTGTTTGTTGGTCTAACTTAGTGCTTTAATTTTCTTACACCAAGTTTTGTGGTGTGCACCAACATAGGAATGCGTGTATATTTGAAATAGGTCCTAATTATCTCCTAGCTTGGACCGTATTTTATTTCCCTTTCTCGTAGATGTGTTAAAACCAACTCAAATATGACCATTTCATGTTTCATGTTCATTTTAGGATGGACGACAAGGAGAAACCTTTTGATTCTTATAGATGGTATAAATGTAAGATCAAGTGTGTGATCAAAATGTATAAGTTTTCAATGTGTGATTAATGCAATTTTTTGATAGCAGTGTGTTGAAAGTAGAGTAATGTGTGCAAATTTTCAAAAATATGTTCAATGCATGTTAGAGGCACTGAGCTGAAAGCATGAGAGTTTAAGTGGTGTGTGGAAGGAAATGTGTTGACTAAATTGTGTAAGTGCTAGAGGAAGTGAGCTAAAGGGAAAAGTGGAAGTGTGAGTTTTGGAGGTAGTGAGCCAATGGTAGAAATAAGTGTAGAAGTGTTGAAGGCAATGAGTTAGAGGCATCAAAGGTATTGTGGTTGGGATTTGTCATCTGATTTCTTAAAGAGTTGTATTCAGAGGTTCTAGCCTTGTTTTGTAAGTGAGTAGGGAGTTGTAAACTTCCTTAGGTTAAAGACCTTGTTGCAAGAATGAGAAGAATGAAGGTGTCATTATTGATGTCAACTAGTCAATTGGATATCAACTGGTTTTTGTTGTCATTAATGTCATGGTTGCAAGTTATTGGCTGTATATGTTGAGGATATTGAGAAAATTGTATTGAAGAAAGATTGCAGGTGTTCAGTGGTTGCCCTAAGATTTGATCCTATGTTTGTGTGGTTCAAATATGTTGTTCATGATTGTTGGAAGTTGCTAGATCCATATTTTTGGCCATTGATTCATTATATAGTGTGAGTTATGTTCTTTTTTTGTGAACTATGGTTTTTTTGTGTTTTTGGTTGAGGTTAAGGAGAAATGTTGTTGGTTTGGATTTCTCTTTGGTAAAGTCTTATGACTTGTGGTTCTAGAGTTGAGTTGTTATGATTGTATTGAAGATAATTTCAGTATCTAGAAGGTTTGTGCTTAGTTGTTGAACACTGGTTTGGCCGACCTTATGTTGAACACTATCTTCAGAGTTGATGAAGTGTGTTGGATCTATTTGGGTCCTTATCAAGCATGTGTTTGGGATGCCTTCATTCTAATTCCAACCTAGGAGGTTTTGGCGCCAACCTAATTTGAATTTAATGTTGGATGGCCGACTTTGGATATGTTTCAAAGTTGAAGATGGTATAAATGAAGAATGGGTTAGTGATGAAATGAAGCAAGCAAGAAAAATAGAGATAAGTTCAAAGAAATAGAGTAGATAGATGCGAGATTGATGCTAATTAGTGAGTGTGTGTGATACGAGTTTGGCAGATCAATGCAAAGCCTAAATGTTGAGTTTCCAAATGTAGTGAGTAGAAGGTGTAATCTATCATTCATGCATGTCTACAAGTGGTTGAAAAAATTGTGGTGGATTTCTTTGTTGCATTGAGATTGTCCTCTCTTTGTAACATATCTCTTCTATCTTATTTGTATCTCTTTGGCAGTGATCCCTTTGGGTTGTTACCCCTGTTGGATAGTGAGATCTTGTTTTGGAAGTGAGACTTTTTTATTAGGTAGTGAGCCTCTTGTAATTAGATTTGATATTCTCTATAGTGTGAGTTAATCCTCACCATGGTTTTCCACTTGTTGGGTTTTCCATGTAAATATAGTTTTGTGTTTGTGTGATGGTTTTTAGTTTCTGCACTTGCACTTAATGTTTAATCATTTAAGTAGTTTTAAGGATTAGTTACGGTGAATGAATTAAGGTTTAAATTTGTGACAACTGATTCTCCCCCCTCTCAGTTTTCTTGTTCAACAATTGGTATCAGAGATTGGTTCCTTGGTGAAGAACTTAACCACTTGAGGAAGGTCTAGGATGGATGGAAAAATGACTTATGATTATCTGAGGTTCGATGGAACTAATTATGGTATACTGATGGAAGAATATCTTGAGTATTGTGGATATGATGTGGAGAAAGCTTACAAGAATCCTTACACTCCTCCTACTAATGGTTTGAGTATAGTTGATGAGATCAAAGAACATGAAGCAAACAATAAGGTGAAGTAGATTTTCAAGAATAGTTTGGTACATTCTAAGTTGATTAAGGTTCAAAATATGAAGACTGCTAAGGAAGTCTAGGATTCTTTGGAAAGGGAACATGAAGGTGATGAAAGATTCAAAGAGGAAAAATTATAGAATTTGGAGACATAGTTTGAGCTTTTACATATGTCTAAAGATGAGAATGTTAAAGCTTATGTACATAGATTGGATGAGATAGTAGCCAAAATGCTAGGACTTGGTGCTAGTGTAGATGAAACCAAAATTGTAAAGAATATTATTAGAAATCTCCTTGATGCTTACAATGAAAAAGTGTGTGCTATTGAATGGAGCATAGATTATAAGACCTACACTAAAGATTTGTTGTTTGGATCTCTAACAACTTATGAGATGAGGAAGCCAAATCTGAGGAATGGATGCAAATTAGAGATTGCTTTCAAGGCTACAAAAGATGAAGATCTAGATGAAGAAAAATATTGATGAAATAGAAGCTAACTTTGTGAGAAGGATGAGGAAAGGATTTGGCAAGTATGAAGGTAATCTACCCTTTAGATGCTTTATTTATGGATAAATAGGTCACTATGTTGCAAATGTCTGGAAAGAGCTAAGAGGAATAAACAAAGATATGAGAAAGAAAAGAAAGGAAAGAAGATCAATAGAGCATATTATGTGAATGAGAATGCTAGTATATTTGATGATGATTTTTATTATGAAGACCCTAATGACAATGAATGCTTGTTCTTGGCTATAAAGGATGAACCTACTGCTAATTTTGAAAACAAGTGAAGGAAAGCTCTCGAGAGAAGGAGAAAAATGAAGGTACTGTTATCTTTTCCCTACATGCTAAACAAAAAAAGAACTACTGGGTTGTTGATAGTGGTTGTTCACATCACATGACTGGTGTAAGAGTCAGTTTGTTAAACTTGAAAAATACGATGGAGGATTTGTTATGTTTGGAGATGATATTGATGCTAAAATTTGTGGCATAGGTTCAATAGGTTTTGATGCCAAGCATAATAATGATGATGTCTACTATGTTAAGGGTTTAAGGCATAATATTTTGAGTGTTCAAAAGATGTGTAGTAAGGGATATGATATTGTTTTTAAGGATGAGAGATGTGAGATCTAGAAAGGATCTGAAACACTGATTGTTGTAGGAAAGAAATCTAAAGGAAATATCAATTAGCTTAAGGGTTCTGATGGATGATGCTTTATGACTCAAATTAATGACAGTTGGTTGTGGCATCAAAGAAAGTGTCACATGAATTTTGATAACTTAGGGAGGATTAGTGTAGTTTAGATTGTGAGAGATTTACCAAGGATTACAAAGACTCTTAATGCTATTTGCAAGAATTGTCAGTTTGGAAAGCAAGCAAGAAGTCATTACAAATCAAAGGAAAAATCTACTACTAGAATACTAGATTTAATTCATACAAATCTTTGTGGTCCTACAAGAGTGAGAAGTATACAAGGTGAAAGGTACTTTATGCTTTTGATTGATGATTATTCTAGATATACATGTGTTACATTTCTTAGAGAGAAATTAGATGCATTAGATAGATTGAAGACATTCAAAGCTATGGTTGAAAATGAAGTGAATTTGAGGATAAAATGCTTAAGGTCTGAAAGAGGTGGAGAATTTGCATCCCATGAGTTTAATATGTTTTGTGAAGTGCATGGAATAAAGAGATAGTTATCTACTATGAGAAACCCTCAGTAGAATAGAGTTGTTGAAAGAAAAGATAAAATAGTTCAGGAGGTTGTTAGATCAATGATTATTGAGGCTAGTTTATTGGAATTTTACTAGAGAGAAGCTATTTATACTATTGTTTATGTATTCAATCAAGTTCAAGAAAGAGAAAATACTACAAAGACCTCCTATGAGCTATGGCATGGAATAATTCCTACTATTAATTATTTCAAGGTATTCAAAAGCAAATGTTGCATCAGAAGAGATGAGGAAACTTTAGGAAAGTTTGATGCAAGAAGTGATGAAGGAATTTTTCTTGGATATTCTACTAAAAGAAAAGCATACAAATGTTTCAATAAAAGACCAAGAAAGATTGTGGAAAGTGCAAATGTCAAGGTTGATGAAACAATGAAGAATTCAATTGACATGGATGGATATGTATATGATGAACCTGATTGTGTAAGAATTGAAGAGATTATGGAAGAACAAGAAAATGATGTGTGAGAGAAGAAGAATGAATAGAATGAAAAAGAGGAAGAATCTCTAGTGGTGTCCCCTAAGACACATATATATGTGTAGAAGAATCATTCAAAAAGTCAAATTATTGGAGATAAGAATAAAGGAGTATTGACTAGAAGCAGAGTTGTTGCTAAAGTAAATCTGTGTTTATTTTCAGAGATTTAGCCGAAGAATGTAAGTGAGGCATATAAAGATGAACATTGGATGGAAGCTATGAAAGAAGAAATTATGCAAATTGAGAAGAATCAAACTTGGGAATTGATCCCAAGACCAATAAATAGAAACATTATTGGATCAAAGTAGGTATTCAGAAATAAGTTGAATGAGAATGGAGAAGTGGTCAGAAACAAAGCAAGGCTTGTGTGTAAAGGTTACTCACAAGTAGAAAGAATATCTTTTTAGGAGAATTTTGCCCTGGTGAAAATAATGGAAGCTATAAGGATGTTCTTAGCATTTTCTTCCCATAAATATTTCAAGGTCTATCAGATGGATGTCAAGTCTGAATTTTTGAATGGTGAGCTAGAAGAAGAGGTCTACATGGAACAACCATAAGGATTTTAGTTGTCATATCAATTGGATATGGTGTGTAGATTGAAGAAAGCCTTATATGGATTGAAGTAAGCTCCTAGAGCTTGGTATGCAATGTTAGACAAGTATTTGATTTAGCAAGGTTTTAATGAAGGTACGATATATAGTAATCTATATTTTAAGATTGAAAATGGAAAAAATATTGATTGTAGTTGTATATGTTGATGAAATTATTTTTGGAGGAAATGAAAATATGCTTAAGATGTTTATGGAAGAGATGCAAAAAGAATTTGAAATGTCTATGTTTGGAGAGATGAATTTCTTTCTTGGGCTATAGATTAATCAAATAGAGAAATGAATTTTTATTTCACAGTCTAAGTATGTGAAAAAGATGTTGAAGAAGTTTGGGATGGATGACCCCAAACTGGTATGTACTCCTATGGTGACTGGTTGCAAACTGGGTAAAGATTATGATTCACCTAATGCTAATCAGAGCAAGTATAGATCTATGATTGGTGGAATGTTGTATTTTACTACTACTAGACTGGATATTATGCATGTTGTCTGTCTTGTGGCTAGATTTCAAGAAGATCCTAAGGAAACACATATTGCTACTATCAAAAGAATATTCAAATATTTGAATGACACTCTGGATTATGGGTTATGGTATCCTAGAGATACTAACTTTACTCTAAGTGCCTATACAGATGCAGAATGGGTTGGATGTGTAGATGACAGAAAGAGTACAATTGGTGGTGCATTCTTTCTTGTTTGCAGATTGGTGGCATGGTTGAGTAAGAAGAAAGATTCAGTCTCCTTGTCTATTGTTGAAGCTGAGTATATTGCTATTGCATCTTGTTTTACACAATTTCTATGGATGAAAAAGGTATTGAAAGATATTACAGTGATGTATGGTGATCCTTTTTCTATCTTCTGTGATAATACAAGTGCAATTAAAATTTAAAAGAATCTAGTGATGCACTCAAGGACGAAGCATATATCTATCAGGTATCATTTCTTAAGAGAGAAGGTTATGGAGAAGGAAGTAAAAATTGAATATTTTCTAATGAAGGATACTATTGTTGATATATTTATAAAGACTCTTCCTAAAGATACTTTTGAGTATCTCCAAGAGAAGTTAGGGTTCATTGCCCCTCATTTCTTGAACTAGATGCACATGGATATGCATGAGTCTAGTGGATCTATGGATCTATCTTTCTTTTGGACTGTTGTTTTGGTGGTTGCCTCTCAGGAGGAGCAAGTAGTGTCAGGTATTGTGATTGTGAGTATTCTATTTTTAATTTCAAAGGGGAAATCAATGTAAAATATATTTTTCCTTTTCCATTGATGTCAAAGGGTGAGAGGAAGAATGTGAAAAAAATGAGAGAAAACAAACAAAAAGAGGAGAGAAATAATGTGAAAAGGAGGAGAGAAAGAATATAAAAGATTATCTACCAAGGGGGAGAAACAAAAATAAATTTTTGATAAGTGTATTCAGAGCTAGTATGTTATCTTTGATGGTTTCTCACATTAAGTGTTGCCATCAATGACAATGGGGAAGATTTTTGCAAGAATGAGAAGAATGAAGGTGGTGCCATTGATTTCAACTAGTTGTTGTTGTCATTAATGTCATGGTTGCATGTTATTGGTTGTATATATTGAGGATATTGAGAAAATTGTATTGAAGAAAGGTTGTAGGTGTTCAGTGGTTGCTCCAAGTTTTTCTCCAAGATTTTCTCCTATGTTTGTGTGGTTTAGATATGTTGATCATGATTCTTGGAAGCTAATATATCCAGATTTTTGGCTGTTGATTCATTGTATAGTGCAAGTTATGTTCACCAGTTGTGAACTGTGGTTTTTTTGTGTTTTTGGTTGAGGTTCAAGAGAAATGTTGTTGGTCTAGATTTCTCTTTGGTAAATTCTTATGAATTACAATTCCAGAGTTGAGTTGTTATGATTGTATTGAAGATAATTTTAGTATTTGGAAGGTTCATACTTAATTGTTCTATGTGCTTTACACTGGTTTGGCTGACCTTGTGTTGAACACTATCTTCAGAGTTGATGAAGCATTTTGGATCTATTTGGGTCCTTATCAAGCATTTTTTTGGGTTTCCCTCATTCTAATTTCAACCTAGGATGTTCTGGCACTGAACTAATTTGAATTTAAGGTTGGATGGCCTACTTTGGATATGTTTCAAAGTTGAAGATGGTATAAATACATAATGGGTTAGTGGTGAAATAAAGCAAGCAAGTGAAAGAGAGATAAGTGCAAAGAAATAGAGTAGATAGATGCTAGATTGATGCTAATCAGTGAGTGTGTGTGATGTGAGTGTGGTACATCAGTGTGAAGCATAAATGTTGATTTTTTGGATGTAGTGAGCAGGTGTACTCTATCATTCATGCATGTTTGTGAGTGGTTGAGCAAATTTTGGTGGATTTATCTTGTTACATTGAGATTGTCTTCTCTCTATAACATATCTCTTCTATCTTATTTGTATCGCTTTTATAGTGAGCCCTCCAAGTTGTTAGACTTGTTGGATAGTGAGTCCTAATTGAGAAAGTGATTCCTTGTTTTGGTAGTGAGCCTCTTGTAATTGATTTTGATATTCTCTATAGTGTGAGTTAATCCTCACCATGGTTTTTACCTTATTGGGTTTTCCACGTAAACTTGGTGTTGTGTTTGTGAGATGGTTTTTAGTTTCTACACTTGCACTTAATTTTTAATCATTTAAGTAGTGTTAAGGATTAGTTTCGGTGAATAAATTAAGGTTTAAATTTGTGACAATTGATTCACCCCACCCTCTCAGTTGTCTTTTTCAATAGACCTTAAATTTGTGGTAGCAGTTGGTTCATTTGTGAGGTTGTATTTGGACAGTATCTCCAAGTAGATTTTCTCACCATGGTTTTCTCCTTATTAGGTTTCCATATAAATTCTGGTGTTTTGCTTCTATACTTTTTATTTTGCATGTGTTATCCAATTTAGGCAGTTATTAACTTGAATTTAATTAGTTATGAGGGATATAGTGATTCACCCCCTTCTCAATAAATTTGTATTCTAACATAAGAAAAAACCCTTACTACCTAGAAAATCTCAAGACCCTCAAAATATTAATGAGTTGGGTTTCTAACCAAAATGGCCTTCCTAGCCTATAGCTAACCAAAAGAATAAAAACTATTATATAAAATAGATCAAAACACAACAAATTTGAGCATAATAGAAGTTAATTATATATAAATTTATTCTAGAAAGACATTTCTAATACCTCCATTTGATAGGTTTTCATCAGGTCCTAAAACTTTAGTCAATAAACACATTCATATATCGACTAGAGAGTGTCCAAAGGTTGTATGCAATAGAAGAAATCTCAACTATCTCTCTCTTAGGTTTACTAAATACTAAACAAGTGAATAAAACTCTAAACTATAGGATCTATAAACTTTGGAAGTAGTAAAACATCTATCTAGAAAGCTGGAAATGGTTTAAACTAAAAAGTAGAAAACTATGAATCTGAAAAACATCACCACTAAGCTAGAAAGCATAGAAATAATTAATCTAAAGAACATGTAAATTGCTGAAGAAGTAAAACTGGTAAAGAAATTAGGAAACATTTGTCTAGTTCAAAAGATAACAATCCAATAACTAACATAAATCATTGTAACAGAAACAACGGAAGGAAGGTGCTTTAGAACTTTAGATATTAAACTCATAGACTACAGACTTAGCTACAACCTATAGGATTGACACTGACAGTATGACACACACACATGAAAATGAATTTCAATTGTAACTCTTATCTATTAAAAGAAAGTATAGAATGAAAAGTAAAATACTTATCTATCCATCTATAACCCTTTAGTGGCTAGCTCTCGAGTGTTTCTATAGCTATCTCAAATCACATGCACTGGTAATCTTCATGTTACTTCATTCAAAGGACTCCATTCACATTGCTTAGTAATTCAAAGTGTGGTAGGAAAACTCATTTTTATTCATATAGTAGTTTTTCTCAAAAAGACATATTAGCAACATAACATTATTCTTTTGTATTCATCATTTGCAATAGTTACATGTTTTTATATGAAAGTGGCTAACAAAATCCTACTTTCCTGTCAATAAATTATTTAAAAAACTATCAATAACTAATGAACTTTAAATCCCATTACATGAAATATTAAAGAGGCTCAACACAAGCCATAAAGTTTTTTAAACTGAAAATAATAGAACTACGAAGACTCATCCCATAACATTAGCTCCTAAAATTCTGGCACTCGCTCACTTGTTTTCAAAAGTGTTAAGATCTGTATTCATTTCCCTTTTGACTAGAATGGTAATTGGGAGTGGAAGTTGACCTATAAAATGATCAAGGACTAAACCATTAAATCAACATAAGTTAGCTTAAAATTAACTAATTTCAAGAAGTAAAGTTTGCACGCTTATTCATAAAAAGAGAGCAATTATTTATCCTAAAGGTAATTAATTGGTAGGGTAAATTGGGCCAAAAGGTATAGGTTTGCATATTGAGTCCATTATATTGATGAGGTTATTTTTATGTCATCATTTCCTCCCCTTCCTAAGCTCAAGTAGGTCCTCCTACTCTCTGGTGTGTTCCTTGTCCTTGATTCCTCTTATTCATTTCCTCGTAATTGGCACTAAGATCATATCGATCATCTGCCTCTATATCTAGCTGCTCAGGGTTCCACAAGAATCCTTGATGAAAAGTGACTCTTTGTTTTCACCTTGCAAAACTATCATCACTTTGTTCCAGATTAGTATATTCTGAAGGAGGTGGTGAAAGGAGGAGAGGAGATCTATACCTCATACCAATCTAGTTGGTTTTCAATTCTTCCAATATTTTGGCCAAAGCTACTACTCTTCTATAGGACCATATAATGTTAAGGGGTGAGATTATTTCCCTTTTCTTGAGACACATAGGAAGAGGGGTATACCACTCTTCACATGCATGCCAAGTTGGTCCAATCAATTTTGGCCCCTATTCCTAAAAGTGATCATAGCACAACCGGAGGTTGTTATTGTACTTGCCCTGTACTTCCTTTTTAAGTCAGACACCCAGAAATTGTGCTTTGAAAAAGAAGGGCTTCCTATGAGGATATGTCATTTGCAATCCCATAGTCCTTTCTGCATGTGCATATTCTCTTGATCTATCTTACCAATGAAGCTGATTTCTCATTATAGACAAGAATTATCTCAATTCTACTCTCCCACAAAGAAATTAACAAATATATGTGTATATTTTTCTAGGAGAAAATTATGAACAAAGAAATCACATAACAAATCTTGTTGTTCAGGGAGTGACTCGGCAAATATCTTTACAAATTCCCTGTCATTAGGATTATGTGGCTGGTTTTGGTGAATTCTTTGTAATTTCCATCTTAAAAGCTATTCATTAAGAAACATGGAGTAGAACATTGATGGTCTTCTACAAGTTAATAATAGTTCACCAATTTCACAAGCATCTTGTTTACCCCTATATGCTTGATGAAAAGATTGTTTTAACATTACCAATTCCCTCTTTAGCCTATTATTCTCAAATTCCACTTCCTTTAAAAGATAGCAATGCTCTATCCATTTCATTAATATTGGAGGGATGCATACCTGGAACCAATCTATAGCAATAGGCTCTGTTTGTGTCTCCTTTGACTCCATAATTGGTTTAGTGTCACTCTCTTGTAGATCTTGCTCTAATTCCACAATCTTCCTCATATAAGCATTTAATTCAATTTCCTGTCTATTCTTCTCTTCTTCAAGGCACTAAATAGTTGCATAAAATTATTTTTCAGATCTTGAATATGCTTGTCTTTGTCAGAAAGAAACCTTGTGTTGCTTATCTTGTTGATTCCATTGTTGAATTTGGTACTGCAAATATTCAATGAGTCTATCTTTTTCCTCCATCTATGCTATCAATTTTGCAATTTCCTAGTCTCTTTTATTTACAATGGAAGTTTGTACCTCAATCTCTTCTTTTTTCTAGTTAATTTGTGCTTTATCATCTTTTAGCCTGGTTCTTAATTCCATAATTTCTACTTTTAAATTTTCTAATTCCTCACTTCTTTGACTAGATTATGTATCCCCCATGTCCACAAAGAAGGATGAATGAGGAATTTCTATATTAATATGAGGTACATTTTCTTCCTTAGTATCCTTAGGAAGGGATGAGTGAGGCACTTCTTCCACTTCATCAACATGAGGCACATTTTCTTCAACTTTAGGAATGCTTCCCACTCTGTCAAGGAAAGGAGAAAATCCCCCCATAGGTTCATCTTCATTCTACTATGAATGTGGCAATTGTGTTTTCTCCCCTTCCTGTTCTTTGGGTGATGGGGTTCTCTTGTCCTCCCTAGGAAATTGATCATCTTGCTTTCCTGTTTCATTTATTTCCTCCCCATTAGGTGAACTATCAATTTCTACCACTTTTTCTGGAGTCTTGCGTTAGAAACCAAGATCTGATTGCAAACTAGAAAAATCACCTTCCACAGAAGAGAAAAACAAAAAAGTAGAGATTTGCAAAAGATGTGCAAATTGATATATTCGAAGTACAAAATATTACAAGAGATAATTTTCTTTATAAAAGAAAGGATGCATAAACCTAATCTTATCTTGAGTAACAAGATAGCTCAACAAGATAAGGATAAAACCTATAACTTAGGAATTAAATATGCCTAAGTAAACTTATGCAAGTGTAATTAAATATTAATTACACCAACACCCCCCCATAAGTACAACTTAGGGAGAAGCAAATTATTATGCAAATATGAGTCTTGACAACAAGGCCTAATCAGGTACTCATGTACAAATGAAAAGAGAGAGAAAACCTAGTGGGAAAACCCCCCCTCAGTGAGATGAACTGCTGCAAAGAATCACTGGAAGAACTCTGAAGAAGCAACATAGGAACCCCAAATCCGGTAAGCAAGGAAAGATACTTCTGTTTGCAAAATACCATATCAGAATCACAAATGCAATAGCAAACCTGATGCCAAGGAACACTGGAAACTCACATACTGGATCAACCCTGGAATCTGTAAGCAATAGTAGATGAAAGGATGTATGAACCCATAATGATGACAAATCTGGAAGTTGTGTCTCTTGAAGCCAATGCCAAACTGCAACTAAAACTGCCCATAGGATGAGTACCATCAAGATTTTGGAACATTAACCATAAAAAAACGGCCCTCAAATGAGAAATATTTGAAACAATGTGGATCAAGAACTATAAAATCCCAATGTGAATTGTGAACTGAAGCAAACCAACAATGTGTCTAGCTAAGCAAGAAAGAAGCTAAAAAGGAGACAACAGGAAACCAGAAAAACTCATGCGAGTTGTCACTAATATGAAAGATGGATGCAAGAACCCCCCTTAATGGAACTTTATATCAGTTCGTTATTAGAATACCCAATGATTGCAGAAGGAGAGAATGTAAAACTACAGAAACATAAGCAAAAATGCAAACCTAGTGCATGAAACAAAAAACTAATGCATGCATAAAATAAGGTACACATATTTTTTAAATGACCTTAGATTTGCATAGAGGCTGAAACCGGCTTTCCAACACCGCAAAAATTGTGAAAAACAGATAAGTGAGTCAAAAGATATGCTTCCCGGAGTGAAAACGGTAACATCTGACTTCCAAGGCTGAAAAAAGCATCAAAAAAGAAAAACCAAAAAATCACACTTGTACCATTGCGTAGAGCGTCAAAACAAATTTCTGACGATATATCGTTTGCAAAAAAAGGACGTTGTATGCCCAAGTTACGCCTGTTTCCATGAAATTTTTCCAAAAATGTTCAATTTGGCCATCTAAAGCCCTCAGGGGATTAAAAAATCGACCCTTGGTCACATGCAGACCAAGGGCTAGTGCGCAGGGAGCTAGACCAAAGCCTGTGGTCGCCCATGTGACCAAAAAGAGGGCTGGTGAAGTGGCTGGTGTTATAGAGAGCTTGGCAGAGCCCGTGGTCGTCCAAAGGACCACCCGCTGTGTATTAAGCCTGCGGGGGCTACACTGGGCACTGGGCACGGCCCTGGCTCGTGGATCTCCATATGGCCATGGGCTATGCAGCTAAGGCCCACAAGGGCTCCAAGTGGTGGGTGTTGGAGCTTGGCGGTGGGTGGGCAAAGACTGCTGGTGGTGGTGGCAAGTGAGTGGAGCGGCGGTGGCCGCTTGGGCGAGCGGCGACGACCGGTTGATTTATACGGGCCGCGCAAAACTTTCACCAAAAATTTAATTTTTTTATTACCTACATCTTGGGGTTCAATTTTATTGGCCCCTAAAGACAACCTTTTACTCCTTTGTAGAGGAGGATTTGTTTGAAATGTAACTTTACTTCTTTTCTTCCTCTTGCGAGGAGGTTCCTCTTCATCACCGAAGTGCACAATTTCCACCTCCCCTTCCTGTCCTAGGGTTTCTAACTCATCTGGAAAGGTTTTTGGTGCATCACCATTGGGAGCCATGGAGGTATGTTGGGATTCAGGAGCATCTAATGCCTCCAAGGAGGGTTCTTCTAAAGATTGTTCTTTTTTCTTGGAAGATTCTCCCTCCTCAAGTGATCTTCCTAGTTCCACATTTTCAAATTTTCGCAGAAACCTTTGCCACTTCTTTTCTAGCTTTTTGTGGAAGTGATATTTACATATTAACTATATAAGACCATGATGTTTGAGGGGACCTATCCCAACTTTATACTTTTACATCATAGAGGTGACTGAATGGCACAGGAAGGTTGGTAAATTTACCCTAAGAGAAAGGTCCTCAATGTCGTGGTGTAAATGAGTCATCAAATGAAAAGGGGGTCCCACTACTATAGTCATTTGTCCCTCACAAGTGAAATACTTAATTATCCATACTTCAACAGACCTCCAGGGTTCTGAAAGAGACATTCTATGGATTCCCTTATTTTGTCCCCTGATACTTATGGTCATTACAGGTTGGGGTTCCCCTTCCCTATGAAATATTTCTATCAAATTTTGATAGGGAACATGTGCATTTTCATTCAAATTAATTCCCTTATTTTTGAGACTCGAAAGACTAGAAATGGTTTTCGTACTTACCTGGAATCATTTTCTACACACCATGGTCTGCCCATCTGTGAAATTATCGACAAATTCCTTCACAAGCTGCTCTGTACACCCTTCAAATTGCTTCATGAATTCTAGCCACCCGACTTTCTAAAATAAAATTGCAATATTCCCCAATACCAACAATGGAGCTGCATAAGTTGGCTCATACTTCTTCTTAGCTCCTCCCATTCTCTTTGTTTTATTTTTCTTTTTAGTCAGCGAAATTTTGTAGAACTCCCCAATTCTTTCTTTACTAAATTGCAGATGAGAATAATTTTGTATCGATATACCCAATAGAGGAGAAGTTAATTATCACCTTTCAAGTCACCTTACTAAATAATTATGATGGGATTTCATGGGGAATCATACATCTACTGTCGTACTTTTAGCAATTGTGTAAAGGCACAAGTTTCAAAATTATGAGGAACGGATCATGCCAATTAATTAGCATTTATTCAAAATAAGTACTAACTATTTTAAATAAATAAATTTGCACATACCTTATGTCTTGTCATTAGATCAAATTTCACTCACCTGTGCTAACATAATTAGATAGTCATATGGTTGGTGAGTGTGGCAGTGGATAATAATGGCACCGATGGGATGGTTGAAGTGGTGGTGGAAATTATTATGACAAAAAGGTATCATGGTAATTTTATTTATTGTGGAGGGGTTTGGTATGATGTGGATGAATAATCATTATGGAGCAGATCTCGAAGCAGAATAAAATCAAATGATAGGAATGTGTGGAACTTATGAAAAATCAAAAGACTAGAATGACAAAATTTACAAAAATCTAGAGCATTACCGAAAAATAAAACTGAAGTAGAGGAAAGGAGCTCATTCTGGAACATTGCAGAGAGAGGTCATCAAAACATGGTAGCAAGATTGAAGATTCTGAAGCATCGCTGGGAAGATGCAATTGGGACAACAACCAAAATTTTTAGAGCATTGCCAAAAGATGTAGCTATAGCAACAACCAAAATTTCTAGAGCATCACCGAAAGATGCAGCTAGAGTAGCAAACAAAATTTTTGGAGCATCGCAGAAAGATACAGCCAAAGCAGCAACCAAAATTTTTGGAGCATCTGAACTGAATTCTGGAGCACCCGAGTAGAATTTTGGAGCATCGTTGAAAGATTTAGTTAGAAGAAAGAAACAATAGAATTCTGGAGCATCACTGAAAAGATGTCGCCGGAAGGAAGAAACAACATAATTTCAGAGCGTTGTCGAAAAGATGCCACCAAAAGGAAGAAAGATGTGACATTTTTTCCTTGGATTCCCAAAGCATCATGGAGTGATGCATCAAAATGCAAGGTTAGGACGAGGAGTAGGTCAAGTCTATTGTACAAGTTTTAGAGCATTGCAACAACAAATTCCAGATAATCACAACAACTAGGCTGACAGATTATGGAGCATCGTAGCAGGGTGCGCCAGAATTGTGCTTTTCAAAAAGATGAAGTCTTGCAAAATATAGGAAAATTTTTAGTCAAGTCCAAATAGTGAAGTTGATGAAGAAATTGAAGAAACATCTGAAATGATTTTTTTTTTTAGATTGGAATTTATTTGAAAAAACTATATTGACCCTACCACAACAGAGTCAATACAATGGATTTCTCCCTGCGTTTCTACCATTTTTGTAAACTCCTCTTTATTAATAGGCTTATGATAGATGTGTAATCTATTCCCATTAACTAGAAGAGTTTGGGTATCACCATCAATAGGTTTCAGCTAGACCAAAGCATTAGTAAACACTTCATAAATTTCATATGGTCCAAGCTAGTGTGTCCTGAGTTTCCCTTGATGATCCTTGTATCTGGAATCTAACAATAATGCCCAATCCCTAGTATGGAACTCTTTCTCTTTGATATGTGTATCATGCTTGACCTTACATTGTTGGACTAGTTCAGTTTGATGGATGACGTCTAAAGAGAGTTCATTTAGTTTGCTAAGCTATAAAACTCTCTCAATTTGGGCCCGTTTGAGATCCATGCCCAATTCCATGGCCGTTCTAAGGTTTGGAGTTTGAATTCAATGGGTAAGAGGGGATTTTTCCCAAAGACTAACTCATAGGGGCTATAGCTAGTGGTTGATTTCCAAGTTGTGTTGTAGGCCCAGAAAGCTTCTAATAGTTTCCTAGCCCAGTCTTTCCTTCTCGAAGAAACCATTTTTGTTAAAATGTTTTTCAACTCCCTATTAGTGACCTCAACTTGTTTGTTTTCCTACAGGTGATAGGGTGAGGAATTCTTGTGACTTACTTGGAAGTTATCTGTGAATGTCAACAGAACTTTAGACATAAACTGGGGGCCCTAGTCTATGACAATTGTCCTTAGAGCTCCAAATTTAAGGAAAATTTTGCTGTAGAGGAAATCAACTACCTTTTCCTCCCTAGCAATATGTAGGGCTTGCACTTCCACCCACTTCGTTAGGTAATCGATACAAATCAAGATGTACTCTTTTCCTTGTGAAGGAGGTTCTATTGGGCCGATAAAATCCAATCCCCATTTTTTAAATGGTTCAAGGAATACCTGAGGCTACAGGGGCATTTCGTTAGAGGTCGTTGGCCTACCCAACCTTTGGAATTCATCATATCGGTGAACATATTTCTTGATGTCCTTGTGCATTGAAGGCCAGTAGTATCCTGCTCCCAAAATCTTGTGAGTTGTCCATTTAGCAAAATAATTCCTTCCTAAAGGGTCATCATGACAAGCTCTCAGGATACTATAGGTCTCAACTGCCCTAACACACCGTCGTAAAACCATATCAGGTTCACATCAAAACAAGATTCCATTAATACATTTGAAAGGGGCACTCTCTCTGACGGGGCATTTCTTTTGTTTTGATGGAAAGTGAGGTGGTACTTCTGTGGTGGCCAAATAATTCATAATATCAGCAAACCAAGGGGTTTTAGTGGAGATGGTGAACAAATTTTTGTCTGGAAACTCATTTTGTACCAGAGGACAGTGACCATCAAGTTTAATCTAGGATAAGAAGTTTATGACTATGTTGGACTTCCCTGGTTTGTCAACAATTGTGGCATTGAATTCCTGGAGAAGTAACCACCTAATTATCCTTGCATTTACCACCAGTTTGTTCATGAGGTACTTAATGGCTGAGTGATCTATATGCACTATAACTTTATATCCCATGACATAATGTCATAATTTCTTGATTGCATGCACTACAACCAAGAATTATTTCTCTGTTTTGGTATAGTTCTTTTTTGTTGGCATCAAATTCTTGTTGATGAAGTATATAGCATATTTTCCCCCATTC
The DNA here is from genome assembly GCA_007258455.2 of Sequoia sempervirens. Taxonomy (NCBI): domain Eukaryota; kingdom Viridiplantae; phylum Streptophyta; class Pinopsida; order Cupressales; family Cupressaceae; genus Sequoia; species Sequoia sempervirens. The sequence continues at coordinate 208,800,341 of VDFB02353493.1, forward strand.
TCATCTTCTTTCCCTAGAACCGCTCCAATGGCATCATCAAATGCATCAACATAGCTATGGCATGGATAGATATGGCATGGGAGGCTCCAATTAGGTCCTTGAAGGATAGGGGCAGATATGATTTTCTCCTTGATAATTTCAAATGAAGACTGGCACTCAGGCATCCAAATGAAGTCTACGTTTTTCTAAAGGAGAGAAAAAATAGGGGCTATGATTTTTCTAAAGTTTTCTATGAATCTTCAATAGTATCCAGCATGGCCTAAGAAACTCTTGACATCAGTTTGAGTTTTTGGGATCTCAAGTTGTTGTATGACTTCAATTTTTTTAGGATCAACCTTAATCCCTTCGGCTGAAATATGATGTCCCGACACTATTTCTTGTTCCACCATGATAAAAAAAAAATTGTGACTTAGGGAAAAATGATGATCCTCACACCATTTTAACATTTTTTCTAGATTCATGAGGGATTCATCGAAAGTGGAACCGTACACAGTGAAGTCATCCATATAAACTTCCACGCACTCATTTACCAACTCAAAAAATATAGCCAGGATGGCCCTTTGAAATGTTGTAGGAGCGTTACATAGCCCAAAGGGAAGAACCTAATATGAAAATGTCCCCCAAGGATAGGTAAAGGTCATCTTAGCCCGGTCTTTTGCTGCTACCTATATTTGGTTGTATCCACTAAATCCGTCCAAAAATGAAAAATATTTCCTCCCTAGCAAGTTATCCAACACTTTGTCCACAAGTGGAAGGGGGAAATAATCTCTATTTATTGCTTTGTTAAGCTCCCTATAGTATATACACACTCTCCACTTCCCATTATTCTTTGGAAGTACAACCAAGGGTGACAGCCACTTGCTATCAGAAATTGTGTAGATAAATCCTATCTGTAATAGTTTCTCAATCTTAGTTTTAATGATTTCTTTCAGAGCAAGATTGAGTCTCCATTGTGGCTGGCAGATAGGTCGAACATCCATTGTATAGCTATGATGTGTACACACACTAGGGTATATTCCTATCATATCCATATAGTCCTAGGGAAATTCTTTAGATCTATTCACCAGGGTGTCAAAAAATCTTTGTTCTTCCATCTCAGTCAACCAACTATTGATGTTTAAATTTTTTCCTAGCAGCAACATAATGGTTTTGAATCTTGGATGGTTGGACGTGATAGTGTACATGGGCCTTATCAGGGTGTTAAGTGGACATCTATGAAGTACAATTTTATGAAGACAAGCAACATCTACAAAGAAAAGGTGAGATTTTGGAACTAGGTTCATCAAAGGACAAGGTAATCCGATGAAATTGGCACCATCAAATTCTGCATGATCTATGTTGATTGGGTGTCCTAGGATTTCTTCTACATTTGACATTTCCTCACTGCCCAAGTCCATGGTAATATTTTCCACGTCATTCTCCAATTCATCCTCTAATTCTTCACCATGTTGATTGATAACTACCATGGCTAGTGAAGCCAAATTTTCCTATCTATTGGGGCTTACTAGTTCATCAACCCATACCTTATTGTGTTTGGTAGGCTTGATAGGAGGATAAAAAAACAAATGTTTGCTATTAGACCCATGTGATATGGTCATTCCTCCCTCCCTATAGTCAATTTTGGCTACAAAAATAGCCAGCCATGGTCATCCTAGAATTATTTGATAGATGTCCTTGGGTGTAAGGGATTCAATTATCTAAAAATCTACTAGGTATTCCCATCCATCCAACTTAACAAGAAAATTTTCAATGATGCCCTTGGGAATAGCTATGGATTGATTTGCCATCTATAAAACTATAGTTGTGGGGCATAGATTATTAAGTCCTAGTTTTTCCATCACATCAATAGTCATCATGTTAATGGCTGCTCCAAGGTCTACCAAAGCATTAGGTATTGTTACCTCATTAACTATTACTGTTATAAGCGGACTACCGGGATCATCATACTTTGAAGTAGTGGTTGTCCCAACCAACAAGTCAGCTAGGTACCCATTTATGTGGATGGTGTTGATTCGCTCTGGTTTTCTCCCTGGGTTCTTAATACACAACTGTTTAATCAATCAGTTTAACTTAGGGATCTCTTTAATTACATGTAACAAGGGAACTTCAATCTACAATCATTTAATTTCTTGTATCAATGTAGTTTCAATGGGTGAGGTCATTTCTGGAGCATCTTTCACAAAAATTGGTTTCAGTCGCTCTAGAAAAGGTGCTTTAATTTTTTCTTTAGGCATGGGATCCTTTGGAAGCTCAGTTGGAGGTTGTTTGTGTTTAGGTGTAGGATCCTTCAAAAGTTTAGTTGGAGACTCACCCCCCTCCTCCTGAAGTAGGTCAAAAACTCTAGTTGAAGATGGTGGGTAAGGCTCATGTTCTATGGATGTGGGCATTATTGTGGTTTTCTTAGCGGACTTCTTGAAAAGTTCATCTAGGATTTCTTCAATAGTCAACTGCAAAAGTGTTTTTCCAAACCTTAATTGTAGATTTCCATAGTGTATTGCATTGAGTCTAGTGACATTGTCTTGTTCAGTAGAATATACCAGAGTATTTGGGCAATTTTTCTTTAGGTTCAAAACTGATTACACCAAAAGTGGTGGCTAGTGTTGGTATGTGGTGACTGATCATGCTATACTGTATAGCCCATGGTATACTATACACCCTGGCCCCCCGTCCTTGCCGAGGTCCGGGGTCGGGCTGGGCCCTGGGCGGGGATTCGGGGGCGGCAGCCCCTGAGAAAAATTTTCTTCCTACTTTTTCGCGTGATCACCGAAAAAGGGAAAAATCAATGAAAAAGGAAAAATCCAATTTTGTAGAACCCTAAAATCTGGAAGCTTCTAAGCTTGGTAAAAAGGGGGTTCGGATGGGTATTTCAGTATGATGAAAAAATGCGATTATTCGCAAGATTGTAATAAGGGTTTTTTACTGGATAATAAAAGTATTGGATGGCTGCGGTTTGGTGGATGTAGCCCAAAATTGGGTGAACCACGTTAAATTCTGTGTTATGATTTATTCTGTGTATGTTTTAGTTTCTCTGTTTTTATATAAAATCTGCATTTAATTGTTAGATCTGCCATCTCTAACCCTAACAGCTAGTTGACTTGTTAATTTTGTTGTGTATTCTAGGGAGGTGGTAGAAAGTTTTGTTGTTGAGTAGGCATTCTCCTGGGGCTAGTGTAAAACTAATGTTGAGGTTGATTCCATTGAGGAATGGGATTTTTAGGGTACCATTGTTGTTGAGGTTGGTTAGGCCACTGAGGGTTACCCCAAGATTGATTGGCTCATTCTGGTGGTCCCTAGGGATAGGTTCCCCAATTAGGAGGTACTAGAGGTGGTGCCTATGGCTAGGGTATTTCCCATTGATTATTATTCCAATTTGGTTGGGGTCTCCAGTTAGGATTGGAATTCTAGCCATAGGAAAAATTGCCTCTAGTTCTTTGATTGACAATGTTCACCTCTTCTTCAACTGGGGTTGTTCATTTCTTGGAATTTTTTATGGTGTTCAGTAGCTCACATTGATTAGTGGTGTGATTTTTGTCACACTTGAAAAACATCAATCTTATCCACTTTGTCCAAAGGGAATTCTCTTAGCAAATGTTTGTTTTGGAACCTAGGGCAATAGATGGACAAGGTTTTAGGACTTTGTGTTTTAGCCTGTATATCATCTAACATAGTGTTTAGCTAGATGAGAATGTTGGTTTTGAAGTTAGCAAGCTCTTCAAAAAAAATTCTGATATCATTGGAACCTTTGAAGAGAGTGGAATTTCTAATTCCTCCTCGAGTTCGAGAGAAATTATGATATAGTTCCATAATATCATCTAGTCTCAGTTGGGACACATCTCCTTTCCCCATTAAATCCAAGCTCCTCTGAGCATCATCATCGAGACCCTTAAGGAATAAGGTCTTTAAAATATCAAGACTTATGACTTATCCACCGCAACGTTTAGATAAGAAGATAAATCGTCTAGGTAATCTTCTAAACTTTCATCCTTATTTTTCCTTACTTTAAACAATTCATCTTTCCTATTTTTGACCCTACATTAACTTTGGTACTTCTTCAAAAATATAGTCTCCATTTCATCCCAGGAGGTTATCGACTGAGAAGCTAATCCCATAAACCAATGCATTGTTGAGTCTTTTAGAGTGGAAGGGAAAAGCTTTAGTTTCTGATTATCACTCTTGTAGTCATATGTCTGACACAAGACTTTAAACTCAAATAGAAATTGATCAGGGTCCTTAGTAGAAAAACCTTGGAAGGTTGGAAAGAAGGCCGGTGAGATATTTTTCATTGTCGTATCATCATCTGCATCAATAGAAATAGGGTAACTGAATGTGTGGTGGTGGATTATCGTTATCATTGGCAAAATTTCTACACTCACCCATGATGTTGAAGGGGATGTGATCCTCTTCCTAAATTCTCTCAGTTGGGTGAGGTTATGGAGTTTGCAAAGGAATATACTCCTCTACAATTATATTTTCTCTTTTTGGGGTTTGTGGGAAGGTCTTAGGTTGACCTTGTTCGGTCAATTCCTCAGTAAGTTCTTGATTTGAGTTTCCTTCCTCCCTACTTGTTGGTATGTCGACTGGGGGGTGTTTTGGTAAGAATATTTCATGGGGGCTTGTTTCTTGACCATGTAGAAAAGAAGACAAAGGACTATTTCTATACCTAAGAGAGGTATTCATGATATCTCCTACTAACACTAGGAAAAGGCTTCCCCGACAATGGTGCCAAAAAGTGATAGGCTACTGTCAGGTCCTAACACTTTAGTTAATAAACACATTCATATATCGATCGGGTAGTGTCCAAAGGTTGTATGCAATAGAAGACATCTCAACTATCTCTCTCTCAGGTTTCCTAAATACTAAACACATGAATAAAACTCTAAATTGGAGGATCTCTAAACTTTGGAAGTAGCAAAACATCTATCTAGAAAGCTGGAAATGGTTTAAACTAAAAAGCAGAAAACTATGAATATGAAAAACATCACCACTAAGCTAGAAAGAATAGAAATAATTAATCTAAAGAATGTGTAAATTGTTGAAGAAGTAAAACTAGTAAAGAAATTAGGAAACATTTGTCTATTGCAAAAGATAACAATCCAATAACTAACATAAATAAATTTAATAGAAACAACTAAAGGAAGGTGCTCCAGAACTTCAGATACTAAAATCAAAGACTACAGACTTAGCTACAACCTGCAAGATTGACACTGATAGTATGACACACACACATGAAAATGAATTTCAATTGTAACTCTTATCTATTAAAAGAAAGTATAGAATGAAAAGTAAAATACTTATGTATCTATCTATAACTCTTGAGTGGCCAACTTTCAAGTGTTTCTATAGCTATCTCATATCACATGCACTAGTAATCCTCAATTTACTTCATTCAAAGGACTCCATTCACATTGCTCAGTAATTCAAATTGTGGCGGGAAAATTCATTTTTATTCATATAGTAGTTTTTCTCAAAAAGACATATTAGCAGCATAATGGTATTCTTTTGTATTCATCATTTGCAATAGTTACATGTTTTTATATGAAAGTGGCTAACAAAATCCCACTTTCCAGTCGATAAAATATTTAACAAATTGTCAATAACTAATGGACTTTAAATCCCATGACATGAAATATTAAAGAGGCTCAACACGAGCCATAAAGTTTTTGAAACTGAAAATAATAGAACTACGAAGACTCAACCCATAACATCAGCTTCTAAAATTCCAATGCCTACTCGCTTGTTTTCAAAAGTGTTAAGATATGTGTTCATTTCCCTTTTGACTGGAATGGTAATTGGTAGTGGAAGTTGACCTATAAAATGCTCAAGGACTAAACCATTAAATCAGCATAAGTTAGCTTAATTCGACTAATTTAAAGAATTAAAGTTTGTAGGATTATTCATAAAAAGAGAGCAATTATTTATCCTAAAGGTAATTAATTGGCAAGGTAAATTGGGCTAACAGGTATAGGTTTGCATATTGAGTCCATTATATTGATGAGGTTATTTTTACCTCATCACCATTGATTTCAAAGATTCACATAAAGTAGAGGAAGTTCCAAAAGTAGAAAACCAGGAGGAATTCACTTCCTAGAAAAGTCACAATCCACTCTGAATGATTACTAAATACTTCAGCCTATCAAAAAAATATTTTTGGAGTTGCAATAGTTGGCATAGTTATGTGAGGCCCACCATTTGATGGAATTTATATTGAAACTAATAGAATTACTATTATTTTGAGACCCTATGAGTATTGCTTATTATTATATTATGGACATATGATCATGTTATTAAACTATGCTAGATGTGGATTTGCATGCACATAGCAGATAATTTCTATATATGGATATGATGAGGTTAGCATTGTGATCGTTAATTAGGTATCTTAATTTCCTTGTGATTATTGTGAGTTAATTGATGCTTTGATTTTCCAAAATAATTCTACATGTGTTATGAATGATTAGTTATAAAGTGATTAGAAATAATAAATTTTATCTATACATGTCATTTTATAAATCCATGAGTCATGGATAAAAAGAATTGAAATATAATCAAATTTTAACCTGATGTTGTAGTGAACTATGTTGCATTATAAATATTTTGAGTATTATTAAGTGTATAATTATATATTCATTTTAATTTATGATTTATTGGCTATTATATTGTATGTATTAATGTTTTCCTTTAAGTTTATAATTTTTTTCATGGCCATGAGAAATTGGAGGTCCCTAAGGAAACTCTAGTCATGTAATTCCTAGTGAAGCCTTGACCTTATTCCATGATGGGGACTAAGGTCTCAAACTATAATATTTTTGTAATGTGATGTCTTTTATGTTGTAAATGTATTTTTATGGTTGTCTAATGTTTGTAATTGTTGTACTTAGACCAAGTGAAATCCTATTGGCCAAACTCGGATTTGATTTTGAATGGGTTTTTAAAAGTCCTTAAAGTGTCTTTCTCTCTTTTTTGAGTGCTTTTAAGCCCCTAGGTCAACCCCTATGCACTGGGTTCCTTTTGATATCTAAACTTTTGGTTTTGGCCATGATTTGACCCTTCCAAAATCCTTAGGAAGTGGGTGATGAAATCATAACTTGTGGATGAAGACAAGAGACTTGCCACTTCCAAACCCACTCTCCCAAGGTCATGTATGGGGCTTCCAAAGACCTCACACATGTGGATGCATCCCAAGGAGTCCCTTTGGGGAATATTTTACAAAATTGTATCTCTCATCCCAATGCTCACACATTTTTCAGCATATGTGGGGACCACCTACCCTTATTGTTTTAAATGGAAAAAAGGGAGAAGGGGTTATTGGGATCCATGTGAAATTTCCTCATTGAAGGAAGGAAGGTGATATGATACCTATTAATTATATCCTTATTGGAATATTTTCCTCTATCTTTAGGCTCTATGGAAAGACTTAGAGAGATTTGGAGAAATCTTGATCAAGTGATTTCATCTTGTGGAAAGATATTAAGATAAGGTTTTTCCTCTTATTATGCAATAGGGATTTTTATTATAAATGTGTTAATGAAAATGTTGTATGTGTTTCTTATTATTTTTTATGTCTTCTTTCTTATGGTTGGGATATAAATGTGAAGGGTTAGACTCTACCAAGTTGATAAGACAAAACCATGTGTAGGGTGAGGGAGGTATGGAACCTCATAGGGAATGGTTTATTTCCTCCTTGTGAAGGAGTAGTTGAGGGTACAAGTACCCTTTTTATTGTGGAGAAATGGTGTGATATGTTTTGAACAGTTGTGAAATATTTGGAGTTTTTATATCTCTTTGAATTAGTTCTATTTGTTGGAAGTTTAAGGAGTTTTTCATTGTTTTGCTTGTTGGAAACATGAGCATGGGATATAGAGTGTTGTCATTGATGTCAACATTGTGGTTTGAGGTTTACTTGATGATCATTTAATCTAGTGGGAATCTGTATTTAAAACAATGGTAATCTAGCATAGAGTTGTAGATGCTTTTCACTGGTGCAAACAAATGAGTTGTTTATCCAAGGCTAAGTGTTAGAACATAGTTTTTTTGTGTATAGTGCATTTGGGTTTTGGTTCGCTTTGATCTGCATTGAAGAATATTTCCCTATGGTTCTAAGTCAAATTTTGAGGAGGTTAGAGGAGTCTAAATCCAAACTTTCATATTGATTTTCCCTTTGGTGCAAAATTTTTGAGTAACAATGTATCGAGTCTACCGATGATAGTGTTTCCAATGCATAGTACCTATTTTGAATGGTACACACTTTATCATGGAAGAATATCTGGTCTTGCGGGTTTATGAAAGTTTTTAGAGGTGTCAGTTGCATCTAAGTTCTGAGTGGCATGATGTTTGGAGGTCTGTGTGTTGGTTTGAGGATGATCAACTTGTGAATTTTGATGTTAGGTCACTAGCAATGTTGACCTAATATGTTTTGAGTTATGTGGAGTTTAGATAAGTGCTGATAAGTTATATAGGAGTTATTATAGGTCCACCCTGACCTATTTGATGCGTTATAAGTTTTGAATTGAGGCATGAAGTGTGTATGTTTGATCTTAAGCCATAAAGTTATTATTTTGTATGATACATCTAATTATTCCAACCTAATTGATGTTGTAGGTTATCGTGAATGTAATGGAAATAAGTATAAGATCATTTTTGGTGTTGAATATCAATGATTTAGTTTAGTGTGTGAATTCCTAAAAAAAGTATGCAAATTTGATGTGAATGCAAAATAAAGCAGAGTGTTAAGACAAATTAATATGAAGTGTGTTAATTTAGTATTTTGAGCTTCAATGGAACTATATTTCTTGCCTATTATAGATGCAATTGTAGCAGTTAAAATCTTGGCAATGAGCCACCCCTCTCTTATATTTCTCTTATTCTCCGAAAAGTGAGTCCACTTGGTGCAGTGAGCCTTTATGTAATATCTTATAATCAGTTATAATATATTGTGAGCTAATCCTCACTATGGTGTTTCCCTTTTAGGGTTTTCCATGTAAAAATATAGTGTTAATGTGTTATATGCTTTGATGGTTTCCTTCATGGTTTCTTTCCTTACTAAAAATTTAATATGATATGTTGAATAAATGTTTAAATGTTTAAGTGGTTTCAGAGAATATTGATTCACCCTCCTCTCAATATTTTGGGTGTTTAAAAATTTGTATTAGATATTGGTTCCTTCATTTGGCTTGAGAGCTAAGGTAAATCTTGGATTTGAACACATGGTGGCAAGGAAGTATCGTACTCCTTCAAAAGAAATTCCTATGGTAGGATTTAATGAAGAAGACTGCATTGTTGATATGGAAGGTGAACTTAAATCTACCCTAGATGATTTGGATAAACTAGAAACTAAGAAAAAAGATCTAAAAAGGGATCTTAGTGATGTAGATGAATGCATTAAGATATTGAGAGAGAAACTCAAGAAAGACATGGACATGATCAAAGAGCTCAAGCAATCAAATGTGACCATTCCCAACTTGAAATTATAGATTGAAGAAAGTAAAAGAGTTGAAGACTACTTGAATGCTAAATTGAAAGAAAAATTTGAAGAATGCTCAAACCTTGAACAAGAATTTGTAACCTTGAGATCAGATCTAGAGAAAAAAAGGTTCAATAAGAGCACTACAATTCTTGATGAAATGATTACAAATCAGAAGAATTGTAAAGACAAAGGTGGAAAAAGGAGAAAGCTAATAGGTAGATCAAACACCAAGTATTGAAAAGAAGAACAATGAACAAAATAAAAATGAGGACAAGAAGAGCAATGGCAAGTAGGTCTAGAATCAAAGGAAAGACTTCAAATAATACCAATCAGACAACCAAATGCAAAAAGGTACCCATATTTTAATGTTTATTGTTATTCTTGCAATAAGTTTGGACATAAGTTTGTAGAATGTAGAAGTAAAATGAATTAGAATATTCAATCATTTCCTAGTTAGTGCTTTACATGGAATAGATTTGGCCATAGAGCTAGTGATTACATAAATCAAATGATGAATGGTTATAGCAATTGTATGTTGTTTCAATATTTTAGTGGCTATTGGTGGAACCCCTCAAAATTTTTGTGTCCCATTGATAATTGTTGCAAAATATCGAGATGTTTTCCTGGTTCAGAATGTGTCTTAAGGCTTAGTGTTTCAGCCAATATCATGTTCTAAGGTTTATGTGTATGTCTTAAACCCTCTAAAGAACCCTAAGTGTCTATCCCTTTGCAATTTTTCTAATTCTTTGTTGACCGGTATTTACCTGTTCCCGATCTCTTAAGTCATCTCTTATGCCATTGAATCCATTTACTCACCATCCCCTTGAGCCTAATGTTCTTGATTGTTACCCATTGAATCATTTTAAATATTGCTTCATATTATGTGATTCACAAGTTTTTTAATATTTCCTGGGGTCCCTATGTCTATTTTTAAGATTTCAGCATTGGTCTAAAGTCTTGGTCTTAAATTTGTGTCCCCCATCACTCATCAACCTAGTTGGGTCCCTCTTTTAAGCTACTAGCTTTGTGCATATGCAGATCTAGGATTTTATTGGTAGCAGTTTAATCATTTGATTTAATCCTGAGCACTCCCTGCACCCCCATTGTGTTTTAATTTCCATTAAAATACTCTAATGGGATGGTGGGTAGGTGATGTGTGTCCTTTCTTTCAAGTAGGGCCCATCATCATGTGAAGTTATCAAACATCAAGCCTTAATAGATTGACGGTTGAGATGAAATGGTCTAGTTTGATCTTGACTGTTCCCTGATAGCCCAAGGAGGACCCACCTTCATCTCTCATGCCTCAAAAAGGAAGTGGGGAGGTGCCACTTGGCACAATTTGAACCATCAATAGAACTATAATGAGGTATGAAATATTTTGAAAATATTTTAGCATAAGGTTGAGAGGCATACTACTCGCACTACTAAAAGGATTTTTTAAGCACATGGTAAAGGGCAGAGCAAGATGTTATGATCGTGGCCATCCATTAGATCCAAAGGTTATGCACTAAGGTGGAAGGTTTGAGATGTAAAGAACATGTAAGTTAGAGGCACCAGATTTGATCTAGCCCATTCCCTGCCTCCCTGTTATTGGAAGATGCACATGGCTTAAACCCAGTAGGTAAGTGAGGAAGCTGACATGTAGCCATTTTCACAGCTTATGGAGATGGTGGAGCCCACGGGATGACTTGTAGGAGAATCCACATGGCATATATTGGCTGGTTGATGGAAATGGTAGTCTACAGTCATATTTTTTTAAACTTGTTTGTCTAGATCTGTTTTGTTCATTGGGCCATCTCACTACAAGATCAGTAGCTAAAATTCAAAGTTGAGATTAAGGTCAAGTGAGCCATTCTGGTTCATGCGAGTGAACAGTAATGGTGGATATGACACCAAACTACTATTTTGGTCTGCTTTAAAGCCACAAAAACTTGTTTTAAATCATAATTATAAATTGCTAAGGAATTCAACGCATTAAGGAGTTCTCGTTGAAAATTTCAAGCTATTCAATGACCAAAATTAGGTTTTTCAAAGCAACTATAAACCAGTAAGTGAAAAAAATACCTTGCTTTTTGATTTCTTAAAATTCACTTGGCTTATCATGTTGTCAATAGGATTTCTAGTTTTCTTGCATTTCTTTTAAGGTTTGACATTCAATTCAAATGATTAGCTTTCTTAGTCTTGTTATTTCCTTGTGTCAAACCCATACCCTAGTTGTAAGCTTTTAATTTTTTAATAAGTAAACCCTAGTTTGCACAAACCTTGTAACTATGGCACCTAAAGTCAACATTCACATCAAAAGACCAACCCTCTGGGTCTAAACCTATAGTTAGACCTTTGGTTTAGGATTTAATTGACCAATTGAAACCCTCCACATCTGAGAAAACCAAGGGTTGGGTATTTTTCCAAGGCACACACATCATAGATGGGCTTATAGATAAATAGTGCACTACTAAAGATGCCTTAGTACCATACATTGGGTGGGCACAATTTAACTACTGGTTTGGAAACCAAAACTATGGAATCCCTATTGGCAACCCCTATAGATTGGACATGGGAAAGGTGGAAGTACCAAATGTTTAGATGGATATTGACCTACTAAGGGAAATAGTAGAAAATTATGACTCAATCTCAAGAATTATAAGAACATATAATGGTATTGAAATAGTTAAGGTCACCAAGGTTGAAATTGCTAAGATCTTTAATTTGAATGAGTGGAATGAAGATATGGTAAAGGTTGATACAAAGGAACTCAAAGCCGAATATGAGAAGGTGAGAGATACCTTCAAAATATTAGTATTGCAACACTTTTTGGCATTTGTCAAAGGTCAAGGGAAAATTATTCTGGGACAATCAAATAAAGATCCATTCCCCATGAATTATTTTGTTACATATTTCTTGAGGAATTTCTATTCTTTGTGCCAAATCATAGGTTATGACCCATCTACAGGCATGCCCATAGCTAAGATGTATATAGCTGCACACACCCAACACCTTACATGTAATAAACTCTATGATTTTGGATCATACTTGGCTGAAAAGATTCATGAGGGCCCGATTGCACTGAAAAATGGTAAATATGGGGTAAGGTTCTACTGGTACTCTTTATTCATGTATATTTTTATGTTCAAAGGAGTTACCTACTTTGGAAAAGATATGACATTTGACAAAAAGGAAGGTGATATGGATTTGTCTATCCAATGCTAGACCAAACTCCTTGATAGGGATGACAACAAGTTTAGTTTTGTGGTGCTTGAGATTCTTTTTGCTCCCAAGCTATGAAGAGTCTTGATTTTGAAAATGCCAAGAATCCCTACAACTTTGCATGACTTTTTGAGACCTAGAGATAGGAGGCTTGACTTGAATATGGAGGAAAATTGGGGAGACATTATCCCCTACCCTAGCTACAAAATTATGAGGGTGTATGGCACAAGGGTTGCACCTCACATACTACTAAGGGATATACCACTGAGATTTGATTTCTTAGAAGTAATGTGGCAATTAGGAGAAGTTGAAGGTAACCATTTGAAAGATCAAGTTAAGGGAACCTTTTTCCCTATGTGCACTTGTTTCTCTGATTTTACCATGAAGAAAGGAGGATAGAGTAAGATTTCTAATGTACTCAAACCTTTTGGGATGAAGAGGGTGAGAGAAATGAATCATGATCCTAAGGGATTCATGGCATGGCTAAAGGAAATAATTAGAAGCTCCAAGTTCATCCATAATTTCTATTTTCTAGAGGATGTAATAAGGAATATTTTTGAATTTCAAAAGTAGGAAGATAGAAAAATGAAATCGATTGCTTCCAATAAATTAGATAGGGAGATGCAATATAAGGACCCACAATTCTTGGCTCTTAAATACATAAAGGATGAAATTCAAAGAATTGAATATGTTTTTAAGAATTTTGAGCAAGTGGTTGGGAAGTTGAAAGGCGAAAGGCTAATTCAGGACAAGGGAAAGGTTGTTATAGGAGAGGAAGAAGGTTATGGGGACATCCCTATGATGGTAGATAGACCAACCTCCTAGCCCCCAAAGAAAGTAATTGTACTCAAAAGGAGGAAGGACAGGGTGAATGAAAAGTAAATAGTGACTACCTCTTCTCAACAAGAGGAACCAAGATTCCCTTCATTGACACATGAAATGCCACCTTTGTCTCCCCCAAGTTCAACTAGTCTTGTGATTATTGAGGTTGATTCACCACCAAGGCAATCATCACCACTAAGGAAGTCACCCCCAAAGAGATAAAAGGTTGAATCAAGTGGCTTGGTGGATTATGCTAAGGACTCTAAAGATGAAATATTGGTTACTGAGGAAGAGATGCAACAGGGTATGCCTTCTCCCCCTAGGGAGATGATACCACAATAAATGGGACTTAGATTGAGTAAGGTGGACCTCATAGGCATGAACAACACTGGTGATATCAAAGAAGATGTCAGTAAGAAACTCATGGATGATGACTCATTTGAAAAAGTCCTCTACATTCAAGGAATTTTCTTGGAGAGTGAAGAAAGATGAATATGTTAATAATATTGCAAAGAAGAGGAGCGTACACCCAAAATTGCCTAATCAGGTTATTTAGGCTCAATTTATGAAGGAGATGAAAGAAACTTTCTAGAGCATAACAAAAAAAGAGGGTAGGGAATTGGTAAGAAATAGTGGCCTTCTCTTATTTCCATAATTGGACCTAGCTCTACCACAACCTTTGATATAGTAAGGAGGTATGACTGGCCTTTATACAATTTTGAGGAGGAAGCAAAAATTGCACTAAAAGGGTATTCCTTTAGCGAGCAGTGGGATACCTTGGCTATTTGGGCTCTTGTCGCAAACACCAAAAAACTAGAAGTTGCAAAGCCTTCTACATACTACAGAGGAGGGTTGATCATAAAGAGGGTATCTGATACCTCTATAATTGAAGCTACTACCATATTAGTAAATGTTTCCCAATTCATAAAGGAAATAGTGGAATCTATGATAGCAAAGGAAGAAAATTTTAGAAAGATTTACAATAATTTATTGATTGAATATGGCAAGGGCCAATAGAAGATTATGGAGCTACAAATAGAGATGACACTATTGAAAGAGTAAATTAAAAATATGTAATCCAGTGTGCCCACACAAATAGATTTTGTTTCTCCTCCCTCACCAAAATCAAAAACACCTTCTTCCCTTTCTCCTCCCATAGATACTTCATTAGAAATTGTTCCTTACAACATGGGAAATATGTGCCTATCTCAATTGAAGAGCCAAGTACATTAGAGGCACAACAGACGAAGCAAATAAATAAAGAAGATTTACTTGAGAAGCTGAAGACATATGAAGAAAGGTGCATTCAACATGATAGAATGATCCTTGTCAGCAATTTGAGGATTGTGACATCAGTGCTAGAGCATCTAAACAAGGAAATTGATAAGAGATTGATTAGCATCCATGCTAATTATTCTTCCATGTTTGATGCTATGAAAAAAATTGATAGAGACAAGGAAGTGGCAATCCCACTTATGGAGAAATGGATTCCTAGACTCCAAGATTTAAGACCAATCGTTGTGGGATCCAAGCATGATATAAACAAGCCAGATACCATCTAGCCTACCCTTAGAATTGTGAATGAAATTCATGAATTCCAAGGTAAGATTGAGCCTTTGAAGGCCAAAATAAGGGAGTTGGTTAGAGGGTTTGATGAGATGAATTTTGGTCTCTTCCTTAACATCTTGAAGGAGAATGGTGAAGATAAAATATTTGCAAGATTGGAAAGTATAGACAAGTGATATAATTGAAAAGAAAGAAACCCTAATTTGTTAAGGTATTGACATGTGCATGCTAAAAACAACATGGACATGCTTACCCAAGCAAGGATTTCCCATATTAGTAAATGTTTCCCAATTCATAAAGGAAATAGTGGAATCTATGATAGAAAAGGAAGAAAATTTTAGAAAGATTTACAATAATTTATTGATTGAATATGGCAAGGTCCAATAGAAGATTATGGAGCTACAAATAGAGATGACACTATTGAAAGAGTAAATTAAAAATATGTAATCCAGTGTGCCCACACAAATAGATTTGTTTCTCCTCCCTCACCAAAAGAAAAAACACCTTCTTCCCTTGCTCCTCCCATAGATACTTCATTAGAAATTGTGCCTTACAACATGGGAAATGTTCCTATCTCAATTGAAGAGCCAAGTACATTAGAGGCACAACAGACGAAGCAAATAAATAAAGAAGATTTACTTGAGAAGCTGAAGACATATGAAGAAAGGTGCATTCAACATGATAGAATGATCCTTGTCAGCAATTTGTGGATTGTGACATCAATGCTAGAGCATCTAAACAAGGAAATTGATAAGAGATTGATTAGCATCCATGCTAATTATTCTTCCATGTTTTATGTTGTGAAAAAAATTGATAGAGACAAAGAAGTGGCAATCCCACTTATGGAGAAATGGATTCCGAGACTCCAAGATTTGAGACCAATGGTTGTGGGATCCAAGCATGATATAAACAAGCCAAATACCATCTAGCCTACCCTTAGAATTGTGAATTAAATTCATGAAT
This sequence comes from Sequoia sempervirens, assembly GCA_007258455.2. Lineage (NCBI taxonomy): Eukaryota > Viridiplantae > Streptophyta > Pinopsida > Cupressales > Cupressaceae > Sequoia > Sequoia sempervirens. The sequence goes on from VDFB02353493.1 coordinate 208,816,359, forward strand.
TCCAAGGAAAGATTGAGCCTTTGAAGGCCAAAATAAGGGAGTTGGTTAGAGGGTTTGATGAGATGAATTTTGGTCTCTTCCCTGACATCTTGAAGGAGAATGGTGAAGATAAAATATTTACAAGATTGGAAAGTATAGACAAGTGATATAATTGAAAAGAAAGAAACCCTAATTTGTTAAGGGATTGACATGTGCATGCTAAAAACAGCATGGACATGCTTACCCAAGCAGGGATTTCCCTAGAAGAATTTGATAAGGAAGCCAATTAGGTATTAGAAAATTATGCTCCATAGAAAGCAAAGGATGACAATGTTATTGCATTCAATTGGCCCTCAGAAGAGGCATTTAAATTATGGAAAGACAAGTACCTTGGTATCTTGGAGGATTAAGTTGTTGTTGTGGAGCGTGGTTAATACAATTTTGGTCTCAATTCTACTACAATGGAGAGTAATGGTTGGGAGAATACAATACATGGTCCAGAACTAATAAAGATTATGCCTTTGATAAAGTAATGATAAAATAATGTATTCTCTCTAGTTTGAAAATTGATGACAAGGATGTAGACGTGGAGGTGTTTTGTCCTTTTTATCTTCCTTCATTTTATGTTTTCTTCCTTTAAGCTTGGTGTATGTGGACATAATTTTGAAAGCACATGGGTATATTGCTACAACAAATAAAAGGTGCCTTTTGGAAGATGGGACAAGATCTTCATCGACAAATGTAAATGGTCTTTGTCCTTGTGATATTTCCCTCCATTTGAATTACAAATATAACTACATTGAAGAATATCTATTCTATTGGTCAAATAGGAAATGGACATGTGTACATTTTAGCCCAAAGCTTGTTTGCTCCTTCATTTCTATAAGAAGGAATTCACAACCAAATGTAAAGGTTGTTGATTGATCATAGAAAAAAAATTGTAATGAGAATACAAAGAATAGATTAGAGTTCTTATCTTAGGTTTTTTGAGTCTTGTTGATATGCATGTGTAATTTTTGATAACAGTACTAGAAATTGAATAGAAAATGGTGCAAATTCAAATGCATTTCTCTCCTGGTGTATTCATTTCATGAACTATTAATAAAATTATCAAGGGTTGTTTTGTTAATCTTCATTGATTTCTAGTGGATGTGCGGTTTTGTCCTTGTTTTTAATTCAAAGAATTAATGAAATTGCTTGGATGAAGCTATAGATTCATGTAATTCGAGTATCAAGATCTATATAAGAAGTTTTTGGCTTGGGATATAATGATGTAATGTTGTAATATAGTGTTTCCAAAGCTTTATGATGCTATGTATTAAACTGTTATCCAACTATATATGTGTTGACATTGACTTTGTTCCCTATGTCAAGGAACTGATCTAAATTTTGTATTCATGATACATCTTCTTGGTCGCTTAGCAAAAAATAAAATTTATAAATAAAATTTTAAATGAACTACAATTGTTATTATTTCATGTTAAGTTCTTTCATTTTTATGCTCTAAATGTTGAATGAACATTGTAAAGGAGTAGCCAACTTCTTGAAATATTCCATTTATTTGAGCTATTATATGAGAATTCATTTGTTATTTGTAATGTATTTGGTCATGAAGTGCATAAGTATTTAGGTACATTGTGGGATCACCCTCCTAGGTTTTGCAAAGCCTGAAGTGCTGGAGGAAAGCATTGTTGCTTTCACTCATTCATTGGTCAATCCCTTCAGGTTGCTAAGGATTGGAATTGTCAATTCCATAGGCTTCAATGAAGACCAACTTGGTTCTTAAAAAACAACCAATAGATTGGTGACTCTACTGAGGGGATTTGTGAAAATATTCATGTCCTAATATGCTTTGTGTCAGAATTGCAATTAGAGTCATATACATTCATAATGGGGTGTCAAATCTTGCTAAGCTTGTTAAATTATGCTGTCATTTATCATCCTAAGGTCATTTGCATAAGATCCTATCAAGTACTTGTGTGTCCTTGCAAATCTTCCACCTAGAGTGTTGAGGGTTGGATTAGGAGTTCTTTGTATTTCCAAATTCTTGTAATTCTCTAAAAGATCCACACAATTGTTATCATTATTTATAATTCCCAATTATTTTTCGGTGGTGACTTTGAAGTCTCTACACTTGTGTTCATTATTTGAAGAAATTAAGAAGGTACTAAAGAAGAATAATTTTAGAAGAAAGATGAGGAGTAATAGAGCTCACATGAAGAAGCATCTGGAAGAAAAGCTAGAGGGAAAACTTCAAAAGACTTCTAAGTAGTCATGGATATAGAAGGACGTAAATACAAGTAAGCGTACTCCACATCCAATACTTAAAACTCAAATTCCTTCAAGAAATTCTAGTAGTCATGAAAGCCAGTCAATTTTTTTAGCGTTAGATTATGAGGATGAAGAAGATTCCATGAATAAGAATGTTGTAAATGTCCATAAATCTAGATCAAGACAATCAAGGAGTAGAAGTAGGAGCCAACATCGTAATATTGCTGCTACCAATGTTGATGTTGGTGGTGGAATTATCCCTCTTACATCCAATGGATATTATCCTTTACCACCTAACTTGCTAATTGGATCCAATGATGATGCCCAAAATGTAATAGATCTGGAAGAGTCTTTTGGTTTAGAAATTACTCTCTCAAATCTTGATGAAGTTTTTGGAGATATTGTTGAGAAATGGTGCCTCAAATGTACTGGTGTTCAAGCCTCTACATTATTGAAAAGATAGTTGAATATCACTAGGATAGAGTCACTAGTATGATCGAAATCCTGATGGAGGATGTTATCGGTGAGACAGGGTGATGTTGAAGGGAGTTCCTTAGTAGCCCCCTCAACACTCCAATGAGTCTCTTATTGGAGTGAATTAACATTGTTGCTAGGACATTGGTTTATGTCTCTGCGACATGCTGATGGAAGGTGGGGACTCTAAAGCTTGTCTCCTCAATGTGTTGATGGAGTGGGACCATTCTACATGGAAGGTGACATAATTTGTATGGTAGTGACATGGATGGCATGTAAATGATGGGGACCACTTGGTCAAACACTATAAGCTACATTGGTGTGACACTCCCATATCGGTGGGAGATATAAAGTTGTCTCTTCAGCATGGTGATGGAGTCACTTATTGCAGTGACGTTGTGTCTCCATGACATCAGAACATGTCTCCTCGAAGTTCCGATGAGGATTGAAGAATCTTATTAGTGTGAATTCATGAGTTCACTGAGACTTTGAAGTAAGTCTCATCAATAGGTCAATGGGCTACAATGGGGATCACATGGAGTGGTATTATATTAAAAGTGTGACATCCTTATATCAATGGGAAAAGTTGTACTCTCTCATCAACATGGAAATCCATGTATTTGGAGAATAGAGTGGATGTCGATATGATATTAAGTGTTCAGATAGACATGGTCTCATGTCTTTTCGACACTTCAATAGTTGAAGACTTAGTGGGCCCTGTTGGGGTATGTGGAACACATGGTGGTATTACCTTCATTGGAGTGACATTCTAGTTTCAATGGGACATGTTTTAATGTCTCATCGAAACATTGATATATTGCTCACTTCACATGGTCATTGTGAAGTGGATGGAGTGATTATTTTTCAGAGTGACTTGATGGTTTCAGAGAAAGAACAAACAAAGTCTCTTTGATTATTTGACTTCGATGGTAGGAAGGTAGTGATGATCAAGCTACTCGTGGTTGTTCATTTGGTATGACAGTTTCTTGGAACAATTGAAAACCAAATGGGACTAGCATTGTGTGGTTGGAGAGTAGCCAAGTGAGAGAGGGTTGCTCAGTCGAGAGGGAGATGTGAGACAATGTCTGAGAAGGGTTATGATACCATATTCTCTTCTAGATGGAACAAGATGTAAATCTCCTGTAAAGGCTTATAACCTGTAATTGTATTTGTAACTGTACTTTTATTGCTAAATAATACAATGGCGATTTGAGCTTTTAGAGTGTGGGGATTTTCACCCATAAGGGTTTCCCCATGTATATCTGTGTGTTCATGAATTTTATTCATCTTTCATATTTTTTTTATTTTGTTCGTTGAATCTGTTTGTGCATGTTGTTGGAATTGGTTAAATTTGCATGAGTTTTTCTTAAAAGGATTAATGTGGTAAATGAACTATGTCTGATTCTGCTTTGTGGCATAGTAGTACATGTCTTTGATGCAATCGAAGAAAATAAAAGCTACCAAAGTCAGTACTGATCTTGGATGTTTCTTTCAAAGATGATCAAAATTTCCCAACAAGTGGTATCAAAGCTTGCTTCTAGAAGTATGAGTTCCTGGCATTGTTGGTTCTATGTATTCCTTCTGTGAAGATTTCTTAATGTGGCATGCTTGAGGAAATCTAAAGGAATCAACTGATGGATTGATCCTTTGGTGAGTAGAAATTCTTGCTCTTTTTGCTTGAGTTTCAAGAGACAACATGTAGCATGAAGGATGGTGAAGAGGGAGAAACTAGAGCTGGTTATACTGGGATGTTGTGATCTGAGGTTCCTTGTTGGCAATGAAATAGTCCTAATGCATGGGGTGGAATATTTTTCTTTGTGGTTGTGTTACAATAAAGCTTTCATATCGGGTGTTTGTGTGAGGGGCTCCCTGATGGTATGGAGAAGCTTGGGTTGTGTTTAGTCATGGAGCAATGTGCTTATGCTAGGTGTTTGTCCTAGTATTGGAAGGCATTGTTTGTATGATACCCCAATTGCATGAAGGCTATAGAGTTGATCATTGGATGATTTGGAAGATTTTGAATAGCCTATATCTCTCAGATGTAGGTGCATGATGGTGGTTGAGGAGTTGGATTGAAGTGGGCCTAGAGTTCTTATACTAATTGTTCTCTTAATGGATGTCTTGTACCTACATGATTTAGACTCGTACCTTTGGGTTTGAGATTTTTTTATAGGTTTTCTTAAAATATCTATGGTGATGCTCATTCATGATTAATCCATTTTCTATTTTAACCATTATGGTGTTTCTTATTTCATATTCTTAGTCTTCCAGATGTGAAGTGGGTGTGGATGTGCATGGATGTTTTCAAACACAATGATTTTGCAAGTTTTGCATGGTGAAGGAAAACTTGTGTCTATGTAGAGCAGTTGTTAAACTATTTCCTAGACCCTGGCTTGTTGGGGGCATTGTTGGATGAGATAGTTGTAGTTTTGCATACATGCTTTACGCATTGTAAGAGAAGGTTTGATTTGGTCTCTACATTAGAGTGTTGGTATGTGGTTTGTCACTCAACATTCTTGTGGCAATGCTTGGTGGTTTCCTAGAATATGGTGCTTGTTGTGGACATGATTGGAAAATCAAGTTTGAGCTTGATCTAGTGTTTGAGTCATTTTATCTATGTGGTTATTCTCTTTGAGATCTCAGTGTTGCAGTTTCCAGTGTGATGATGGGTTTACACGTTGAATTTTTGTGATCTATGAGTTATGTGGTTGGTGGATTAGCTACCCATTGGCTACAAAGAGATAACTTAGAAGTGGACTATCTAAATCCATGAGGTTGATTCAGTGTTCGTGAATACTTGTTAGTTGGCATTTTCTATGGTAACTTGTGCATTGGTGTGGTTGTTTTGAGATTAGAGGATTAATGGTGTTAAGTACCAAAATATTTGGTTATGGGGACCTATAGCATGTGTATCATTTTGTCATGAATAGCTTGGGTACACTGGTTTGTGTAAGCTTTTGACAGTGATGGTAATTTCTACTTGGTTTTGGAGATCTTCATGTTGCTTAGTATTGTTGTTAGATGGATATGTTAATGAGTGGACCTCAAGTATTTTCAAATCAGTAGATGTTTGGTCATGATCCTTGGATAGCTCAGTTGTCACAGTTCAGTGGGAGCTTTAGTAGTGACCACATATTCATCACTATGCAGTGAATAATATTCTTTAGTGTTGTAGATGTTACTAGAAGGAGCTCTTAGATCCTATTGTTGTAGAATGGTTCTTTCACATTTGCATGGACACTATTGGAGTATGTGCAACATCTTGAAGCCATGGAGGACTCTTGTGATTTTTTGGTCGAGGTGTTGGTGGTACTTGACAAGTGATGTTGGTTTAGATTCAGTTTGTGTTATGTCATTCTATGTTGTTATTTCTAGATTAGAGTTTTGGCATGATGCATTGCTCTTGAGAACATGGTATGTTCACTTGGAGCATGGTATCTCCTAAGGGGGATGGTAAGATCATGATTTCATGATAAGTTCCTGGTTTAGATGATTGGAGCTTTGATAATGGTTTGGTGATTCTCTATGTTTTGGGCGTATTGGTCATATGCTTGAGAGCTTCATGATAGTGCAGTGATGCATTTGGAGTTTATCATGAAATGATTGTTTAAAGATGCTCATGGATACATGAAGAATAAGGTGAGGCTATTGTTTATTTGATGAGAGAAGTGTTGTTGATGGTTATTCTTGATGAAGATTTTAGAAAAAGGTCTGAGTAGCCTTCACCTTGGTTGGACATGAGTTCAACAGAGACCAATGAGGAGATTGCTCTTGGAGAATTCAAGATGGCTTACATATCTTGGAGGAGCATTCTTGTTCCCCACTCTTGGTCTGCTTGGAAGTTATGATTTGAGAGGTATTTTCTCATTGTATCTTTTATATGTGTGCTTTCTTTGATTCTCATAGGATTGAGTTGATTCATGATGTTTGATTATGGAGACTAATTTGAGGATGGTTTAGCATGGTTCCTTATGCTTTCTTTCATGGACATGGATCTTGAACTACTATTAGATGGTTCTAGAGGATTCATTGTGAGATATGGATAGCATGCATTTCTCCTTGGGTTTTTATTTTCTTTTATGATGATGATTGTTAGGAGATGGTTTTATGGGCTAGTTTCCTAAAATGGGAAATAGAGTATTCTGATCTTCTTTGGCTTGAGAGGATTACATCCATGTTGATTACATGATATATATGTTGGGTTTGACCTTGGAGATTGAACAGTTGAGTGTTGTTATGTTGTTCTCTTTGGGGTGTTGTGAAGGAGGTCATACTTGACACAGTTGGCATTGTGAGGTGTATGTAGGAGGATTTTCTATAGGTACATGATGTGTAGTTTTTCTCTCTTTGGTCTTGGTTGTCTTCTTGGATGTTTGATTTCACATTACATTGGTTTGTGGTTTGGTTGGAGATATAGTGATAACAAGCTTGTGGTCATGTGTTTTCACTTATGTTCTTGGTTAATGCCATGGAGGTTCTTTATCTCTTTCCTTTATTGTGGAGAAATTGGGAGAGCTGTGTAGACTTGTGGTGAGAATTGTTCTTACAGGTTATTTAACTATAGGTTTTGCATATCATTGTGGATGGTTCCTTGAAATGACATGTTTACACTTCTATGTGATGTTATGGGTAGACTCGTTATGCCTTTGATCTTTCAAATTTGGCATTACCCATGCAATGGGAGTTCCTAGATGTGTTTTTTCTTCTTCGACTTGTTGGCACATGGAGCTTGCTTTTGCAGTTGATGGGTTGGATGTGTAGATGGCATGAGTTTGCCGATGTGGATACCTTCAAGGTATGTGTGATTGGATGGTGTAGAACTTGTTGTGTGTGCTATTTTATGTTGTGTGGGTTGATCAGTTGGATGGGAGAAGTCAACAGTTTTCTGGTTGTTGTTCTAGCTGATGTTCAATCTTGATTTTTGGAGAAATACTTCATGGTCATGTTTTGGTTTGGGCTTTAAAGCTGATTTTTTTTATGCTTCTGTATGGCTTGTTGAGTACAGTGGACTGGTGGCAGTGTGTTGAAGCCCTTGCCATCCATTGGTTCTATTGTTGGTGTCTTAGATTAGATTGGTGCATATATACCATGGCTTGTTCCTTTCCTTTGGAGGATGGATAAAATTGTTGCCTAAGATGGTGGAAAGTATAGATGTTGTTGTAGGTGTCCTGGGTGATAGAGAGGTTTCATGCATTGATTGGTAGGTAGTACATTCTTTAGAAAGTGGGAGAATGTTGAGAAATGGCACTTCAAATGTACTGGTGTTCAAGCCTCTACATTATCAAACAAATATTTGAATCACCGAGATAGAGTCACTAGTCTGATTGAAATCCTGATGGAGAATGTTATCAGTGAGACAAGGTGATGTTGAAAGGAGTTCCTTAGCAGTCTCCTTGAAACTCCGATGAGTCTCTTATTGGAGTGACTTAACATTGTTGTTGGGGTATTGGTTTATGTCTCTTTGACATGTCAATGGAAGCTGGGGACTCTTGTTGTTGGAACTTTGTGACTTCAGTTGGACTCTAAAGCTTGTCTCCTCGATGTGCCGATGGAGTGGGACTATTTTGTATGGAAGGTCACAATAGTTGTATAGTAGTGACATGGATGTCTGGTGCACCTAGGCTAATCTCCAGTTTGTTTAGTTCAATTTTGGCTTGTACCTGACCTTAGCCAAGTCAGGGTGTTTGTGTGTTTAGTTTGGACCTTAGAAGGTCTTGTTTGTGTGATGAGTTAGTCACTAGGACTTAGGACATCCTAGTTTATTAAATGTTGTTAAATGTTGCTTTATTTAGCTTTGGACAGCATATGTTAGAATATAAAGCATTAAATGAGTTATAACCACATGGTCATTGTTAGAAGATTCCAAGAGATAGTTAAGGGAGTTGTTGGCTCGAGATCAATGAGATTGAGGTCCTAAAATGTAGGATGATGGAAAAGTTGCAAGAATGTTGTAAAGTTGCATGACAACATTGTTAGGTTGCATGCAACTTAGTTGGATTGGAATCCCTAGAAATCAGAGGTAAGTGCTCGATCAACTTCCCTTGAAAGATGGAGAAGGCATCTATGTAAAGGTAATGACTCGTAGAGAGCAGTTAGAGGGCATTGTAATCAAGTTTTGGTTTTGGTGTGAAGAAAGAAATCTGCATTTCCTGTGTATACCGTGTGTTCTTAAGTGACAATGCTTGTAGAAGAATTAGAAGTGTTGATTAGCTTTTAGATTTGTGTACATACAGTAATCTTGAGCATTTTCCACTTAGTAATCAGGTTTCTTAGAGTAGAGTTGTTGTTTTGAATTCATAAGTTAGCTTCTAGAGGGTTTGTAAACTTTGTTTTGAGCAGTCAGTTTTAAAATGGCTCCCCCATAAAATTCAACCACGGGATCACCCTGAGACTAGATTGAAATGACAGGGGAGCTAGTTACTTGTAAATATTTAGCAATAGGGAGTGTAGGGAATGGAGCAAGTATTTTTAAGATCAAACCCTAGGCAAGCTAGGACTGCCCGGTTAGGAGTTTGATAGAGAAAAGTTGAGAACTCAGGCAGGTGAAGGAACTACTGTATGGAAATAGTATGGTTTCAGGTAGGTCTTAGTCACATTTTAACATGTTGAAAAGGATTGAGGCTTGAACAATCCACTAGTGTGAGGAATCAACAAGAAATCCTTGAAACCCTATGAATTAGGTCAATTAGCCCTTTCTACCCTAGATTATAGGAATCCACTGTACGAATGATACAGGGGTCTGACACCCTATGAAACATTTAAAGGACTGAAAAGGGTACCTGGAAGTGAGATTTATTTGCTAGGTTGTTTGACAAGTTTGAGCAAGAATAGCCAAAAAGTGACTGGTAAGGGCTATAAGGGAATAGGCCTCTTGAAGGCAAAATATTGAGATCGAGTAGTTTGAAGACTAAAGACCCTCCAAGATGCATTCAGTTGAATGTGAAATGCAAGGAGACAGTGACTCTAACACCCCTGCAAGCAGTTCAAGCAAGATGATGAAGTTGGCACTTAGATCCTTCTAGGTGTTGAGAGGAAATTTGCAAATTCACATGGTGATGGTCTTCCAAAGGTAAAGCACAAGTGGAGAACTCTTTTAGAAGAGTTGAAGCAAGAATTAGTTAATGATCTAAGTCTAAATAGAGCCTTGAAGTTGTCAGGTTCTTGGTGGAAGATAGAGAGAAGTCTTCTAGGAGATTGTGCAAGCAACCTTTGGTTACATAATACACCATATTGGTATCAGAGCAATGTTTGATCAAGGCTTGTGATTGATGTTGCAGCCCACTAAGTCAATAGGAGAGAATACACCAGAGGAAAGAACCATGGTGACTAATGCTGAGTTAGCTAAAAAGGTAGAAGAGCAAGAGGAGGATAACCAAAGGCTAAGAGAAAGGTTATCTCAAATGGAGAAGCTCTTGGATGAAGTCCAAGAAATAGTAGAGAAAGTGAAGGACAAGATAGAGCAAAAGGAAGAGCAGGAAGCCAAGGAAAAAGAAGAGGACTTGGAGGAGGAAGATCCAAAGCCTGACCCTGTTCTTGCTGAAGAACCCTTCTTGAAGGCATTGTAGGCCTTAAGTGGTAAAGCATTGGAAGGTGTGCCACTATTTAATAGACAAATGGACCCTGATTCAGTTGTAGACTAGATTGAAAGCATAGAAAATCACTTTGAATGTGATGGTATAATAGAGGCCCAAAAGGTAAAAGTGGCCAAGTCAAGGTTGAGAGGAGTAGCTCTCACATGGTGGAAATTTGTACAAGCTGAAAGAGAGAAAGAAGGAAAAGGTCCCATAGTTTCATGGAGAGGAATGGTAACTAAGATAAGGCAAACCTATCTACCTGATGATTATGAAGTTCAGTTGCACAAGAGAAGACACAATCTTAGGCAAAAAGATATGGATGTCCAAACATACACCTATGAAGCTAGCAAGGTACTTGAATGGGCTTAAGTGGTCTATCCAAGAAGATATGAGCCTAGTGAACTTCAAAACAGTTCGCCAATGCTATCAAATGGCCTTAAAGGTAGAGGAGAAAGGCAAAAATAAGCAAGAGAAAAACCCCAAAAGTAGAGGAAAAGGGAAAGACAACAGAGGACAAAGAGGTGGTCATGGTGGAAGAAGTTCAGAACCAAGAGCCCAGGGAGAAGTCAAATAGTCTAAACAACAAGAAGGAAGCTCTAGTAGAGGTGGTAGAGGAAGAGGTTTCAGCTCCAGAGGAAGAAGTGATGGACAAGGAAGAGGCAACTATTTCACCAATATGAAATGTTACCACTGCAATCAATTGGGACACCCAGACTATAGATGTCCAAAGAAAGGTAGTACTTCTCATGGAGGAGATAAGAGAACTAACCTGATTCATGATGAGACAGCTGCAACAGATAAACATCCTGAAGTGGCATTGAATTCAGAGGAAGGTGAGAACCTCATGATGAGGAGAACTTTGATCAAGGAACCAGTGAAAGAAGAGCCAAGCCAAAGGAGGTCCTTGTTTAGGATAAAGTGCAAGATGATGGGGAAAGTGTGTAGAGTCATCATTGACTCAGGTTCTACTAACAATATTGTGTCAGAGGAGCCAGTCAGCAAGCTAAAGTTGACAAGGATACCCCACAACAATCCTTACAAGGTCACATGGCTCAATAAAGGTCAACATGTCTTGGTGAACGAACAAGCATGGGTGGAGTTCTCAATTGGTAGGTACAAGGAAAAAGTTTTGTGTGATGTGTTACCTATGGATGCATGTCACTTGCTCCTAGGTAGACCATGGAAATTTGACCACCAAGCTGTGCATGATGGAGCAAAGAACTCCTATACCTTCAAGAAAGATAAGGTGACTTTCAAAATTCAGTCTTTGCTAGAAGATACAGAGGTGCAGACAGCAGGTCCTAAACTACTCATGGTTGGAGAAAAAGAGTTCCTAGAAGCCTTGGAAGAAGGAGAAGGAGTTGGTTATGCAGTGGTGATCAAGCCAAGAGAGGTGAGCAAAGAGAAAGCAGCTGAAAAGCAAGAGTTACCTAAGGAGATACAAAAATTGTTGCAGACCTATGAAGGCATTGTAAGTAGTGGTCAACCAGAAACATTACCTCCTAAAAGAGCCATAAGTCATATGATAGACTTAATACCAGGAGCTACCCTACCAAACAAAGCAGCCTATAAGATGACTCCTCAACAAAATGAGGAAATAGCCAGGCAGATTCAAGAACTTCTTAACCAAGGTCTCATTAGGAAAAGCATTAGTCCATGTGCAGTACCCACTATCTTAGCACCTAAAAAGGGAGGAGAATGGAGGCTTTGTACTAATTACAGGGCAATAAACAAGATAACCATTAGGTATAGGTTCCCTATCCCTAGGATTGAAGATCTCATGGATTGTCTAGGTGAAGCTAGGTACTATACCAAGATAGATTTAAAGAGTGGTTATCACCAAATTAGGATACATGAGGGAGATGAGTGGAAAACAGCCTTCAAAACCAATGAGGGTCTCTATGAGTGGCTAGTTATGCCATTTGGCTTGTCTAATGCCCCCTTCACATTCATGAGACTCATGAATGAAATCCTCAAAGACTACATTGGAAAATTTGTAGTGGTGTATCTTGATGATATACTAATCTATAGCAGAACAAGAGAAGAGCACCTCCAATAGATAGAGTTGATTTTCAAGAAGCTGTAGGAGGAGAAGTTGATGATCAATTTGGAAAAGTGTGAGTTCATCAAAATAGAGCTGGTGTACCTTGGATTTTTTCTATCACATGGCAACTTGAAGATGGATAGCAGCAAAGTGGAATCCATCCTCAATTGGCCTACTCCAAAGACAACAATAGAGGTAAGAAGCTTCCATGGTCTTGCTCAATACTATAGGAAATTCATAAGATAGTTTAGTGCTATTTGTGCTCCTATGTTGGATACCATTAAAGGAGGAATGAAGACTAAGTTTTTATGGAATGAGCAAGCTAACAAGAGTTTTGAGTTGCTGAAGGAGAAGATAGCTACCCAACCTATTTTGGTGTTACCAAGCTTTGAGAAGCTATTCACCATTGAGTGTGATGCAAGCAATGTAGCTATTGGAGCTGTTCTCAGTCAAGAGGGCAGACCAGTGGCTTTTCACTTAGAGAAGTTAAGTGAAGCCAAGAAGAAGTATTCTTCTTATGACCTTGAGATGTATGCATTGGTCTAGACTTTAAGGAAATGGAGGCATTACTTGCTTCCCAAGGAATTCATAGTATATTCAGACAACCAAGCACTCAGTTTCCTGAATTCACAAGAGAAGTTGAGTCACAGACACATGAAATGGGTGGAGTATTTGCAAGCTTACACCTTCAATATCAAGCACAAGAAAGGAGCTCTCAACAAAGTGGCAGATTCCTTGAGCAGAAGAGTCCTCACAATTCAGGAAATTCAGTTGAAGAGCACGGGGATGATCATTTCAAGGATCTCTATGTAGATGATGAAGATTTTGCAGACATCTATAAGGTATGTTCTGAATACAAGAATCATTTCCATAGCAAATATGTTGAATATACTTTGCAAAGTGATCTTTTTTTAAAAGGGAATCAGCTATGTGTTCCTAGAGGTTCTATTAGGGAAAACTTGATACAAGAAAAGCATAATGGTGCATTGAGTGGTCATTTTGGGATCACCAAAACTCAGGAACTGGTTCAAACGTTTTACTTTTGGCCAAGGATGAACCTAGATGTCAGGAGGTATGTGGAGAGTTGTGTGGTGTGTCAAAAGGCCAAGGGTACTTCTTTAAATGCAGGCCTTTACCAACCAATGCCTATCCCTACTAGGCCATGGGAATGCTTGAGTATGGACTTTGTAGTTGGGTTACCCAAGACAAGGCAAGGCATGGACAGTGTTTATGTGGTTGTAGAAAGATTCAGCAAAATGGCTCACTTTGTGCCATGCAAAACAGCCAATGATGCCAGTCAAATAGCCTCTCTTTTCTTCAAAGAGATAGTAAGGATTCATGGATTATCAATCAGCATTGTATCAGACAGAGACACTAAGTTTATGAGTCATTTTTGGAAGACTCTTTGGCAAAGAATGGGCACTAATTTATCCTTTGGATCTACATACCATCCCCAAACTGATGGTCAGACCGAAGTTGTAAATAGGACACTTGGAAATCTCTTAAGATGCTTGACCAAGGAGTATGGTCAACAATGGGATCAATTGATTGGGCAAGCTGAATATGCCTATAATGATACTGTCAACAGATCAATAGGGAAGAGTCCCTTTGAAATTTTCTATGGACTACATCCTAGAGGTGTCTATGAGCTAAGAGAGTTGAAGGATGGAGTCAAAGGAAGTGGATATGCTGATGATTTTGCTTATGCAATGCAGGAGATTCATGAGACAGTCAGAAAAACATTGGCAGAAAACACCATGAAACATAAGACCAAGGTGGATGAACATATGAAAGAAGTTCAATTCAATGTTGGAGATTTGGTGATGGTGCATTTGAACAAGTCTAGACTGCAGAAAGGAGTTCCTCATAAGTTGCAAATGAAGAGGATAGGTCCCTATCCTATCTTGGAGAAATATGGAAACAATGCATTCAAGGTGCAGCTACCAGATGATAGTGGACTATCCCCTATTTTTAACATTGCAGACCTAGTCCATTACAAAGGACCACCACCAAACATGGATTAGACCCTCCATGAAGTCATCCAAGATGTGGAAGAACTCAAACTGCCCTCCACTACAGTCAAACAAGCAGACAAGATATTGGATACCAGGGTCTATAAGAGGACTAGAACCAAAGAATACAAAGAGCATATGATTAAGAGGCATGGTCAACCTGATGTACATGCAGTGTGGATCAAGGAGTCAGAGTTCAAGAAGTTGGGCATTGATCTCAACTTGCTCAATCCAAGGGTGGATTGAAATCTTCCATTTTGGGGAGGATGGTGCAGGAGCACCTAAGCTAATCTCCAGTTTGTTTAGTTCAATTTTGGCTTGTACCTAACCTTAGCCAAGTCAGTGTGTTTGTGTGTTTAGTTTGGACCTTAGAAGGTCTTGTTTGTGTGATGAGTTAGTCACTAGGACTTAGGACATCCTAGTTTATTCAATGTTGTTAAATGTTGCTTTATTTAGCTTTGGAGAGCATATGTTAGAATATAAAGCATTAAATGAGTTATAACCACATGGTTGTTGTTAGAAGATGCCAAGAGACAGTTAAGGGAGTTGTTGGCTCGAGATCAATGAGATTGAGGTCCTAAAATGTAGGATGATGGAAAAGTTGCAAGAATGTTGTAAAGTTGCATGACAACATTGTTATGTTGCATGCAACTTAGTTGGATTGGAATCCCTAGAAATCAGGGGTAAGTGCTCGATCAACTTCCCTTGAAAGATGGAGAAGGCATCTATGTAAAGGTAATGACTCGTAGAGAGCAGTTAGAGGGCATTGTAATCAAGTTTTGGTTTTGGTGTGAAGAAAGAAATCTGCATTTCCTGTGTATACCGTGTGTTCTTAAGTGATAGTGCTTGTAGAAGAATTAGAAGTGTTGATTAGCTTTTAGATTTGTGTACATACAGTAATCTTGAGCATTTTCCATTTAGTAATCAAGTTTCTTAGAGTAGAGTTGTTGTTTTGAATTCATAAGTTAGCTTCTAGAGGGTTTGTAAACTTTGTTTTGAGCAGTCAGTTTTAAAATGGCTCCCCCATAAAATCCAACCACGGGATCACCCTGAGACTGGATTGAAATGATAGGGGAGCCAGTTACTTGTAAATATTTAGCAGTAGGGAGTGTAGGGAATGGAGCAATTATTTTTAAGATCAAACCCTAGGCGAGCTAGGACTGTCTGGTTAGGAGTTTGATAGAGAAAAGTTGAGAACTCAGGCAGGGGAAGGAACTACTATATAGAAATAGTACGGTTTCAGGTAGGTCTTAGTCACATTTTGACATGTTGAAAAGGATTGAGGCTTGAACAATCCACTGGTGTGAGGAATCAACAAGAAATCCTTGAAACCCTATGAATTAGGTCAATTAGCCCTTTCTACCCTAGATTATAGGAATCCACTGTACAGATGATACAGGGGTCTGACACCCTATGAAACATTTAAAGGACTGAAAAGGGTACCTGGAAGTGAGATTTATTTGCTAGGTTGTTTGACAAGTTTGAGCAAGAATAGCCAAAAAGTGATTGGTAAGGGCTACAAGGGAATAGGCCTCTTCAAGGCAAAATCTTGAGATCGGGTAGTTTGAAGACTAAAGACCCTCCAAGGTGCATTTAGTTGAATGTGAAATGCAAGGAGACAGTGACTCTATCACCCCTACAAGCAGTTCAAGCAAGATGATGAAGTTGGCACTTAGATCCTTCTAGGTGTTGAGAGGAAATTTGCAAATTCACATGGTGATGGTCTTCCAAAGGTAAAGCACAAGTGGAGAACTCTTTGAGAAGAGTTGAAGCAAGACTTAGTTAATGATCTAAGTCTAAACAGAGCCCTGAAGTTGTTAGGTTCTTGGTGGAAGACAGAGAGAAGTCTTCTAGGAGATTGTGCAAGCAACCTTTGGTTACATAATACACCAATGTCGTGTAGACGGTGGGGACTGCTCAGTCAAACACTATAAGCTTCATTAGTGTGATACTCCCATATTGGTGGGAGATATTAAGTTGTCTCTTCAACATGGTGATGGAATCTCTTATTGCAGTGACCTTGTTGTGTCGCCATGACATTGGAACATGTCTCCTTGAAGTTCTGATGAGGATTGAAGAATCTTGTCAGTGTGACTTCGCAAGTTCGCCAATACTTTGAAGTAAGTCTCTTTGATAGGCCAATGGGCTGTAGTGGGGATCACATGGAGTGGTATTATCTTATCAATGTGACATCCTTATATCGGTGGGAAAATCTATACTCTCTCATCGATATGGTGATCCATGTATTTGGAAAATAGAGTGGATGTCGATATGACATTGGGTGTTCAGAGAGACATGGTCTCATATCTCTTCGACACTTCAATATCTAAAGACTTAGTGGGCCTTGTTGGGGTATGTTGAACGCATGGCAGTATTACCTTCATTGGAATGACAATCTAGTTTCAATGGGAGATGTTGTAATGTCTCATTGAAGTGCCAATATATTGCTTGCTTCACATGGTCATTATGAAGTGGATGGAGTGATTATTTTTTGGAGTGAATTGATGGTTTCAAAGAAATAATGAACAAAGTATCTTCAATGATATGACTTTGATGGTGGGAAGGTAGTGATGGTTAAGCCACTTGTGGTTGTTCGTCTAGTATGATGGTTTCTTGGAACAATTGAAAATTGAATGGGACTGGCATTGTGTGGTTGGAGAGTAGCTGAGTGAGAGAGGGTTGATTGGTCGAGAGGGAGATGTGAGATGGTGTCTGAGAAGGGTTATGTTGTCGTATTCTCTTCCAAATGGAACAAGATATAAATCTCTTGTAAAGGCTTAGAGCCTATAATTGTATTTATAATTGTACATTTGTTGCTAAATAATACGATGATGATCTGGGCTTTTGGAGTGTAGGGTTTTCTACCCATAAGGGTTTTCCCCACGTATATCTGTGTTTTCATGGATTTTGTTCATCTTTCATGGTTTGAAGATTTTGTTCATTGAATGTGTTTGTGCATGTTGTTGGCACTGGTTAAATTTGCATGATTTTTTCTCAAAAGGATTAATGTGGTAAATTAACTATCTAATTTTTCTTTGTGGCATAGTAGTATGTGTCTTTGAGGAAATCTAAGAAAATAAAAGCTACTGAAGGCACTACTGATCTTGGATGTTTCTTTATGAGATGATCAAAATTTCCCAACAAATATTGATTCTCTTAGAAGAGAGGTTCAGATCGAGGTTGAGATAAGAAGGAATAAGGAGAAGTAAAGAGAGGAGAAGATTAGAAATTCCATGATTGAAAGAGAGACCTTGATAAGACAATTGGAACAGATGAGACTCTTGAACCAAGCTGAGCTTGAACCAATTACCATAGGTCTTGTTGTATTTGAGATCCTTGATAAGAAGATTGAACATGACCCTGTTAAAGATATCGGTTCCAATACTTGGATTAAATCCATAGTTACTATTACTGTCACTCCACACCCTGCTACAAATGCTCCCAAACCACCAGTTGATAAGGGCAAGAAGCCTATGAAATTTTTTCCTATCAATATAAAACCCACATCTGAGAAGCCTCCTCTACCCCCTAAATTCTAATTTGAAGAAGATCAATTAAGGAAGGAGAATGAGGATCTAAAAAGGGAATTAGAAAAGATGCACATTATGACAACTAATTTTGAGATGAAGAGAAATATTGATTTCTTGAAGACTTCATTCTTAGAAGATGGTGCCATGGAATCTAGCTTAGAAGACCCTTCTCATTCCATAGTAAAGCCTATACCCACAGTTGATGGGAAGACTTCTGGTCATATAGATCAATCCACCCACAATTCTAAATCTCTGAACACAAGTAGTAATGATTGTACCCACAATCAATTTACTAATCGAAATATGGATCATAAGAGAGGAGGTTGAGAAGCTAATAGAGGTGATGAGGATAGAGATAATAAATTTCATAGGAAACCTGTGCAATTGGAAAGGTATAGGAAATTATGCTTTGATGGGATTCCTGGATGCCCAAATCCCATTGACAATGATATTAGGATTTTGTTGAGCAAGTTTACTGGAAATAATGCAATATTCGGTGAGGATCATGTAGGGGTTTTTCTTAATATGCTTGATGATTATGAAGTAGAATATGAGGATGTGGTTATGAAATTGTTCATGCAGTCTTTGACAGAGGATGCCAAGGATTGGTATAGAGGTTTACCGAATGGTAGCATTGTCTCATGGGATGAATTTAAGAGTTTTTTTAGAAAACAATATGGAGATAATAATAAAACTTGTTTTATGCTCAATGAATTAAATAATAGATCACTAAAGGACAAAATGAGATGTATGATTTTAACATTACATTTTAGAAGGCTATGAATAGATTGCCACCAAACCTAAGGTTGAATGATCTATTATACCTTGTTACTTATTTTAATGCATTTGATGCTAAGATGGATTACCACCTAAGAGACAAAGACTATTGCAAGAATGAAGGTGTTGCCATTAATGTCAATTAGTCAATTGGTCATGAATTGGTTGCTGTTGTCATTAATGTCATGGATGTAGGTTATTGGCTAGTTCATGTCAAGGATATTGAGAAAATTGTATTGAAGAAAAGGTTCAAGTGTTTAGTGGTTGCTTTGGGTTTTTCTCTGAGATTTTCTCCTATATTTTTGTGGTTCAAATATATTGATCATATTTGTTGGAAGCTGCTACATCCAAATTTTTGGCTTCTGATTCATTTTACAGTGTGAGTTATGTTCACCATTTGTGAACTTTGGTTTTCTATTTTCAATGAGGTTTGGGAGAAATGTTGTTGGTCTGAATTTCTTTTTGGTAAATTCTTATGACTTGTGGTTCTAGAGTAAATTTGTTATGATCATGTTGAAGATAATTTCAGTATTTGGAAGGATCGTGCTTACTTTTTCTATGTGTTTTACACTAGTTTGTTTGACCTTGTGTTCAACATTATCTTCAAAGTTGATGAAGAATGTTGGACCTAATTGGGTCCTCATCAAGCATGTGTTTGGGTTGTCCTCATTCTAATTCTATCCTAGGATGTTTTGGCATTAACCTAATTTGAATTTATTGATGGATGGCCAACTTTGGATATGTTTCAAAGTTGAAGATGGTATAAATACATGATGAGTTAGTGGTGAAAGAAGGAAAAGAGAGAGAAGTGAAAAGAAATAGAGAAAATAGATGTGAAATAGATGCAAATAATTGGATGTGTGTGATGTGAGTGTGGAAGATTAGTGCAAAGTCTAAATGTTGAGTTTCTGGTTGTAGTGAGCTGAAGGTGTACTCTATCATTCATGCATGTTTGCAATTTCTTGAGCAAATTGTAGTGGAAATGTTTTTTGCATTGAGATTGTCTTCTTTCTGTAACATATCTCTTCTATCTTCTTTGTATCTCTATGGAAATGAGCCCTCTAGGTGGTTAACCCTGTTGGATAGTGAGTCCTGATCCAAACAATGAGTCCTTGTTTTGGTAGTGAGCCTTTGTAATTGGTTTTGATATTCTATATAGTGTGAGTTAATCCTCACCATTGCTTTTCCCTTATTGGGTTTTCCACGTAAAACTGGTGTTGTGTTTGTGTGATGATTTTCAATTTCTACACTTGTACATAATGTTTAATCATTTTAGCAGTGTTAAGGATTTATTATGATGAATTTTTTAAAGGTTTAAATTTTTTACAACTGAGTCACCCCCTCTTAGTTGTCTTGTTCAACAATTGGTATCAGAGCATGATTCCTTGGAGAAGAGCTTAACTACTTAAGGAAGGTCTGAGATGACTGGAAAAGTTACTCATGATTATCTGAGGTTCGATGGAACTAATTGTGCTATCTAGAAAATATTGATGGAAGAATATCTAGAGTATTGTGGATATGATGTGGAGAAAGCTTACAAGAATCCTTACACTCCTCCTGCTAATGGTCCAAGTATGGTTGATGAGATCAAGACACATGAAGTGAACAATAAGGTGAAGTACATTTTGAAGAATAGTCTTGTACATTCTGAGTTGATTAAAGTTTAGAATTTGAAGATTGCTAAGGAAGTCTGGGATGCTTTGGAAAAGGCGCATGAAGGTGATGAAATGGTTAAAGAGGAAAAATTTCAGAATTTGGAGACATAGTTTGAGCTCCTAAATATGTTTGAAGATGAGAATGTTAAAGCTTATGTGAATAGGTTGGATGAGGTAGTAGTTGGAATGCGAGGAATTAGTGGTACTATAGATGAAGCTAGGATTGTAAAGAAGATTCTTAGTACTCTCCTTGATGCTTATAGTGAAAAGGTATGTGCTATTGAAGAAAATATAGATTATAATACTTACACCAAAGATCAATTGTTGTGAACTCTAACATCTTATGAGATGAGGAAGCTAAATTTGAGAAATGGATTCAAATCAGAGATTTCTTTTAAGGCTACAAAAGCTAAAGATCCAAATAAAGAAAATCTTGATGGAGTAGAATCTAACTTTGTGAGAAGGATGAGGAAAGGCTCCAACAAGTATGAAGGTAAGTTACCCTTTAAATTCTTTATTTGTGGAGGAATAGGTCATTATGTTGCAAAGTGTCTAGAAAGATATAAGAGGAATAAACAAAGATATGAGAAAGAAAAGAAAGGAGAGAAGATCAACATAGCATATTATGTGAATGAGGATGATAGTATATCTGATGAGGAATCTAATTATGGAGATCTTGATGAAAATGAATTCTTGTTCTTGGCTATAAAAGATGAACCTACTTCTGCTAATTCTAAAAAATAGGTGAAGGAATGCCCTTTGAAGAAGGAGAAAAATTAAGGTACTATAATCTATGCCCTACATTCTAAACAAGAAAATAACTATTGGGTTGTTGACAGTGGTTGTTCACATCACATGAATGGTGATAAGAGTTAGTTTGTTAAACTTGAAAAATATGATGGAGGCTTGGTTATGTTTGGAGATGATACTGGTGCTAAGATTTATGGGATAGGTTTAATAAGTTTTGATGGAAAGCATAATATTGATAATGTCCACTATGTTAAGGGTTTAAGGCATAATATTTTGAGTGTTGGATAGATGTGCAATGAATGATATAATATTGTATTTGAGGATGAGATATGTGATATCTGAGGATCTAGAATAGTGATTGATGTGGGAAAGAAATTTGAAGGAAATATTTATCAACTTAAGGGTGTTGATGGATGATGCTTTATGACTCAGATTAATGATAGTTGGTTTTGGCATCATAGAATGTGTCACATGAATTATGATAACTTGGCTAGGATTAGTGTTGTTCAAGCCGTGAGATATTTACCAAGGATTACAAAGCCTATTAATATTATTTGTAAGAATTTTCAATTTGGAAAGCAAGCAAGAATCCATTACAAATAAAATTAAAAAATA
Source organism: Sequoia sempervirens (assembly GCA_007258455.2). Taxonomy (NCBI): domain Eukaryota; kingdom Viridiplantae; phylum Streptophyta; class Pinopsida; order Cupressales; family Cupressaceae; genus Sequoia; species Sequoia sempervirens. The sequence goes on from VDFB02353493.1 coordinate 208,838,040, forward strand.
TACTACTATACTATTGGATTTAATTCATATAGATCTATATGGTCCTACAAGACTGAGAATTCTACAAGGTGAAAGGTACTTTATGATTTTGATTGATGATTATTCTAGATATACATGGGTTACATTTCTTATAGAGAAGTCTAATGCATTAGATAGATTCAATACATTCAAATCTATGGTTGAAAATGAAGTGAATTTGAGGATAAAATGCTTAAGGTCTGATAGAGGTGAATAATTCACCTCCCATGAGTTTAATATGTTTTGTGAAGTGCATGGAATAAAAATATAGTTATCTACTCTAAGAACTCCTTAGAAGAATGGAGTTGTTGACAGAAAGAACAAAACAATTCAAGATGTTGCTACATCAATGATTACTAAGGCTGGTTTACCGAAAGTTTACTGTAGAGAAGGTATTCATAGTGTTGTTTATGTATTCAATCGAGTTCAAGCAAGAGAAAACAATACAAAGACCCCCTATGAGCTATTGTGTGGAAGAATTCCTACTGTTAACTATTTCAAGGTATTTGGAAGCAAATGTTATATCATAAGAGATGAAAAATCTTTAGGAAAGTTTGATGCAAGAAGTGATGAAGGAATTTTTCTTAGATATTATAATAAAATAAAAGCTTACAAATGTTTCAATAAAAGACAGAGAAATATTGTAGAAAGTGAAAATGTCAAGGTTGATGAAGCAATGAAGAAATCAATTGATGTTGATGGATATTTATCTAATGAACCTGATTGCATAAGGATTGAATAAATTGTGGAAGAATAGGAAAAGGATGGGAAAGAGAAATAGAATGAAGAAAATGAAAGAGAAGAAGAATATTTGATGGTATACCATAAGACACCTAGATATGTGTAGAAAAATCATTTAGAAAGTTAGATCATTAGAGACAAGACAAAAGGAGTATTGACAAAAAGCAGATTTGCTACTAGTGAGGTTAATCTGTGTTTACTTTCTAAGATTGAACCAAAGACTATAAGTGAAGCATGTAAAGATGAACATTGGATGGAAGCTATGAAAGAAATTATGCAAATTGAGAAAAACCAAACTTGGGGAATTGGTCCCAAGACTGACAGACAAAAACATTATTGGATAAAAGTGGGTATTTAGAAATAACTTGAATGAGAATGGAAAGTGGTTAGAAACAAAGCAAGGCTTGTGTGTAAAGGTTACTCACAAGTAGAAGGCATAGATTTTTAAGAGAATTTTGCTCTGATCAAAAGAATGGAAGCTATAAGGATGTTCTTAGCATTTTCTACTCATAAATATTTGAAGGTTTATCAGATGGATGTCAAGTCTGCATTTTTGAATGGTGAGCTAGAAGAAGAGGTCTACATGGAACAAATAAAAGGATTTTAGTTGTCAAATCAACTAGATATGATGTGTAGATTGAAGAAAGCTTTATATGGATTGAAGCAAGATCCTAGAGCTCAGTATGCAAGGTTGGAAATGTATTTGATTCAACAAGGTTTCAACAAAGGTATGACAGATAGTAATCTATATTTTAAAATTGAAAATAACAAAATATTGATGTTGGTTGTATATGTTGATGACATTAGTTTTGGAGGAAATGAGGCTATGTGTAAGATGTTTGTGAAAGAGATGCAAAAATAATTTGAAACGTTTATGTTTGGAGAGATGAATTTATTTCTTGGGCTACAAATTAATCAAACAAAGAAAGCAATTTTTATTTCGCAATCTAAGTATGTGAAAGAAATGTTGAAGAAGTTTGGGATGGATGGTTCCAAATCGGTATGCACTCCTATGGTGACTAGTTGAAAATTATGTAAATTTAATGATTCACCTAAGGTTGATCAGAGAAAATATAGATCTATGATTGGTGGACTATTGTATTTGACTACTACTAGACCAGATATTATGCATGTTTTATGTTTTGTGGCTAGATTTCAAGAAGATGCTAAGGAAACACATGTTAAAATAATATTCATAAATTTAAATGGAACTCTATATTATGGGTTATGGTATCCTAGGGATACTAAATTTACACTAAGTGCTTATACAGATGTAGATTGGGTTGGATGTGTAGATGATAGAAAGAGTACAAGTGGTGGTGCATTCTTTGTTAGTTGCAGATTGGTGGAATGGTTGACTAAAAAGTAAGATTCAATTTCCTTGTCTGCTATTGAAGTTGAGTATATTACTACTACATCTTGTTGTACACAAGTTCTATGGATGAAATAGACATTGAAAGATATCACAGTGGTGTATGATGATCCTATTTCTATCTTCTATGATAACACAAGTGCAATTAACATTTCAAATAATCTAGTGATGCACTTGAGGACAAAACATATATCTATCAGGTATCATTTCTTGAGAGAGAAGGTTGAGGAGAATGAAGTAAATCTTGAGTATGTCCCTATGAAGGATCATATTGCTGATATATTTATGAAGGTTCTTCCTAAAGATACTTTTAAGTATCTATAGGAGAAGTTAGGATTCATTGCCCCTCCTTTCTTGAACTAGATGCATATGGAGATGCATTAGTCTGGTGGATCTATCAATCTATCTTTCTTTTGGACTAATGTTTTGGTGGCTACCTCTCAGGGTGAGCAAGTAGTATCATGTGTTGTCATTGTATGATTATTCTATTTTTAATGTCAAAGGAAAAATAAATGTAAAATATCTTTTTCCTTTTCCATTGATGTCAAAGGAGGAGAGGAAGAATGTGAAAAAGATTATCTACTAACAAGGAGAAACAAAAAGAAACATCTTGAGAAGTGTGTTAAGAGCTAGTATGTTGTCTTTGATGGTTTTTCATGTCATGTGTTGCCATGAATGATAAAGGATGAGATTTTTTTAATAATGAAGGTGTTGTCATTCATTCCAACTAGTTAATTGGTCATCAATTGGTTTTTGTTGTCATTAATGTCATGGATGCAGGTTATTGGTTGTTCATGTTGAGGATATTGAGAAAATTGTATTGAAGAAAGGTTGCAAGTGTTCAGTGGTTGCTGCAGGTTTTTATCTGGGATTTGGTTCTATGTTTTTGTGGTTTAGATATGTTGATCATGTTTGTTGGAAGCTACTATATCCAGATTTTTGGCTTCTGATTCATTATACACTACGAGTTATGTTAAGTAGTTGTGAACTATGGTTTTTTGTGTTTCTAGCTAAGGTCCAGGAGAAATGTCGTTGGTTTGGATTTATCTTTGTTAAAGTATTACAACTTGTGGTTCTAGAGTTAAGTTGTTATGATCGTGTTGATGATAATTTTGGTATCTATAAGGATCATGCTTAATTTTTATATTTGTTTTACACTAGTTTGGCCGACCTTGTGTTCAAAACTATCTTCAAAGTTGATGAAGCATGTTGGAACTAATTATGTCCTCATAAAGCATGTGTTTGGGTTTCCCTCATTCTAATTCCACCCTAGGATGTTTTAGTGCTTCCCTAATTTGAATTTATTGATGGATGGCCAACTTTGGATATGTTTCAAAGTTGAAGATTGTATAAATATAGGACGAGTTAGTGGTGAAAGAAGGAAAAGAGAGATAAGTGCAAAGAAATAGAGCAGAAAGATGCAAAATAGATGTGTATTAGTGGGTGTGTGTGATGCGAGTGTGGAAGATCAGTGCAAAATTTGAATGTTGAGTTTTCAGATGTAGTGAGCTGATGGTGTACTCTATCATTCATGCATGTCTACAAGTGGTTGAGAAAATTGTGCAAGTTGGAACTAAGCATTGAGATTTTCTTCTCTCTATAACATTGTGCAAGTTGGAACTATCTTCAAAGTTGATGAAGCATGTTGGAACTAAGCATTGATATTTTCTTCTCTCTATAACATATCTCTTATATCTTCTTTGTATCTCTATGGAAGTGGGCTCTCCAAGTGGTTAACCCTGTTGGATAGTCAATCTTGATCTAGACAGTGAGTCCTTGTTTTGGCAACGAGCCTTGTTTCTCAAGTAGTGAGCCTTTTTAATCAGTTTTGATATTCTCTATAGTGTGTGTTAATCCTCACCATGGTTTTTCCCTTGTTGGGTTTTCCACATAAATTTGGTGTTGTGATTGTGTGATGATTTTTAGTTTTTCCACTTGCACTTAATGCTTAATCATTTTAGTAGTGTTAAGGATTTGTTTTGGTGAATGATTTAAAGGTTCATTTTTTTTTACAACTGATTCACCCCCCCTCTCAGTTGAATAATTCAACAAAGACCCTCAAAATTTGAGAGATTTTTGCAAAATTGCTTTGCAAATTGAAAGTAATAGAAGAGCTTTAGGTAAGGTGGGAATAAGAGATGATGTCAAAATCCTAAAGAATCACAAGAATAAGCAAGAAAATGCCATTGGCTCAAATCCCACTTATGATGAGAGGTGGGATAATGTGATGAGTACCCTCAAGGACATCAAATACACTATTTTGAAAAATGAAAATTGGCTTAGAAATAACAAGAAATAGTTCTGGAAGAATGAAAAGACCCCAATGCTCCAAGATTACCCATACAAAACCAACTGGCAGAATGGAAAGGTAGTCCCAAATAACCAAAAAAATAAACAAGATTAGGTCACACCCAATCCTTTACAAAATAATTCAACAAATTTCGGTGATGAAGCTCATTGGTGCATGGTTTGTTAGTTGCCACACTCTCCTCACCAATGTGTAGTTGCACAATTGGTGGAAGTTGAAGAAGATGTACCAAAATATTATAATTAGTCCCATGATGATGATGTTGAAGTCAATGTGATCATGAGCAGGTCTAATTTTGTTGATAATGAATTCTCATCTAATGTGGAGTCTCATGAACTTGATGTGGATGGTCAAAGGCAAAGAGAAAATGCATATCACTAGCAGGTTCTCTCTAATGAAGAGAATGACAATGGCCATGAAGTGTATACATTGGAAACAACTGAAGATGATATGTCTTTAAGGAGACCTTCAAATTAGGAAATTGCAAGGTTGATAGTAGCCTTGGTTGAACATGAAAGAGGTTCTTAGCATTTGAGAAATAGAATGGTGGGTGGTGACCAAGGCAAGGATGCTAGCTTTTGTATCAAAGAGTAGAATACAAAAGGAAAAGAACCAAAAGAAGATAGTAAAGTGGATGGGGCTAAATATAGGGAAGGAAAGGGAGACAAAATTTGGGTAAAGAAGCTTGAGAAACCAAAGGTTGATGGAGAAGTCAATTCTCTTGCTGTGAAGGTGAAAACACAAAAGAAATTTTTTAAGCTTGAGAAGAAGTATGCCAAGCCTAAAGTTGAAACAAGATGTGAGCAATAGAAGGAGAGAAACACTAAACAAGGTATGATACAAATTAATTTACCTAAATATACCCATGTTGATAAGTTTCAATTACTTTCTCAAGTAAAGGTTTTTGTTCCCTTGCTTGAAATGGTGAGAATTAATGAGCATAAACAAAAGGTAGTAGCGCTTATCAATGGAACTACTACAACCTATAATGAATTAGTGGTGTCTACTCCACCCAAAATGAGTTGGAAAGAAAGGAAATAAAAGGATGTTGAGGGAGTAATCATTGAAATCTCTCACATTTATCTAGGAAAATCAATAATTGCCTATCCTGGATGCATAGATCCATTTTTTGTAACTCTAATTTTTGATGTAAAATTATTAAAGAACTATATGGTTAACTCAGGGGCATCTGATAATATTATACCAGTTAAGATTATGGAGACAATGGGATTGAAAATTGATAGTTCTAATGGAAAATGCTATGCTATGGATTCTAGGGAAGTCCATGTGATTGGTGTGATCAATGAACTCTCATATAGACTAGTTGCATTTCCGAAAAGGGAATTTAGAATGACTGTGGTAGTGGTAGACATTCCACAAAATTATGGAATGTTGTTATCAAGAAATTGGAGTGCCTCCATGGGGGGTAGTATGTAGTGTGATATGTCTTTTGCCAATTGATGGAAAAGATGTCAAACTGGTTAGAGAATCAAAGGTCCCACACATGATTGAACATGTTCCTAAAGATGATAACTTTCCCCTTTGTTGATAATAACCTCAGTGATTTCAAGGTAGAAGAGTTAGCAAGAGAAAGTGACGAGTGACCTACACCTATTGAAAATGAAATTGACTGAATTGTGTGATAATAATGATCTTTGGACCATGTATTTTGATGATGCAAGCTCCAAGGAAGGATTTGGTGCAGGAATATTATTAGTTTCACCCAATGGCAACACATTTAAATTTTCTTTCACTTTTTTTTTTGTTTGCACAAACAATGTGGTAGAGTATGAGGCCTTGCTGCTAGGGTTGAGGCTAGCAAAAAAATATGGGATAAAGAAACTAAAAGTAATTGGTGATTAAGAACTGGTAATATCCTAAGTTAGATCCAAATATGCATCAAATAATAATAGATTGAAACAATGCAATAATGTTGTTTGGGATTCCATTGAGAAATTTGATGCATTTGGAATTGATTGTATGGAAAGAGGTTAGAATAGAGTGACATATTTGTTGGAAAACATTGTACTCAGGCCTACTGACATAACTTTTACTGTATCTCCAAGGTTGAGGTACAAACAAGGCCTTTAATCTTTACAATATACAAAATTGGAAGGTGTTCAATGATGATGAAGACATCTTGAAATTTTTAAAATGTGTAGACTAGTATGCCAATTAGGAGATTAAATTTGGAGCTTTCTTTGAGATAGTGGATGGAAAGGACACAATATTTGGTAATGAATTCATTCAATTAAATACTAATAAGATTCCTAAAGGTCTTGTAGCCTTAGAAAGGGTCTTTAACAACCAATACAAAAGCAATGTGAAGGAAACTTCCACCAGAAGATTTGGAGGAAGTGAACTTAGGAATTGAAAATGCTCCTAAAAAGGTTTATGTGGGCAAGAAAATGAAGTCCAAAATCAAGGAAATGTTGATTGCTTTGTTGAGAAAGTACATACATGTATTTTCTTGATCATATGATGACTTGAAAGCATACAAAGAGGTATTGTTTCAACATGAAATTCCTCTAAAGGCTGATGCAAATCCTTTTAGGAAAAAGAAAAGACCTATTAATCCCATCTTAGCACAAAAAATGCAAGAAGATCTAGCGAATCTAAGTGATTCTAGCATAATTAAGCCAATTAGGCACTCATATTGGGTGTCTAATCTAGTGCCAAATAGGAAAAATAATGGGGACATCATATTATGCATTGACTTCAAGAATCTCAACATGTCCTCATTAAAGGATAACTATACATTGCCTAGTATGGAAGCCATGTTGTAGAAGGTGATTGGCTACACAAGCTATTGTCTATGATGGATGGTTTTTCTGGATACAATCAAGTTAAAATGAAGGAGTCTGAGCAGTATAAGATTGCATCTACCACTCCATGGGGAACCTATGTCTATGTTAGAATGCCATTTTTTTGGACTAATGCAAGTGCAATGTTTTAGAGGGCTATCGATGTAGCTTTCTTTGATTTTATTGATTTGTTTTTGGAAATCTACTAGGATGACTTAATTGGTTACTCCAAGAAAGAGGAAGACCATTGCATGCACTTGGAGAAGATATTCATTAGGGTCCTAGAGTATGGAATCTCACTCAACCCAAAGAAATGTTCCTTTGGAGTTATTGAAGGCAAGCTATTGGGAAAAATGATGTCAAAGGAAAGACTGATAATTGACCCTGAGAGGGTAGCTACAATTGATAAGATTCCACCGTCAAAGAATGTGAAAGGAATTCAATCATTCTTTGGTCAAATTAACTTCCTAAGAATATTTGTTACAAATTTTGTGGAGATCACTTGCCCTATATCCAAGATGTTGAAAAATGGTGAGAAAGTGGAGTGGACTGAAGAACCAAGTAATGCTTTCCAAGCAATTAAGAAGACAATTAACGAGGCCCCAATATGGAGGACCCCTAATTTTTCTAAGCCATTGCAAATATTCTCATTTGCATCATTTCACACTATTGCTACAGTGTTGTTGCAAAATAATCAAGATGGTTTTGAACAACCCATCACATTTTTTAGTATGTCCCTTCAAGCTGCAGAATTGAAATATGACTTGATTGAGACACAAGCATATGCACTATTTAAAGCTATCAATAATTTTAGAACATACCTTATGGGAGCTACAGTTGTGGCATATGTTCCTAATGCAATTGCTAAGGACATCTTTACCTAGAAAGAAGTCGCAGTAGAAGATGCAGATGGATAAATAAAATACAAGAATTTAATATTGACATCTAGATCACCAAATTGGTGAGAGGTCAAAGGTTATCCAAGCCACCGGTTGAAGAAAATTTAGATGCAAATAAAATAAATCATGAGGATGACTTTGAAAGATCACATATTTGTGATATGGAAGACTGTGATTGGTACAAGAATGTTATCTATTACTTGTAGAAGATGCAATGCCCTAAAGGATTAACTAACAAAAAAAAGAGGACTCTCAAGTTATAAGCCATCAAGTATGTGATTATAAATGGTGAACTGTGGTGGAGGAATATAGAAGGTGTTATGTTGAAATGTGTTGATAATGCCAAGGCCTTTGAGATGCTAACTGAGATTCTGGTCTAAGACCACTACTCATAAGGTCTTAAGAGTTGGATTCTGGTGGCCTATAGTTTTTAGGGATGCTCACAAACTAGTAAGAACATGTGATGCATGTCAAAGATTCTCTGGGAAGCTCACATTCTTAGGTAATCTACCACTTAGACCAGTTGCAGTCCAGACACCATTTCAACAATGGGGAATTGATTTTATTGGATAGATATATGATAAGTCTAGTGGAGGTCATTCCTGGATCCTTGTGGCTATGGACTAATTTACAAAATGGATGGAAGCCATTCCAACAAAAAGAGAAACAAGTAAAGTATTCATTGATTTATTGATGGATAACATACTAAATAGGTTTGGAGTGCCTGAGAAAATTATCTCATATAACACAATGTGCTTTAGGTATAAAGAATTTAGAGACTTCTATTCTGAGCATGGAATTTAGGCATATTATTCTTTGTCATATCATCCACAAGGAAATGGTCAGGAAGAGTCAAGCAATAAAATCTTGATAAAGATTAAAAAAAGAATTATTGAGGAAAACAAAAGATCTTGGGACTCTAAGTTGAAGTTGGCTCTGTGGGCAGATAGGGTAACAATTAAGAAAGCCATTGATTATGCTCCATTTAATTTAGTCCATGGTATTACAGCTAGGTTGCCTCTAAATAACCTCATGAAGATGTATAAGTTTATCTAGGTGTGTGCAACATGTTTTCTACCCTAAAACAGTGCAAAATGAAATGAAATTCAAAAGGAATAACACAAAACAACACCTCAAGATAAGCTAAGTTAGACTTGAACAAAACAAAGATGAAAGCAATGATTTTACCTTGCTCAAGTCGATTGGTTGGTTGGCCCTATTAATTTTATTTCTTGTGTGCTCCTTTGATGGAAAATCACATAAAACTATATGAAAAATGATGTAGATACAATGAAGGATGCAATGGTGAAGGTGGGTATTTGGATAAGTGCATAAAATGGATGCAAGATGAGCTTGAAAATTGCAGCAATGGAGGATGCAAAGTTGAGTGCTTGAGTGTTGAATGCTCGAATGCTAGAGTGTGTGAATGAATCAAAATGAGGCCAAAATCCTCTATTTTAGGGGAAAAGCCTCTATAGAAATGACGGGCTAGGATTTAGCCACCATGGACAAGATGAAGGGCTATGGTGAGTTGAGGAACCAAAAGCCCTCACATCTTGCCATGTGGTAATGAGGTGTAAAGGGGGAATGTGATGTGGAGGTACTTGAAAGTACCTTGGGATTGGGAGAATATTTCCTTAAAAAGGAAGTCATTGTCCCCATGTGGGGGGAGATGTGAAAAATGAGAATTCCTCAATAATCCTCATGGGAAAGAGACAAACCTTGGAAGAATAAATGTGAATTTTTAATTCACATGATGTGAAGTTACTTGGAATTACCTTGTAATTATGACAAGGTATCCTCATAAAGGAGTTCCTTATCCCCATGTGGGAGATGTGACACATGAGGAATTTAAAATTCCTCAATAACCCACATGGGGAAGAGGAGAGCCTTGGAGCAATAAATATGAATTTTTAATTCACATGGGGAAGAGGTTGTCTTTGGCTAAATGGAGAAAGAATTTATGATGGTTGACTTGGAGGTATGCCATAAATGGCATGAGGATTAGATTAAGGTTGTGAAAACAACTGATTAAGGAGGCTAGTGAAGGATTAGAAGCAAGTTGCAAGTTATGGAGGATGTGACATTAATCCTGATTAAAGGTGTGCACATCTTAATTATGGATTAATTAAACTAATGAAGATTAAAGGGAGATTATGGAGAATGGGACAAGGAGAGAGAAAAAAGGGAATTTAAAATTGATTTAAATTCAAAAGGCCAAATGCCTAAATTAAATAAATTGATGTATTTATTTAATCTAGAGAGGAAGGAGTAAAAGATAAAGTATTTAATTATTACCTTAGAAACCTTAGGAACCTTAGGAAAAAGGGAAAATATTAATTAAATAAATAATTTAATTAATATCAATGGGGGATAAGCAATATACAGATAAAGGGAATGAATTTGACCATATGGGAGTGGTCAAATTTGGATGTCTATATTTTGCCCCTCTTTGAAATAGTGTTAGAATAACACTATTTTGAAGAAAAATAAAATGTGGACGACTTGATAGAGGAAATAGCTAGAAAATGATGCCCCAACATGGGAGAAGTTGTGTAAGCTTCTCAAATGGTGGGAAATGAAGGGAGATGCCCAATCTCATAAGAAAGTGACCATAATAGAGGAATGGAGAAAAATAGTAGGGTATTCCTGCTCGAGAGGGCAGATGGGGAAGAAAAAGGGGCCACAAGAGACTTCTCGATATGAAGAAACAAAGGGTACCATTGGATAGAGATTGAAAAACCATAAAGATTGGATTTTCAATAGAGGAAAATGAACACACGGTGTGCAAATGGAAGCTCATGAAAGTTAGAGGATTGTGGTTAAATAAAGGGTAAAAATACCCTAAACTTAAAAAAAGGTTAAAAAAGGAGGGAAAAGCTACATATATTAATTTTAAGAATTAATATTCCTCATTTGTACACCTGGAAGTTGAATGAGACAAAGGAGAAGAAGAAGGTGACGAGGATGGTAGAGGAATACGATGACGATATTATCCATCAGGGGGATGAGGTATGACGATTGTACCATGAGTGCATGGTACCACGCCAGGTTAGTTCCAAAACCCTCTTTGTGATTTTGAGAAAATTGTTTAAAATTTCATGCATTTTGAAAACATGGGTTTCAAGGTGTGGGTAGGTTAGTAAAATGGGTAGTTGGTGGAATTTTGATTTCGCCCAATTTGTAGGAAAAATTGCCTATTTAAAAAGAAGGGAAAAACACCCATAAAGGGCGAAGCTATGAAGCAAAAGGGTAGCCACCCATGATTTAGGTGATTTCACCTAGAAATGAGGGACGGGGTTAGTAAATGGGTGACCTCACTCACAAGATGGGCGAAACCGCCCATAAGATGGGCGAAATCACCCACCCTACAAGCGGGTGGAGTAGCTCGCTGGTTCCGACAAGATCGCCTGCCTAGGGGGAGATGGGCAGGCTCACCCACTAGACAAGTGAACTCACCTATCCTCGAGTGGGATCTCCCATCGGATGGGCGCACTCACCTATCCCAAGGGTAATGGGAAAGTCCGCTCGTAAAATGGATGAACTCGCCCATCCCAAGGTGATGGGCAGGTTCACCTATTTAACAGGCGGAATCGCCCAAACAGGCCAAAAAGGGTGAATGTGCCTAGAAAATGGGAAAATTTTCTCAAAAAGGTGGATTCACCCATATAATGGGCTAATTCACCCAAAAGGGTAGGAATGAAGATAAAAGGGGTGAATTCATCTAAAGTGGGCGAATTCACCCAAAAGGTGAAAGAAAAGGGGGTTAAATAGGAAAATTGGGAAATTTTGGCCAAATGGCAGAAAAGTCAAGAAGACAACCCAGGGTAGGGAAGAAAACAAGGTGAAAGAGAAGGGAAAATGAGTAGATGGGTTAAATGATTGACATGTTGTGTGGTGTGAATGCAACACTTGGAGATCTTGCAGACGTGGGAGAGGCATTTAGAGGTTTTGGAGCTGATGATTGCGGTGATGAATGGGGAGGATCACACAACACTAGCATGAGAAGGCTTGTTTCATATGTTGGGGCACACCACTATTAGAGCACATTGAGCACTATTGATTACATTGATGGAGTGATAAAGCTTAGATATTTCCACATTCCACCCTTCGATAGGGGAGATGATTGTCACCTTAGAGGACATGTGGAGGATCTTGTGGTTGCCAGTAGTGGGAAATCTTGTGAGTTGGACAAGTTCAGAGGAGCAAAAGCTAGACCAGACCCTATGGGTCCTCTTTGGACAAGATGACTTACCAATTTAGGGGTTGGATTTGGATCTGGATAGATGCTTAGGGTTGGGAATACCTCCATTACCATTACACTTTTGCGGTCTGATTAGTGGGATTTTGTTGTCAGACAAGAGCAAATAGTTTTGCAGCCTCAAGATCATGGAGGTTGTTAGACATATTGTAGAGTAGAGGGAGGGGGAGTTCACATTGGGTCCATGCGTATTGGCACAGTTATACAGGGACATGCATGTGGTGTGCTACCAAGGGGCACTCAACATTACACATGTGGCGTTGTTATAGGTATGGGCCTGGGAGCACATCAGTGTGGCTAGGCCAGGAGTTGTGACAGGAGGCAGGATCCTACACTACTAGTGGCATACTAGTATGGGACAGAGTATGGTTGGCGATTTCATTATCAGGGCACCAGGGATCTAGATAGATGGAGGAGGAGGCTAGATGAATTATGAGAGGATCATATAGTATGGAGGCCATACATGGCATGGCGATTCTCCAAATGGAGGGAGGATGAGTTGAGGCATAGAGGATAATTCTACACAATATCCTATTTGATCAAGAGAGATCCCTATATAGTGGGGCTACACAGGGTAGACAAAGTGTTGAGATAGTATGGAGTTCAGCAAGACATCCCTCCAGGACCGCAAATATTTAAACGGATCACTCAAGAGCGACCATGGGGGGATCCAATTACAATAGATTTCATGAGATAGCAGTTGGAGGAGCTTTAGGAGGTACCTTACCCTAGTAGGAGAGGAGGGACAACATATTTGTGGATGACAATGAGGTTCTCCACATGGTGGGCCTACCACTGACCAACACAGATTATGATGGTGGACCCAATTATGGAGGCACATGGCTTCGGTCCAGAGGATGAGATGAGATTAGTTGGATAGAGGAGGGGGAGGAGGGGAGGAAGAAAACATAGGAGAGGACAGGAGGAGGCTGAGGTCGATGAGGAGAGAAAGGATCGACAGAGGAGAGCAAGGAGGACAAGAGGAGGTAGAGGTAGACAAGGAGAGAGATGATGGATAGGGGGAGGTGATGGAGGTAGATGCTCCCGAGGTTGATCCATTGGCCATAGTACCATATGTACCATTGCCACCGGATTGTAGAGTAGAGACTCAGGGATTCAGAGGCTACAAGGAGTAGGCTAGTGGCTAAGGTGGATAGGGTGCGTATAGAGGGAGATAGGAGTTACATGGCCTTGGAATATGAGGTAGGACAACATGTGTATGAGGTAGAGACAAAGAGAGATGGACTGTGGGCCGAGGTTCACAAGTTATGAGTAGAGGTGAATAAACTAGAGGTAGAGGGTAAGAGAGACTATGGGGCACTAGCAGATCAGGTCGTGCTAGAGGTGGAGGAGGTAGAGAATCTAAGGAGATAACTAGGAGAGCTATAGTAGGAGAGGGGTGAGTTGGTGGTGGAGAATAACAGATTGCAAGTTGAGATCACCAGACCATACGCAGGGGGAAAGAGGGACCATGGAGGGTTGGTGAACCAGGTGTTTGTACAGGTCCTAGAGGAGGCAGAGAGAGATTTGGAGGATTTGAGGAGACAGTTGATAGATCTACTGAGGAAGAGGACTGATCTGCAGTGGGAGTGAGATGAGCTTTATAATAGAGTAGAGACAACAAAGTAGACAGTTGGGGAGGAAGGGTTGGTGTTGGAGAGAGAGGAGGCTATGAGGGCTCAGTTGCAAACCCTATAGAGAGAGATATGTAGTGCAGGTACAAGTGCATTCCCTACAGGGTGAGAGAGATGCAACAGAGACATGGATACATTTAGTGGAGAGAGAGAGGGATGCAATGTAGGCACAAGTATAAGTCGTGCAGGGTGAGGGGGGTGAGACAAGAGCATGAGTGTAGACATTGTAGAGGGAGAGGGATGCATCATATGCATAGGTATAGGTTGTGTAGGAGGAGAGGGACATAGCAATAGAGTAGATGTCCTAGCTGTGAGCAGAGATAGGTCATTTGTGGTTTGCACAAGATGCTTGGGCGTAGGAGAGGAAATCCTTGTCTAGATTTCAAGACAGATATAGAGAAGAATGGGATACAACCAAGTATCAGGCAACAGAGAGAGATGAGTACATGAGGGAGGCTAGCTACTATATGGTAGCCTACTTCACAGTAGTGTCAAATACTACACATCAGGTACTTGCCTACATCTAAGCGGTACTACAGATGCCAACACCGTCCTACTTAGCAGGGACACACACCCGAGGGTATAGTAGGTATTGAGAGACCCCTCCATGTAGAGGGCCAATGCCAGAATCACCACAGAGGTTGTATGTGGGTATCTCATAGTAGAGAGGACAAAGGATAGATGACAGGATATAGGTTTTTCATAGGTACAAGGTGGATGGGGAATGCAGAGCATTAGATGCTACATTTGATTAAGATCCTAATACTTGTATGTTATTCGATGATTACTAATGTATATGGTGGATATATATTTTGATGATGTGATGGACGTTGTATTTGATATTTATATGATATGACATAGCCCTTATTGACATTTTGTGGTGTTTATGTGATGGATGATTTATTTATGCATGTGTATGTATGTGATTGTATCATGGATGACTATGACGGTAATGTGATCTATGTTGATGATGATTTATATGTATGTGTAGATGATTTATGTTTATTCCTATGTGGATAACATGGATGATACGTATGATGCCTACTATATATGATGCAGGATGTGATGGATGATTTATGGCATTATATGCTATGGATATGGATCTAGCAATTTGTGATGTAGGTGGTGGTGTATGTAATATGTTAATGAGATGAGTTAATCATGGAAATAAATTGATACTAACATGAATCTAAGATGCTTGGAATAACCAATCACGATTAACCTAAACAATTTAAAATAAATATGAGATGAAAATGTACATGGTATGACCTGCATACTAATGGAAGCGAGTGGTAGGATGACTTTATTTGCTGATCATGCTTACTTTAGCTTAAAAAATAAAGGTATGTGGTATATTAGTGAGATGGATTAATGTGAAATGGAATGCAATGTGGAAATAAGTGTAAATAAGGGCTTGCATAGTGATGAGGGTCGATGGTAAACATATCATACTTGCTTTAGTTTATTGGTAAGTACTTTCCCTATAATCATTACAAAATTAAGGGAGGATGGGTGTGAAACTACACCTGTCAAGAACCATAGGAATCCTGAGAAGAATGGGAGATGGGGGATTGAATGTTTACACAACCAAAATCATAGGTCATGGGTTAGGTATAGATGTAATGCAACAGAATTGAACATGAAATGCAATCCTATTGTGATTTTCCATTTTCGGAGCATTGATTTTTGCTATAGCATAAGACACCGGGTGCTAGGGTATGTGTAACCAAGGAGGATTAGTGTCTAATGCATAAAACAAACACAATAGACCAGAAGGCTATCCCAACACCCCAAAGTTGTGAATACCTTGGTCAGGCTAGGCATTGGGATAACCAAAAGAACAAAAGGATGCCCCAACGTATCACAAGACTACATGGGGTCTTGGTGGGTGCTACACGGGATAACCAAGCAAACAACAACAAATAGAAAGATCAAGAAACACCCCTAAGTTAACCAGTCAAAACACACCATGGTATGATAGATTATGGCGGCCTTGAAAAGTTATGATAGGAAGCTCAAATGATAAACAAAAGCCAAAAGTATCAAAATATCACAATCAATTTCAAACGTCCTTTGCCACAGGATCCAAAGGGTGGATGGGATTGATGAGGTCTGGTAGGAAGGATGCATCATGTTAAGACCAAAGATGGATACTAAACTAAAAGATTGATATGACATAGGAGACTCCAAAACCGATTGAATCTCATGTTACAAGTGGATCTCATTTGTGAAGAACCAGATAGATAAGGACACACCTGATGACATGACACAAGACATGAGACACAAGACACAAGATGGACACACCCTAAAGACCTAGGGGCTTGGGGGATGATCAAAGATTAGCCTTGCCTACGTGAAAGTGCAGAGTCATCGTAGTTCAAGAAAAGACCATGGATAAAAGTGGAAAGAGGACAATGAAAAAGAGTGATGGAGGACAAAGACTAGATGGACAAAATCCCTGGGGGTGGATCAAATGATCAACCTTGCCTACATGAAAGCATAGGGGCAATGTAGTTCACAAAAGACTGATAACAAAAGATAAAACTGGAAAAACAAAGGACAAACGACCAATTCGACAGGATGGATAAAACCCAAGGGGAAAATTGACATCAAGTTGGTGACCAGACTATTCCAGATACTGGAAAAGTAAGGAGGATGACCAATGGGGGAGACTGCGGGCACACAAAGGTGTATGCAGTCTAAGACCTAATGATGACCGACACGATAAGGGAACCTAGATGAAGGTGAGAGATTGATAGAAAAAAGGACTAATGACACAAGCTTAGATTTGGATGAAATCTCAAGATTACTTATAGTAGATGAAAATAATCCAATTTTCAACCAAAACATACCAAGTGGCAGATAAGGGGATGCAGATGAAAGGGGTTGGGTCAATAGGATGTTAGGATTAGATGTGAGGTTAGGATGGATGAAAGAATAAAGTAACTAGAATGCAATGTAGATAATGATTAAGCCCTATATGAATGGTGCCTATTACCAGGCTTTCACCAGACATACTTATCCAAGGCACCACCAAAGGTGGTTTTCACCATAGGAAAGATTATTTCTCTTTAATATTTTAGGATTCTTTTTTTTTTGCAATTTTTGACTTTTTTGGATTTTTGCAGGATAGGATAACCCAGCTGACTTAAGTGTAAAACCTTTTCAGGTGGATGATGTTAATGGTTTCCTCTAAGGTCTCTCCTTCAGGTGTGGAAAGCCTATATGCCCTTGATCCATATTTTTTTGTGATGACATAGGGACCTAGCCAATTTGCTTCAAACTTCCCTTTCTTATCTTGGTCCTACTGGGTACGCTGGTTTTCCTTAAGAACTAAATCACCAACATTGAATTGGTGAGGATGAACCTTCTTATTGTAGCTTCTCTTAAGATGATTCTAATATGCTTGAAGATGATTGTATGATTTGATTCGTATTTCATCTAGGAGCTCTAGTTGACTGGATCTTGCAACCCGAGCATCTTAATCACTGATGAGTTCTTCAAAGATATTCTCAGTGATGGGACTCGACCTCAATCGATAGGATGGCATCAGAACCATAAATGATAGAATATGGAGTGGCACTAGTAGGGGTGTAGATGGAAGTGCAGTAGGCCCAAAGGGTGGGATGGATATGAAGTTTCCAATCTTGACCAGTATTGTTAACCATCTTTTTAAGGATCTTGATCAAAGTTTTGTTTGGAGCCTCTGCTTGACCATTACCTTGTAGGTAATAGGGTGTAGACCAATGGTGTTGGATGTGGAAGGTTTCACACATGTGTTTCATGGCCTGGTTCTTGAATGTATTTCCATTATCTGTGATGATGGTGGACAAGATTCCATATTTGTAGAGAATATGGAAAAGGATGAATTTGGATATCTGAGTACCCTTGATTTGAGAGAGTGGCATTGCTTCCACCCACTTGGAGAAGTACTCAGTGGTAGTGATAATGAAGGTGTGGTTGTCAGAGGGTGGAGGGTATATATTGTTGATTAAGTCAAAACCCCACTAAGAGAAGGGCCACGGTGCTATGAGAGGCTATAGGTCCTGAGCAAGAGCATGTATCAAATCTGCATGTTATTGGCAAGGTAGGCACTTCTTCACAAACTCACAAGAATCATGTTCCAGTGTAGGCCAATAGTAACCCACTCTGATAATTATTTTAGCTAGGGCCATTCCATTTGAATGGGCCCCACAAACACCACTATGTACCTTTGTTAAAGTAGTGTGAGCTTTGGTCTCATTTAGACACCTGAGAAGGGTTCCATCGTACCCATGACAATAAAGCGTATCACCTACAATGGTGTAATGGGAGGTGCATTAGATGAAATATTTTCATTGGTTACATGTAAGGTTGGGGAGTAAGATGTTATCGTGAAGGTAAGTGTAGATGTCGTGATACCATGGTGACATAGGACCTACTATGTCGCACACTATTTCACTCTCAGGGATATTGTAAGCTGGGATTAAGAGATGTTCGACTAGGAACTCACACTCTGTTCGATCTTTTGGCATGTCAATTAGGGAACCAATGGTAGCCATTACATCAATTACTTTATTCTGCACTCTCGAGATCTAGTCAAACTGGATAGAAGTTAAGTACTTTTTAAAGTCATCCACCATGCACTTATAAGGTAACAACTTATTGTCCTTTGTTAGAAACTCATCATTAACTTGTTTGATGATCAACTAGGAATTGTCAAAGACTCTCAAGTGAGTGATGTTCCATTGGATTGTGATTTTGAGGCTAGTAAGGAGAGCTTCATATTCTATGATGTTGTTCATGCACGGAAAAGATAACTTGAATGAGTTTAGGATATAATCACCTTGGGAGGTGATAAGCAAGATGCCTGCCCCTGCTCCGTTATGTCTGTACAACCCATCAAAGTAGAGTGTCCATGTGGTTACTTTTGTTACTGTGAAGACCCCTTCATCAAGAAATTTTGTTACCAAAGGATAGGTCTCTACTAGGGGAGCATCCGCGAGCCGATCTGCTATCGCTTGCCCTTTAATAGCCCTTCGATCCACATACTCTATATCAAACTCACTTAATAGCATGACCCACTTAGCCATGTGACTAGTCAAAGTTCTCATGGATAACAGATATTTGAGTGGATCGACCTTGGAGATTAGCTTCACAGGGTGACTGAGCATATAGTGGCAAAGCTTTTATGAGCTGAAGACAACAGCTAATCAAGCTTTTTCCATCAAGTAATAAATGAACTCATAGCCTACTAGGGTCCGAATAATGTAGTAAATTGCTCATTCTTTTGATGACTCATCATGTTGCACCAATAATGCCCCCAATGCGACTGAAGTGGAAAAAATATACAGCAGGAGCGGTTTACCTAGAATTGATGGCATAAGGATGGGCAGGCGAGCCAAATACTCCTTGATCTTGTCGAAACCAAGTTGACATTGTTGATCCCACTTGAAGGTGGTATCTTTTTTAAAGAAATGAGTGAATTATTGGAATTTATTGGCTAATTGAGCTATAAACCATCAGATGGATTGTAGCTTACCTTGAAGGCTCCTTAACTATTTTAGATTGTATGGTGGAGGCATGTCCATGATTTCCTTGAATTTTGATGGGTCAACCTCTATGCCTCTTCTAAAGACAATGAAACCCAGTAATTTTCCTAATGTGACCCCAAAGACACATTTCTTAGGATTCAAACATAGCTTATAGTTCTCTAGATGCTCAAAAATATTCTTGAGGATTATTAGGTGCTCTTCTCTTGTTATTTATTTACCTAATAGATCATGAACATAGTCCTCCATTATGATGTGAATGAGGTCATGGAAGATGATTGTCATGGCACATTGGTAGGTTTCCCTAGAATTCTTGAGGCCAAAAGGCATGATGTTATAACAAAATGTGCCCCAAGGTGTGGTGAAAGCTATTTTATGTTGATCCTTAGGTACAATCCTAATTTTGTTATATCCAGAGAAGCCATCCATGAGGGAGAGAATCTCATGTCCTACAATTAAATCAACCAATATATCAATTTTTGGTAAGGGGAAATTGTCTTTAGGACAGGCTTTGTTGAGGTCCCAGAAATTTTTGCAAATCTTGATATTCCCATTTGGTTTGGCAACTAGCACTATGTTGGAGATCCAATGAGAGTATTTGATGGGTTTTATGAATTCAGCTTCCAATAGCTTTTCTAGCTCTTTCTTGACTAGTAGAGCTACTTGAGGATGCATTTTCTTGAGTTTTTTCTTGACGAGTTTTGCATCAAGATGTACGCCCAAGTGATGTACTACTAGAGCAGGATCAAGACCCAACATATCTAAATAAGCCCACACAAAGTTGATGATGCCTTCTTTGAGAAGCTGGGTGATGGTAGAGTACTCTTCCTTTGATAATGATTTAGCTACATATGTGATTTTGGGATCCTCTTTAGTTCCCAAATTTATTTCTTGTGTTTCCTTGATTAGAATGGATGATCATTCAAACAGTTGAGTTCCCACAAGGGGAAGATGAACGTCCCCATCTTCCAGTGCCTCATCGAGGTTTTCGCTATTAGATACATGCTTTGTTTTTACTTTTTCTAAGTCAAGAAGCACCTTGGAGATGTTTTCACTAGGTGACCCTTTTTGATTTTGTTTCTTTTTATTTTTGTGGTTAGGGAATTCATCCTCCCTCAACCCATAAGATGTATGTACATATCCACTGAGGGAAAGGTATCGATATGTGCACTACCATGTAAGTCATAGTCTATGAGTTCAGGATGATGAAGGGATACATTGATGGTGTAGATGGATAAGCATTCAAACATAGAGGAAAGGTCTGCATGATCCACATCATTGTATGTGTGTATGATGGATTCTTCTTCTAGTATGTCTTTGAGGAGACCATTGTTCACACTAACATTGTTAGAGGCACTAGTTGATGGCATAGGACCTTTTTGTTTGGTGTCATAGCCCAAGCCCAAATTTCTTGGATGTACAGAAGTGTCTATCGGTTGTCGTCTTTCTTGTTCTTTTGCACCAAGGCCTCCCCCTTGATAATTGTGTTTTTCTACAAACTTAGAGGGCCAAGGATAGGTCTCTTGGAAATATTCTTTCAAAGGAGGAGAGGGTTTAGATTCCTCACGATATACCCATTGGTTGATGTCATCTTCTGGTGTGTCTTTCCTTAACCCAAGGCAGTAGAAAGTGTTAGATCCCACATTCTTAGAGCTCAAGGTGATTGTCTTCTCTTCTTCCTTCGATGTAGACTAAGAAGGTTGGCCATATGTATGTGGTGAGGGTAGCATAGTTTCCACATTTCAAGTTGTCCTCATTTTGTATTCACCACATCCCTTGTCAATGATCTGGACTTTGGTAAGGGTGGAATCAAATGTGGATGATGGAGTGGATGAAGTGGTGGCTAATACATTGGTAGATGAACAAGACGATGATGTCTAAGGTGGTCCCATTTCTACTTCTAGGTAGTAATGAGAATGGGGAAAAGAAGCTTCTAGCATGTGACAATATTTGAATGGTTGAGGGTCCGCATGTATTGTAAATTCCACCCCGTTGAATGGGAATTTTAGACATTGGTGGTACATGGATGGAATAGCTTTCATGGCATGGATCCATGGACAGCTGAGGAAGAGATTGTAGGGGAGTTCTAGATCAAGGACATGACAGGTAGTGTATTTCACAACAAGTCCAACCTAGATTGGAAGACAAATTGTCCCCTCAGAATCACGCTCTGCATTATCATACGCATTGATAGTGATGACCTGATTATTTAAGTTAGCATGAGTATATCCCACCTGTTTTATGAAAGTTAATGTGTAAAGATTTAGAGCAAAGCCATTATCTACCAAGACCCTTTTTACCTTATTCCTAGCTATAAGGACCTCAAGATGGAGGGGACAGTTATGATTGGAATCAATACAAGGCATGTTGTTCTGACTGAATCCTAGTTGATATGTGGTAGAGAGGTGTCCTACCAATGCTTGGAATTACATAGGATCTATTTCATTGGGGACATGGGTAACTTGTAAGGCTTTAGTTAATATTTCTTGGTACATAGGAGAAAACTTAAGCAGATCCAAAATGGATATCTAAGCTGGGGTGTTTCCTAGATGATCAAGAATGTTATATTGGGAACTTACAAGCAGTGGATGGGTAGACGTAGAGGCTTCAGGGACCATGATGCATGTGTGGTGGGTTATAACAACACACTGTGGGTCTTTACCTTTTATGTGTATCATAGACACATGTGGTTCTACCTATTCAATGTGCATGATAATACCATCATACTTAAATGGCACATTTTTGTAATTGATGTTGTTTGTGTTATTACCTTGATTATTATTGTTACTAGACCCATGATTGGTGTTTGATGTGCTAGGACCTTGGTTATGCTTAGGAAAAATGTTTTGATATATCTATAATTGAGCATTGGATGAGGGTGCCATGTTGGCATCCACATGTATATCACCCCAGTCTATGAGATCCTGGATGTATGTTTTTAAACCTTGACATTTATTTAATGTATGCCCTTTGATTTTATGGAACTCACAATACTCATTTTCTTTATACCAAGTTGGTTTGGGTTTGGATTCATCAAGAGGTTTTGTCATTGGATACGTGATTGGGTAATTGTCCTATAGAAGTCAAGAGGTTTTGTCACATGATACATGATTAGGTAATTGGCCTGCAGAAGCCTATTGAACACAACACTCAAGGGTTCTCCTAGTTGAGTGAATTTACGTTTGTTACTCCCTTGATTGTTTTGATTGGATTGTTGAGGAGGGGGATATTGTGGATTCTAGGAAGCATTGGCTACCTGGACATGTTTGGTGTCAATGACACCATCATTGATAGCGTTCTTATTCTTGTTCCAGTAGCAAGGTTTATCCCTAGATGAATTTTCTTTATCAAAGTTAAAAAATTTAACTAACCCCTTGGCAATAAGTACTCTCTCAAGGATATGACCTTTCTCCACTATTTCCACGAAGGTTGTGATACAATGGAGTCTAAAATTATGTTCCATATCTAGATGAGATTTTTTGATAAAAAGGGTGACAATGTCTTTTTCCCTAAGCGAGGATTTCATCTGACTGGCTAAAGCTCACCACCTTTGAAGATAGATTGAAAAAGTTTCTCCCTCACATTGATTTTTTTTAGGAGATCTAACATATCAATATATTTCTCCAAATTAAAGGAGAAGTGGGAGACAAACTTTTCTAAAAGCTTTACAAAATACTTGACAGATCCCTTCTCGAGACCCATAAACCAGTCAAGAGCTATCCCTTGTAAACTCCTTGGAAATAATCATAGGAGGTAATTTTCATTATGCATGACTTCTTGACAATGGGCATAAAACTACTGAAGATGAGCCCTAGGGTCTTTTGTTCCTTTGTATTTATCAAATTTTGGCATCTTAAATGCTTCAGGAAAGGAACCAATGAAATTGAGGGATCAAATGGATAGGGGAAAATGTCTTCAAACTTAAATGATTGTTTGCTAGTCCCTACTTGCAAGTCCTTTAACGTAGCTTTGACTTCTTCCAAATATTTATTGACAGGTGTTGGGGGAGTCAGATTGGATAGACTGGACTGATTGTAGGGAGGATATTGTTGGTATGATGAATACAGGGCATAAGCAGTTTGATCATAAGTTGGTGGAGGTGTATATGGAGGAATTTGTTGGTATTGATTAGTGTACATGGATTTTGGTTGTGAATTGGCATAAGGTGGATAAGAGGATGATGAATTTTAATAGTAGGAAGTGGAGGCTACTTTTTGATAGGGTGGTTGTTGTTGATTATACGAAGTGGATGGAGAACCCCATTGATATTGTGTAGGATCTTGGTAGTGTGATGATGTGGAAGTGCCTTGTTGGTTTGATGACAATTGCTTATAGTAGGAATTGGACATAGCACCTTGTTAATAGGGTGGTTGTTGCTGAGTGTAGTATGGATAAGACTGGTATTTGTACAAAATGTTTGCTTGTTGCATGGTATATGGAGGTGGTTGTGTATTAGACATTTGATGGTAAGGATTTGAGTGTGATTGTGGAGGGTTAGTGTAAAGTGGTGGTTGAGATCACGGTGGATTCTGAGGGACTAGATTGAGATTTGGATTGGGGTTGGATGGATCAGCATAGGCTTTATATGTAATTTATGGATGTTAAAGATATTAGGTGAGGGGATTACATTGCATTTGTATGGGAATGTGTGTGTGTTGGGGAAATTGATGTTGCTATGGTGGTTGCTGATAAGGTGGGAAAGACGAGATGTGTTGCTACCGAGGAATCACCATTGAGGCACCATGGGGTGGTTGCTGAGGTTGCAATGTAGCCTACATTACTTGATGAAGGGGTTGTGTAGGAACAACAATATGTTGTTGTGGGACTGGAACGTTTTGTTGTGGAATTAGAACATTTTGTTGTGAAGGTTGTTGATGAGGCAATTAAGATGAGATAGCAGTGGTAGCGGTATGTTGAGGTGGCATTTGTGAGGGGATAGTAGTGTGCTGAGGCAATGCTTGTGAAGTAGTTGATTGTTGAGGATTAATGGGAGGTTGCTAGAATGCAGGGATGTTACCTTGAGGTGGTGGTAGTAAATTTCCAGTGGGTGTAGGCCTTGGAGGTGGCATCAATGCAAGAATAGGATTGCCCCTAGTATTGATGGGTGGTTGACTTGGATGATGAGGTGGGAGTGGTGGAGCAGAGGGAATATTCTATGGCATACCATAAGCAAAGGGGTCATTTGGACCAGGTTGTGCTCTTGAGGCTAATGCTGGAATGCGAGGGTAGCTTGTGACTTGATGCATTACAACATTTTTGAACTCAAGTTGATACCAATTTTCTATGGGTGGACCCTCAGGAATATACAAATTTCCTAGAACGTTCTATGAAGTTTGCAGGTCTTGAGGTGCTAGAAGAGACTAGGCACCGGTATATTGTGACATGTCAAAGTCAGGTGGAAATTTGATTCCCTTCATCAGTAAAGTGGCAAGAATCTTGTCCCCACGCTTGTTGAGGAGGCGATCCATCATCTAAACATTGGTGGGGTTACTAAGGTATTCATCAACCATGACTTCAAGCTAAATGACCATGTTCTCATCACCAGGTGGTGAAGTGTTTTGAATGTCAGTATTGGATTGTGACGAGGCACCGTTATTGGGATCCTAAGGGATATTTGGCTAGGAACCCTAGGCTTGTTTTTCTGCCACTTGCCTCTTCACTTGTAGTCAAGTTTGAATGGGCATGAAAATGAAAAACTACCAGGTGGACTAAGATGAGTCTAGATCCTAAGATCCAATGTAGAGATGACCCAAATGGGGATTGAAGGATTGATTGGATTGGATGAGGGATCGGTAGAAAAGATGATTAGATATAGATATTATTGGATAAGATTAGATAATGGATTATATAGGATGATGAAAGGGATTCTAAGCTAGGTTTAGAAATCACCCTAAATGACTTAAAGTGTTCATTAATTGGGTTAAAGGAAAGATAGATGATTATAGCACTGAATCTACCTCAAGATGGAAGTGGATTGATTGGGCCAAAGATGATGACTGACTCAAGACAAATGACAATCCTAAGCAGATGTAGATGATGATGATCAGATTCATACACTTAAGCCAATTTGGATAATAACCTCTAAAACAAAGTTTAGGGGATTTAGATTAAGAAAACGATGATGGATATGCAACCTATAGATGTTCTAATATGTGCCTATATGATTTGGATGATGAACGGAAGGTGATAAAAATTCTTTGATCACAACAAACAACTTTGAAAACAACAAGCTTTTAGGGGCCCAATGGATTAACTCTCTGGATTTTGTATGAGAAATGGGTTCACCTCTGGGTATAGCAACTTCGCCTAAAGAGGTCACAGAGTCACCCAAAAAAGTGGAAAATTTGCCTTAACTATTGATAGTTTCACCCAAACAACTGTTAGATTCACCTAAATAGGTGATAAGCTCGCCTAAACAGTGAACAAATTCACCCAAATAGAATGCAGATTCACCCAAATAGAAGGAAAATTCACCTGAACAAGGTGAAAATTCACCTGAACATGGTGTAGATTCACCTAAACAAGGGGAAGATTTTCTTGAATAGGGTACAAATTTTCCTGAACAAGGGGCAGAATCACCTGAACAAGGTGTAGATTCGCCTAAACAGTGAATAGGTTTGCTTGAACAGGGAATAGGTTCACCTGAATAGGGAATAGGTTCACTTGAACAGGGTGCAAATTTGCCCAAATAGGGAGTAGGTTCACCGAAACATACTACAGACTCACCTGAACATAAGGTAGATTCACCTGAACAGTGTGTAGATTCGCTTGATTTCTTAAATAGTATGAACAAAGAATGGTTTCACTCAAAAATAGGACCACCCATTCAACAAATGAACTCGCCTAACTCTAAAAATAGTCAAACGACTTCAACGAATGAGGAAATGGACAAACCTAACATGGGAAAAAGACTCGATGGATGGAAAAATGGACCTAACCAACTGATGAAATGAACTCATCTAAAGGTCAAATGGACTCGACCAAACAATGAAACAAAATCATCTAATGGGCAAACAAACTCAACCAAATGATGAAACAGACTCATCTAACGAGCAAATGGACTCATCCAATGGGAAAACAGACTCAACCAAATGATGAAATGAACTTGTCTAGTGGGAAAATGGACTCGACCAAATGATGAAACAAACTCGTCTAATGGGATAATCAACTCAACCAAATGATGAAACAAACTCATCTAATGGGAAAAAAGACTTGACCAAATCATGAAACAAACTCGTCTAATGGGAAAACGAACTCAACCAAATGATGAAACAGACTCGTCTAATGGGTAAACAAATGAATGAAAACTCAAACAAAAGACGAGATTGGTTGTTCAGGGTACAAATTCACCCAAGAATGCTACAAATTTTCTTGTTTCCAGGGAATGAGCGAATATGATGACTCAAGGGACTAACAAGAAATTGAAGCAACAAGCAAATTCACCTAAAGATGAAGTAAGTTCACCTATTTTTAAGAAATAGGTGAGTGTGATGGACTGATTGACTGACAAAATGACTCAAACAACAAGCAAAATCACCCCTTTAGGTATCAAATTTTCCCAAAACACTAGCACACTCTCCCAAACAATGAGCAAATTCACCTATTCTATGGAGAACAGGTGAATTTGACAAGAAATGACTCAGGAAAAAGATGGGATCACCCCTATAAATAGTAGGTTCACCCCAAATAGAAGAAAATTCACTCTTGACAAAGGTAAATTCACCCAAAATGACTGACTTGGACTGGACGGGATGAAAAATAGTTAACTATGGCAAAGGACAAAATCACAACAAGAAATAGATAGAAGGCAAGGCTGACTCAATTGAAAAGAAATGCACTAGTTTCGCATAAAGAAGACACTTCAAACAACACAATCCTAAAATTAGTGAGAAGGGTTGGGCAAACATGGGCCTCTATCTAGGCTGAGCAAGGTGATCTAAGGAGTCCTTGATATATGCACAATATGTGAGGCACAACCATGAAAACGAAGCTATCACAAGCGTGAGTCAGGAGCACCAACGAGGTATTAGAAACTCAGACCAAATCTTCACGTCTTATCTAGGTATCACCCTAGCTTCGATGCTCCGCTAGACACGACATGACTGGATTGGGGTATAGCTTTGGCTCTCCCCCCTTTATATACCCTGCTGGTACACGTGGTTGGATTGTCCCTTGGGGTGATGAAATCCCCAAGCAAGTCCTACTAAAAGAAGATACTAGATGTTTTCGGCTAGTCCCTAGACTCACACGTAGTGCAAGGGGAGAGCTTAGGCATACTAGCACCTCCTAGGTAACAAAAATGGACTAGAGTGAACTGTGATTTGTCATCACCCAGGATTTCCAAATGGCACTAGGGGATTGGATATGTCAATAGCCCACTCACAAGCACAAAATAAAATAAAATTTTGCCTTTTAATTAGTTCTACGTGTGCCTAGATTAGTGTGCAAAATAACAAGCAAACTAAACTAACAAAGTTAAGATTGATCGTTCTGCAAGAAAACATTAGTAGTTTTGAACCTCCGGTCTTGGATGAGTGAGAGACAACTACACCAAATGTTAGAAAAATGAAGAAAACTTACAAACAAAAAGGTTAGTGGGTCAATATATGAAAACGAAACCAAAACGGAGTAAAAAAAAAGTTTAAGTCTCTATTTTACCTTAGATTTTCCTCCATAAGAGGCAAATTCACCCATTCTGGAGACCATATTCACCCCTGTTATTAGCAATTTCACCTTTTTCAGAAGCATATTTTCCTGTCTGCAAAAAGCAGGTTCACCCAAATCAGGAGCAGGTTCACCTATTCCAGAAACAGAGAGCAAATTTGCCCCTTTTGATAGATAGGCGAATCTACAAGTTGTAGATTCACCTCTGTTTAGGTAGGTTCACTTGTTTTGGTATCAAGTTCGCCCCTATTGCTGTAGGTTCATCTTTTTCATTACCAGAATCACCCCTGTGCTTAACCTAAACCTACAAAACTTGAACCAACAGAGAACATGAAAGAACAGACCCTTTTGTGGGTCCCATCGGGCATGCCAAAAATATGTGCAGCATGTTTTCTACCCTAAAATAGTGCAAAATGAAATGAAATGCAAAAGGAAGAAGAACACAAAAGAACACCTCAAGATAAGCCGAGTTAGAATTGAACAAAACAAAGATGAAAGAAATGATTTTACCTTGCTCAAGTCAATTGGTTGGCTGGCCCTGTTGATTCAATTGCTTGTATGCTCATTTGATGGAAAATCACATAAAACTATATGCAGAATGATGTAGATATAATGAAGGATACAACGGTGAAGGTGGGTATTTGGATAAGTGCATAAAATGGATGCAAGATGAGCTTGAAAATTGTAGCAATGGAGGATGCAAAGTTGAGTGCTTGAGTGTTGAATGCTTGAATGCTAGAGTGTGCGAATGAATCAAAATGAGGCCAAAATCTTCTATTTTAGGGGAAAATCCTCTAGAGAAATTGAGGGCTAGGATTTAGCCACCATGGAAAAGATGAAGGGCTATGCTGAGTTGAGGACTCAAAATCCCTCACATATTGCCATGTGGCAATGAGGTGTAAAGGGGGAATGTGATGTGGAGGTACTTGAAAGTACCTTGGGATTGGGAGAATATTTCCTTAAAAAGGAAGTCCTTGTCCCCATGTGGGGGGGGATGTGACACATGAGGAATTTTAGAATTCCTCAATAATCCTCATGGGAAAGAGAGAAACCTTGGAAGAATAAATGTGAATTTTTAATTAACATGTTGTGAAGGTACTTGGAAGTACCTTGGGATTATGACAAGGTATCCTCATAAAGGAGGTCCTTGTCCCCATGTGGGAGATGTGACACATGAGGAATTTAAAATTCTTCAATAACCCACATGGGGAAGAGGAGATCCTTGGAGCAATAAATGCAAATTTTTAATTCACATGGGGAAGAGGTTGTCTTGGCTAAATGGAGAAATCATTTATGATGGTTGACTTGGAGGTATGCCATAAATGGCATTAGGATTATATTAAGGTTGTGCAAATAGGTTTTTAAGGAGGCTAATAAAGGATTAGAAGCAAGTTACACGTTATGGAGGTTGTGACATTAATCTTGATTAAAGGTGTGCACATCTTAATCAAAGATTAATTAAACTAATCCAAATTAAAGGGAGATTATGGAGAATGGGACAAGGAGAGAGAAAAAAAGGAATTTAAAATTGATTTAAATTCGAAAGGCCAAATGATTAAATTAAATAAATTGATGTATTTATTTAATCTAGAGAGGAAGGAGTAAAAGATAAAGTATTTAATTATTAAATTAAATACCTTAGGAACCTTAGGAAAAAGGGGAAATATTAATTAAATAAATCATTTAATTAATATCGATGGGGGATAAGCAATAGACGGATAAAGGGGACAAATTTGACCATACGGGAGTGGTCAAATTTGGATGTCTACACCAGGAATACAACAAAGATATGTGTGATGAAATGTAACATAGAATCAATGCATTTATGGAAGTGGATGAGATGAGAAGAGATGCTCAAAAGAGGAATGCTAAGTTGCAATTGCAGGTCAAGAACTTGTATGACAAGAAATAATCTCCAAGGAAGTTCCAAGTAGGAGACATGGTGTTGATGTGGAATGTCGGGTCTGAGGGTAAGGGAAAACATGGAAAGTTTGATGCATTATTGCTAGGCCCTTATCTTATCAACAACACCCATGGTGAGGACTCTTACTTTTTACAAGATCTAACTAGTGAAATTCTTGAATTGCCAGCACATGGACAGTTTTTGAAACCATATTTCTCTTGAAATATGTTCTCTTCCATGTACATTGTGAATTTTATATATCCTGTGTGTAGGTTTGGTTTGTTTTGATTAGGTCTGGTCTAGTTTGGCTACCTTGTCCAGGTAGTTTCCTGGTTTTGGTTCTTTGTATTGGTCTACTTCAACCTTGAGATTCTATGATCTCACTTTGTTATGGAGGAAAATACATCCCCAACTAGAGCCACTGGTGGATCCCCTCAAAATTTTTGTGTCCCACTGATAATTTTTGCAAAATCTAGTTGTTGTCCTCATTCGGAATGTATCTTAAGGCTTAGGATTTCAGTTATCATTTTCTAAGGTTTATGTGTATGTCTTAAACCCTCTAGAAAACCCTAAGTGTCAATCCCTTTGCAAGTATTCTAATTCATCGTTGAATGATATTTACCTGCTCTCGGTCTCTTAAGTCATGTCTTATGCCACTGAATTTGTTTACTCACCAGCTCATTGAGCCTAATGTTCCTAGTTGTTAATCATCGAATCATTTTAAATATTGCTTCATATTATATGGGTTGCAAGTTTTTTAGTATTTGTGAAGGTCCCTATGTCTAGGTTTAATATTTTGGCATTGGTCTAAAGTCTTCATCTTAAATTATGTCCTCCATCACTCATCAACCTAGTCAGGTCCCTCTTTTAAGTTACTAATTTTGTTCACATATAGATCTAGGCTTTTATTGGTAGTGATTCTATCATTTTATTTAATCCTGACCACTCCCTATGCCCCCATTGTGTTTTAATTTACATGAAAATACTCTAATGGACTGGCAAATGGGTAACATGTGTCTTTTCTTTCGAACGAGGCCCATCATCATGTGAAGTTAGGGAACATCAACCTTTAATAGATCAAAAGTTGAGATGAAATGGTCTGGTTTGATCCTAATCATTCCCTACTAGTGCATGGAGGACCCACCTTCATCTCCTATCCCTAAATGGGGGAGTGGGGAGGCACCACTTGGCATGATTTGAACCATCAATAGAACTATAATGTGGTATGAAATATTTTGAAAATATTTTGGCATAAGGTTGGGAGGCATAATACCTATGCTGCTAAAAGAATTTTTTAAGCACATGGTAAAGGAGAGAGAAAGATGTTATGATTGTGGCCATCCATTATATCCAAAGGTTATGCACTAAGGTGAAAGGATTGAGATGTAAAGAGCATGTAAGTTGGAGGCACCAAATTTGATCTAGGTTGTTCCTCATGTCCCCATTGCTGAAATATGCACATGGATTAAACCTAGCGGGGAAGTGGGAAGGTTGACACATATTTATTTTCATGGATTATGGAGATGGTGGAGCTTGTGGGATGACTTGTAGGAAAATCCACATGACATATTTTTTTTGGTTGATGGCAATGGTAGTCTACAGTCAAATTTTTTCAAACTTGTTTGAATGGATCTAGTTTGTTCGTTAGGCCATCTCACTCCAAGATCAATGGCTAAAACTCAAAGTTGAGATTAAGGTCAAGTGAGCTATTTTGGTTCATGTGAGCAAATAGTAATGGCATATATGACATTAAAATACCATTTTGGTTTGCTTTAAATCCATAAAATCTTGTTTTAAAGAATAATTACAAATTGCTAAGACATTCAACATGTTTAAGGAGTTCTCAATACAAATTTCAAGCTTGTTTGATGAGAAAAATTAGGGTTTTCAAAGTGAATCTAAACTAGTAAGTGAAATCAATACCTTTATTTTCAATTCCTTAAATTTCCCTTGCTTTATCACTATATCAAAAGGATTTTTGGTCTACTTGCATTTCTTTTAAGGTTTGATGTTCAATTTGAATGATTAGCTTATTTAGTCTTGTTATTGCCCTCCATCAAACCCATACCCTAGTTGTAATATTTTAATTTGTTAAGAAGTAAACCCTAATTTGCACAAACCTTGTAACTATGGCACCTAAAGTTAAAGCATTTGCATCAAAAGACCAACCCTTTGGGTCTAAAGCTGTAGTTAGACCTCTAGTTCAAGATTTAATTGACCAATTGAAACCCTTCACATATAAGAAAACCAAGGGTCAAGCATTGTTCCAAGGTGCACAAATTGTAGATGGGCTTTTAGATAACAATAAACTATTAAAGATGCCTTGATACCATACACTAGGTGGGCACAATTTAACTATTGGTTTGGAAACTGAAATTGTGCCATCCCTATTGGCAAGCCCTAGATATTAGACATGGGAAAGGTGGTAGTACCAAATGTTTACATGGATGTTGACCTAATAAGGGAACTAGCAATAAAATACGACCTGATCTCAAGAATTATAAGAACATATGATGGTATTGAAATGGATAAGTTCACTAGGGCTAAAATTTTTGAGGTCTTTAATTTGATTGAGTAGAGTGAAGATATGGTAGAGGTTGATACAATGGCACTCAGAGTTGAATATGAGAAGGTGAGACATACCTTCAAAATATCAATATTACTGCACTTTTTGGCATCTATCAAAGGTCAAGGGAAAATTACTCTGGTCCAATTAGATAAAGAGCCATTCCCAATCAATTATTTTGTTAAATATTTCTAGAGGAATTTCTATTCTTTGTGGAAATCATAGGTTATGACCCATCTACATGCATGCCATTGGATGAGATGTATATGGTTGCACACATCCAACATCCTACATGCAAGACACTCTATGATTTTGGATCATACTTGGCTGAGAAGATTCATGATGGTCTGGTTGCACTAAAAAATGATGAATATGGGGTAAGGTTCTACTAGTACTCTTTATTCATGCATATGTTTCTATTGAAAGGAGCTACCTACTTTGGAAAAGATATGACATTTGACAAAAAGGAAGGTGATATGGATCTACTTGTCCAATGTTGGACTACACTCCTTGATAAGGATGATAGCAAGTCAAGTTTTGTGGTGTTTGAGAATATTTTTTCTTCCAACCTGATGAGAGTCTTGATTCTAAATATGCCAAGAATCCCTATAGCTTTGCATGACTTTTTGAGACCTAAAGATAAGAGGCATGACCTGAATATTGAGCACAATTGGGGAGACATTATCCCCTACCCTAGCTACATAATTTTGAGGGTGTATGTCACAAGGGTTGCACCTCACATACTACCAAGGGATGTGCCACTAAGAGTTGGTTTCTTAGAATTAATGTGGCAATTAGGAGATGTTGAAGGTAACCATTTGAAAGATCAAGGTAAGGTAATGTTTACATACACTTGTTTCTATGATTTTGTCATGAAGAAAGGAGGATGAAGTAAGATTGCTGATGTACTCAAACCTTTTGGGATGAAGAGGGTAAGAGCAAGGAATCATGATCTTGAGGGATTCATGGCATGGCTAAAGGAAAGAATCATAAGAGCAAGGAATCATGATCCTGAGGGATTCATGGCATGGCTAAAGGAAAGAATCAGAAGCTCCAAGTTCATCCATAATTTCTATTTTCTAGAGGATGTAATAAGGAATATTTTTGACTTTCAAAAGCAAGATGACAAAAAGATGAAATGGATTGCTTTCAATAAATTAGAAAGGGAGATGCAATCTAAGGACCCACAATTCTTTTCTCTTAGAGACATAAAGGATGAAATTCAAAGAATTGAATATGCTTTTTAGAATTTTGAGCAAGGGGTCAGGTAGTTGAAAGGTGAAAGGTTAATTTAGGGCAAGGGAAAGGTTGTTATAGGAGAGGAACAAGGTGAAGGGGAAATCCTTGTGATGGAAGAGAGACCAACCTACCAACCCACAAAGAAAGTAATTGTTTTCAAAAGGAGGAAGGACAAGGTGAAGGAAAAGTAAATAGTGACCACCTCTTCTCAATAAGAGGAACCAAGAGTCCCTTCACAGACACATGAACTACCACCTTTGTCTCCCCCAAGGTCAACTAGTTCTATGATTATTGAGGTTGATTCACTACCAAGGAAATCACCACCACCAAGGTAGCCACCCCCAAAGAGACAAAAGGTTGAATCCAGTGTCTTAGTGGATTATGCTGAGAACTCTAAAGATGAAATATTGGTTACTAAGGAAGATATGTAACATGGTATGCCTCCTCCCCCTAGGGAGATGATGCCACAAAAAATGGGCCTTAGATTGAGTAAGGTGGACCTGAGGAAGGAACAACACCGATGATGTTAGAGAAGATCCCTATAAAAATTTCATGGTTGATGACTCATTTGTCAAGTCCTTTGCATTCATGGAATTTTCTTGGAGAGTGAAGAAATATGAAAATGTTAATAATATTGCAAAGAAGAGGAGCCTACACCTAGAATTTCCTAATCACGTTATTCAAGCTCAGATTATGAAGCAGATGAAAGAAAGTTTCCAAGGCATAAAAAAACAAGAGGGTATGGAATTGGTAAGAAATAGTAGTCTTCTCTTATTTCAAAAATGGGACCTAGCCTTCACCATAGCCTTTGATACAATGAGGAGGTATGACAGGCCTTTATACAATTCTGAGGAGGAAGCAAAAATTGCATTATAAGGGTCTACCTTTAGTGAGCAGTGGGATACCTTGATTATTTGGGCTCTATCCCCAAACACAAAAAAAGGATAAAAGATGCAAAGCCTTCTGCAGACTACAGAGGATGGCTAATCATAAAGAGGGTATTGATGCCTTTGTAATTGGAGCTGCTACCATGTCAGTAAATGTTTCCTAATTCACAAAGGCAATAGTGGAATATGTGAGTAGAAAAAGAAAATTTTAGAAATATGTACAATGATTTACTGATTGAATATGGTAAGGGATAACAAAATATTATGGAGCTACAAATAGAGATGGCACTATTGAAAGAGAAAAGACAAAATATGAAATCCAGTGTGCCACACAAACAGATTCTATTTCTCCTTCCTCACCAAAAGCACAAACATTTTTTTCCCCTGATCCTCCCACAAATACTCCATTGGAAATTGTTCCTTACAACATGGGAAATGTGCCTATCTTTTTTGAAGAGCCAAGTACATTAGAGGCACAACAGATGGGGTAAATCAACAAAGAAGATTTACTTGAGAAGCTGAAGAAAAATGAAGAAAGGTGTAGTCAACATGATAGAATGATCATTGTCAGCAATCTAAATATTGTGACATTAGTGCTAGAGCATCCAAACAAATGAATTGATAAGAGATTGATTAGCATCCATGATAAATATTCTTTCATAATTGATGCTATGAAAAAATTTGATAGAGACAAGGAAGTGGAAATCCCACTTATTGAAAAATGGATTCCTATACTCCAAGATTTAAGGCTAATGGCTATGGAATTTGTTGATGATGTTTTCTGCACAGCAACAACTTAGACAAAATATGAAATCCTATCTCTCTTGAAAGGTAAATCTCTATCAGCAAGCCTCAAGAGATAACCCCAAGGTATCTAATGTCAGGTCTTGACAATGCATAAACAACTTAGTGATAAATGTGAAAATGTTGGTAATCACAAAGGGACCTTACTACAAGCAAATACTGAATCTTTAATCTATCAAATCTAGCAATATGATGATAATTCAATCCTAAATCTAACCCAGATAATAAAGAAATAACAAAAGGTTAAGGTTTCAGAGATATATCTAAATTAAAACTAATCCTAAGATTAACAATGCAAATGATGAAATACTTGAAATGGACCAATCCCTCATAAACTAATTCCTGCTTAACCCAGATGAACCTGCAATCTCATAGAAATAGAGAAATCTTCTAAGGTGTTAAAGATTTCCAGATCATGAACATTCATCCAAGACAATCCAATTTCTATTGAAATGAATAAATCTCTGCAATTGAACTAAGCATGATGGATATGAAGGTCCAGACTAACTTTGCAAAGCAACTAACAATCAACTAGCTGCAAAAGTATGGACCAGGGATTGCTAAAAACACTTCAAGCATCAAATCATAAACACCATTGAATTAGATCTAACATACATCTAATAACTTTGAGCAATTTCAAAAGATAGAATCATAAGAACCATGCAAGATAAGTCAACACAAAAGAGATCACCAAAAAATCACAATGTCTTCAATTGTATTGAATCACCAAATTACAACAACAATTCCAATGTTCTGTTACAACACTTGCTCAGAATGACCTAATTTCTACCTCTACTCTACTGCTTAATTCTCTCTAAGAACTATTTGTCTTTCTATTCTATGTTCTCTATTTTATCTCCTACAAATGAGGCGAAATGCCAAATCTATAGGAACCTCCAAAGCATGTTGGCCTAGCTGGGATTTACAATCATAAAATAGCCACAAATAAGTTGGCCCAACTAATGTTTACAATAATAAATGGCCATAAAATATGTTGGCCAAGGATAATTCAGAATAAAACAAATTAGCATTAAATTATTGAACTCAATCAAGGTCGGCCTGGGATCTCCAATATAATTCAAACCAATGCATGGAAAATAATAGGGAAGCACAAATTCCAATGTAGCCTTGCATTAACTGCCTCCCCTATCCTGAGCACACCTCTCCAAGTTGGCCAAGGGGAAGCAACCAACACTTGAATTTCTCCTTTAATTGAATTAATTTCATCTCTAGAACTTCCTTGATGACCCAGTTAAATTCAGCCTATACTCAACAAAAACCACCATTAATAATATCCATTATAACATGAAGATCAGAATTAGCCCATCATCAATAATATATTCATCATCCAAATAATATCAAACATAGATCGAAATCAACCCAGAAATATTGTAAAAGTGCAGACTTCACAATTCAGGATTTCAAGCCCTCCATGGAATCCAGGCCAGAGTGGAATTTCGAAAAAATTTGGGCCAGGCAGATTTTCTCGAAGAAGGAATAAAATCAACAATTGATCATTAAAAATGAATAAAGGATGCATAAAAATTATGTAATTTATCAATTAAAAGAATGGAATGTTTAACACTTATCATTAAAATCATCCAATTCACCTGATTTCCAAGTT
Organism: Sequoia sempervirens; assembly: GCA_007258455.2. Taxonomy (NCBI): domain Eukaryota; kingdom Viridiplantae; phylum Streptophyta; class Pinopsida; order Cupressales; family Cupressaceae; genus Sequoia; species Sequoia sempervirens. The sequence goes on from VDFB02353493.1 coordinate 208,875,295, forward strand.
CCATAGTGTTTCCCAGAAAATCCAAAAAAAATCGGTTGGATCAGATTTTTGCAAAAATAATGATACCACATGAACTTTGGGAAAATGAGGGGAAGAAGGAGAAACCAAGAAAATTCAGGATCAACGAAAATCCGTGAAGAAGTCAGGATTCCACATTTTCAACGCATTATGAGAAAACGGAGGGGGCAAGGAAACCCGGAGAAATCCACCAGCACAGGAAAATCTTGAAGTTGAAGGAAAACCCGAATATCGGAAACCTTACACAATATCACTCAAATTGATCGAAGATCACAAATTTGAGGACCCGGGCATGGAACTAGTTTAACTTGAACCTCCTACAAATCTTCTTTGAATTCTAGGCTCACTCGAAAGCAAGTTAAGATGAAATGGCAATGCCCTAGGCATGAAAACGTAAATTTTGACCATTAATGAACAAAGCAAGCTCGAACATACAGGAATTCAAACTCCAAACAAAACTATAATGTCAAAGCACTACTCACATTCATCAATTAAAAGAAAGGCAACATGTACATACCATTTGATGAAGTGGAAATTGATCATGGCAATAATAGACATCAATTCGAATGCCTGAGCAAGAAAATTAATGAATCCAAACGCCCAAATCACCAAATCCCAAATGAAAAAGCAATTCACAATGAAAGATGGTAGAAAATGGTGCAAAATTCACTTAAACTTAACCACACTCACCATGGAGATCGAACCAAGGTGCAATAATGAAGCCAACAAAACATGTTGGAGAAGTTTGAAAACCCGACAAGACAATAGACTTTCGGAAAAATCTAGCCCATGTACAAATCCGCAAAGAACGAAAATTCCCGAACCACTGCATTTATCCGGAGTCTAAATAAAATCTAGGAAAATCCAGACAGGGCAAAAAATCCTGAAACAATGCAAAAACATGAACTTGGCCCAAAACTTAAGATTTTCAATATGCAACTTAGGGGGATCACTTAGGCAAGAAAGATAAAAAATTTAAGCTCATGCCAAGGCAATGCAAATCCTCAAAATCAAGGGGGGTGAACAAAACAAGAGCGAAAGGAAAAGAGGGTCCCTACTTTCAACAGGGCGTGTGTGCAAAAACTGCACAACAAATGGTGACTCTACTGGGGAAAATGCTCTAGAGCATTTGATGATGAACAAAAATCATGAACCCAAAATCTTTAGTTTCGATTTTACTATCAAAGAAAAAAATCAAAATGCAAGATTAAAGAACTAGACCAAAGGTGGACTGAACCTTCCATAAACTAAAAATCCAAGTGTGTGCACATGAGTTCATTTCCCTCCATGAGTTACTGCATAAACCAAGTTCAATCAGGTCAGGCTATGTAAAGATTCTAACTCCAAAAGCAACCTAGATAGAGCCTCGCTGCCAGTCAGGCATCTATAGCCTCGACAAGGTTATCATTGTGACTCTCCCGAACATAGCTCTATTGCCAACTAGGCATCCATAGCCCTGATAGAGATATTTGGATACCCTTGATAAGTTGAATTCATTCTTTTGATTTCAATATTTTACTTTTCTTTTCACTTTTCATTTCAGCCTATGAACAATGAAGTTCACACTCAGGGCTGAGAACCACAGTGGCACTGAAGCAGAAATCAGATTTTTCACCTAACATGACCTCACAAGGATCCTACTGCAACCTCGGGATTTTTAAGATGTATAAAAGATATAAGATTTTAGAATACTTCAAATTCAAATCAAACTAGTGACCCATCCTCCTTAAATTAGACATTTACATTGATTGATGATAACAAAGACCTCAACCATCCTTTCAAGACACGGGATTAAAGTTCATCAAGGAAATAATCAGAACAGTCCCAGACAAAAGAATATTTTCTATGCAAGTGCAACACATTCCAAAGAAAACAAGAAGACCTCCAAAGCAAGAGCAGAGCAAAAACACACCAAACCGAAAGAAAACCCTAAACTAATGAAACCTAATCTAAAGAAAGCAAGAGCAGAAAAGAAAACTTAAAGAGAGCAGAGCAATCTACATTTATTCGAATCAAACTATATACAAAGAAACACAAAATTGACTCATCACCAGACATGATAAACTGAGACCTACACCTACTTGACTTTTCAGTGCATGAACAAGCAATAAGGTGAAAGTAACAGTCCTTAAGAATGCAAACTTATCTTTATACTTAATAAATTAAACATCAAAAATGCATAATTCAAATTCAACCTTATTGATAGGAATAATGATGTAGGAGCATCCAGTGGTGTAAGGGCAATCTTGCATCACCCAAAAATAGTTAAATTTCAAGTTTCTCAATTTTTAGATGTTTTTACATTTTTGGATACCCTTTTCATCATAATGAAATTTGCAATTTACGGTTTTTATTTTATATTCCTAGGTTGAAAGATATTGCAGTTTTAGTTTCCCAAATTTACACCTGAAAATCTTCTGAGTTAGATTTGAGGCACTTAGAGTTCCCGGATCAGCCTTGAAACTTGCTAAAATCAGCATAGTATATTTTGAGCGCGTTCTTGACTTCGAGACCTTTCCAATGGTTCAAACGGTTCGCGAATCGGAGTCCCAGATCAAAAGTTATGGCCCTGGGAAGTTGGTGCACTTTCTAGAAGATACAATTGCAAATGTTCTTTTGAAATTTGAACTTAAAGTTGTAATTTTCCGTGCCAAACCACCTAAACTCAAAATTTGAATGTTGTTTTGGCTCCAAACTAAAGAGGAGCTCTATTTATGGGCGGGTTTCTAATTTTTTGGGCAACTTTTTGGGGACAAGCTCGCATATTGCGAAAGGGTGATTCTGTAGCTTTCTGTAACTTGAATGTGTTGTAAAACTTGGGGATTTGAGATCCTCTGCATGTAAGAAGCTCCATTTTCTGAATAATAAAATTATTTTCTTGTTTGTGGGTTATTTTCTGTGTCTCAGGTTGTGCCTTCATCAAATAATTAGCAATTGAGGCAACTCATTGAAACCATGATTAATCCGTTTACAAGTTGTCTTTCCTAAACTTCCATAATGGAATTGATAATCTTCAGCATTTTCAATAAAGAAAGAAACAACTTGATATTGTACTATTGTAGACTGGATATCTATGTCATCAGGTCTCCACTGATGGTACAACAATCCCCTTTTACCCACTGGAGTATTTCCATGAGGAATCAATGATGAGAATGCAAAAACATTATCTTGCACAATAAATTTCTCAATAAGACACTCATGAAGATGCATCACAGGCTAGCCCTTAAGCACATTTTAACTTGTAGCGGTGTGATCAACCCATCAATTATGACTGTAATATCACTGTTTTCAGCATCATTCAAATTTTCATGTATACCAATATGAGCCACATTAGCTACCTCATCATTTATGCATAAAGTCTGTAAATTTTCAGTGCTTAATTCATCAATAGACAGAAAAAATAGAGTTTGATAAATGAGAGAACTCCCTAAATTCTTTCTCTATTGGCATTGGTTCAGACTCTTGATCATAGTCATCAGGAATGTTGACCACTCCATTAAGTGCTTCCTCATATTTTTCAATACATTCATCGGCAACTTGTTGAAATTCTCCCATCGGAGACTTGTTTGATGTATTTTTCAATGCATCCCTTGTATGTTGTGGCAGTTGCATTTATTCTTCCACCTTTTATGTATGCCTAGCACTAGAAGCATGTGCATTCTGAATGCTCTTCTTCATATATCCTACACCAAGCTGGTAACAACAAATCCTCTAGGTTGACTCTATAACTCAAGCTTGACCAATATTTTATAATACTAGCAACAAAATCTTCATATCTAGTCTGTATTGGATCCTTATTCTGAATGGGAGGAACTCGCATGGTAACTTCTTCTTGTAGCTCATCCTCCACTGTATTTTCAAGAATCTAACTAACCCCTATAAGAACATCCTCCTTGATCTCCATAGGTAACTCTTCACCTAAATGTTCCCCTGTTAACTCTAATGCCTCATATTTTCATTCCTTACACTCAGTCCCTTCAAGAGCTACCTCAACATCAACTGCAACATCATCTCTAGATTCAGAATTAGTTGACCTCTCTGCAGTGCATTCCTTGTTTAACTTTTCTTTCCACTCCAAGTATCTTCCAACTTTAATGATGGTATCCACACATGAACGGCAAGTGAATTTTGAATGGGCTGCATTATGAACTCTGCACCATTTTGGCAAGAGTAAATCTCTTAAATTCATTTCCCTACCCAACTGAATCTGATCCTTAATGCACTTCTGAATGAATTCCTGGAAATTCTCTAGTAAACTGAGCTGATTATCTTTAGGATCATCATCATTTTCAACTGGTTCCACCAAGGCTTCAGTACCACTGGATTCTATTGTAAGGTTGATAGGCGCTATGTGGAACAGAAGGACTTCCTCTATATCTAACTCCTCAAAAGGGGTTGCAAGCACATAATTACCCATACTTACTTCTATTATCAGAATTTCATTGGAGGTGTTCTGATATTCTGTAATCATGTATTTCATTTTGAGTTCTCTTTCAATTTGAATCTGGTTTGGCGTTCCCTTCTAGGGAAGCCACATATGAGAGTTATCAATTGAGACATATCCATTCAAGGCCTTGGTGAAGCCTCTTCCCAGAATTAGGCCATAAGCATTAGGTATATTAGCTACCTGTATATTGATAACCTGCTGAATCCTAGGATCAGAAGCAACCTACATATGAATCATGTTTAATTCCCCTACAACATTAACTTTAGTTCTATCCAATTGTGTAACTTTCTTTTGGGAATTAGCAGGAGTTATACCCAAAGCTAGACAAACACCAAAGGGCATTACATTGGTAGAGGCACCTGAATCTAACAAGCAATTGTGCAAGTGCTTACCAAATATGCAAACCAAGATCAGGAATGGGGGAGTCTTTGTTTTCCCTTGAAATAGAGTTAAGGGAGTATCTACTTGAGCAACTTGAGTTCTATCTTTCTCTTTTCCCTTATCTCCAGGAGGCACATGAACTTGATTATGAGTCTAATTTTTCCTTCCTACTGTTTGAGAGCTAGATACTTTATTGATACTTTCACTAACTGATCTATCTTGTGATATGGAATTTGCATTATAAGCTCCTAGAACTGCATTCCTAATGGTTGGAACTCTCAATAATTCAAATGTAGAGAGGCTTACCTTTAGCTTCTTGAGTTCTTTTGTAACATATATAGCAAATTTTTCTTCACTTAGATCATCAAGAGTCTCTTTTGGATAGTCCACCACCTTGTCTTTGCTGCCTTCAACACTCCTTCCTTTTGACATGTCCATCTGTGCTTGTCCTTCCTTGATAGATATTGCTTAGACACATGAGGATACAATGGATTATTGCTAGCATTAGGATCTGGAGGAGTGGTGGAGTTGTTTGGAGGGATGGAGGTGGTGAAGGGGCCTCCAGCGTGTGGATGCCTATGTGGCATGTCTCTCAAATCATACATCTTAATAGGCCTCTGGCATGTCTCTCAAATCATACATAAGATTCTTCCTCATCCAAGGGGCCATTTTCATTTACTGGATTTTCATCAAACAACTATGAAATCTCATCTCCATTGCACACTTGATCTACCTCTTCCTTGAGCTCATTTGATTCTTCTTTAGGCACATTATCTTTTCTCTATGGAAAAGGAGCATGATTAAGTACCAACACTGGTGAATCATAGGGAGTAGATGGTACCATTTCCTAACTACTCGAATTGTTCTCCACTTCATACTGGAAGATTGAAGTTGCTGTTTGGAATTCTTGACAATCTAACTTAGAGTGCTGACTCGTTTTATGGAGCCTACACCATCCTGATAAAGCAGCTTCAGCTAAATATACACCACTAGGAGGCTTCTCTTGATTGACTGGTTGATCCAATGGGGTAGGGACCCCTCCATTGTTAGGCCTCATATTCCAAGTCTTGTTCTGTCTAGGTGGTTGTCTCCTGTTGAACCCTTGTCCATCTCCTTGACCTTTATTAAAGTTCTAGCCTAAGGATTGTCCCTTATCATAATTTTGTCCTCTGTCATTATATCCTCTATCATTACTATACCCTCTTTCACTATTATGTCCTCTTTCAAGATGTTGCCCCTATCAAAATGTTGTCCTTGTTGATTTTCTCGACTTTCTCTACTCTGATTGGACTACATATTTCTCTAAGCAACTTGCAACTAACTATTTTGGTTCCTCAAGTAAGTTACCTCCATATTTAGCTTCTTCACTTGTCCAGTCAAGTCATCTAGTCTCTCCTGGTTAGGATTTCTATATGGAAGCTGGCTCACATTATTTTGGGGATATCCTACTACAGTGTTGGTATTTAATGACTGGTTCAAAACTTTAGAATTCTGCAGATATGGGGGATAGCTAGCATGGGATTGTGTATGAAGAGGTTGATTTAAATTTTGTTGAGGGTAGTTGATTGTGGGTGAAACTTGTCTCACTAGAGGCCCTAGGTGAGGGACCATAGGAAATTGAGGAACCAGATTCATGATTGGAGTATGATTGCTGAGAGCCTGATTGAGAGCTGAGACTTGTCTAGGGTGAGCAGCGGGTCCTAATGATGGTAAAGGTCTAGAAAAATGTTGTCTTAAGGTAGTGCTAACCTTTAAAGCCTCTACATATGCATCAAGAAAAGTATTAGGAGGATTGTTTCTCCATTTCATGAAGGTAGCTGTCAGACTATCAAGTCCCTCATAATAGACTTCTAAAGTAGTGGCTTCATCAACGGCATAGGGATCCTGCAGTTGAGTATAGGCACAATGAAACCTATTGTTAAAGGACCCTATAGGCTCATGGACTTCTCTTTTAACATTAGTGAACTGAAGGTAGAGCTCATTGGGACTAAGGGAATCCTAAACTTCTATAGGAATGCAGTTTCTAGTTCAGTCCAATGTTGGATAGACCCAACAAGTAAGTGATTATACCAATAGAATGCATCTTCTCCTAAGGAATAAGGAAAGAGCCTACATGCTACATCATCGTGATTGATTCCCCTATCTTTAAGGCTATTCTGAAAGATCTTGATGTGTTCCTTAGTAGTTCTATTGGGATCATTAACATGGAACTTTGAATAGAAGTGCTTAGGGTTCTTAGGCATGACATTGTAATTGGTGAAAGTCAATGGAGATGGGTTATTAGCTAGGAAATCCATTGGTGGAGGTGGGGGTGGTAATGGCTAATTTATGGTTGGCTGAGGTTGTTGGATGGGAATGTCCTCAGACTCATACTTAAATGAACTTGATGAAGATGAGAATGATGGAGATGATGGAGGTGGTTGGGTGGATGATGATTGTCCCCTTCTGCTGATCCTTCTTGACATAGTAGGGGCTAGTAATTCTTGAAATTCCTCCTCTCCTGGAGTAGATCCGGTTCATCTTCTAAATCTTTCAGGAGAGATGGTAGACAGAAATCGATCCATCTTAGCTTATTCAGGCCCTCCTTCTAGCACCAATCTGTTGATGATGTTTTCTACACAACTCAAACAGAATATGAAATCCTATATCTCTTGAAAGGTGAATCTCTATCAGCAAGCCTCAAGAGACAACCCCAAGGTCTCTAATTTCAGGTCTTGACAATGCATAAACAACTCAATGATAAATGTGAAAATGTTGGTAATCACAAAGGGACCTTACTATAAGCAAATATTGAATCTTTAATCTATCAAATCTAGCAATATGATGATACTTCAATCCTAAAACTAACCCAGATAATAAAGAAATAACAAAAGTTCAAGGTTTCAGAGAGATATCTAAATTAAAACTAATCCTAAGATTAACAATGCAAATGATGAAGTACTTGAAATAGACCAATCCCTCATAAACTAATTCCTGCTTAACCTAGATGAACCTGTAATCTCACAGAAATAGTGCAATCTTCTAAGGTTTCAAAGATTTCCAGATCATGAACATTCATCCAAGACAATCCAATTGCGATTGAAATGAATAAATCTCCACAATTAAACTAAGCATGATGGATATAAAGGTCCATGCTAACTTTGCAAAGCAACTAACAATTAGCTAGCTACAAAAGTATGGACCAGGGATTGTTGCAAACACTTCAAGCATTAAATCATAAACACCATTTAATCAGATCTAACATACATCTAATAACCTTGAGCAATTTCAAAGGATAGAATCATAAGAACCATGCAAGATAAGTCAACACAAAAGAGATCACGAGAAAATCACAATGTCTTCAATTGTATTGAATCGCTGAATTACAACAACAATTCCAATGTTTTGTTACAACACTTGCTCAGAATGACCTACTTTCTACCTCTGCTCTACTACTTAATTCGCTCTAAGAACTATTTGTCTTTATATTCTATGTTCTCTATTCTATCTCCTACAAATGAGGCAAAATGCCAAATTTATAGGAACCTCCAAAGTATGTCGGCCTAGCTAGGATTTACAATCATAAAATAGCCACAAACAAGTCAGCCCAACTACTATTTACAATAATAAATGGCCATAAAATAGGTCGGCCCAAGGAGAATTAAAAATAAAACAAATTAGCATTAAATGCTTGAACTCAATCCAGGTCAGCCTAGGATCTCCAATATAATTCAAACCAATGCATGGAAAATAATAGGGAAGCACAAATTCCAATGTAGCCTTGCATTGACTGCCTCCCCTATCCTGAGTGCACCTCTCCAAGTTGGCCAAGGGGAAGCAACCAACACTTGAATTTCTCCTTTAATCGAATTAATTTCATCTCCAGAACTTCCTTGATGACCCAGTTAAATTCAACCTACACTCAGCAAAAACCACCATTAATAATATCCATTATAACATGAAGATCGGAATTATCCCATCATCAATAATATATTCATCATCCAAATAAATTCAAACACAGATCGAAATCAACCCATAAATATCATTAAAGTGTAGACTTCACAATTTAGGATTTCAAGCCCTCCATGGAATCCAAGCCAGAGTGGAATTTCGGAAAAATCCAGGCTAGGCGGATTTTCCCGAAGAAGGCATAAAATCAACAATTGATCATTAAAAATGAATAAAGGGTGCATAAAAATTGTGTAATTTATTAGTTAAAAGCATGGAATGCTAAACATTTATCATTAAACTCATCCAATTCACCTAATTTCCAAGTTCCACAGCATTTCCCAGAAAATCTTGAAAAATCCGGTCAGATCATATTTCCATGAAAATAACGATACCGCATGAACTTTGGGAAAATGAGGGGAAGAAGGAGAAACCAGGAAAATCTGTGATCGACAAAAATCCACGAAGAAGGTAGGATTCCAAATTTTCAACACATTTTGGGGAAACGGAGGGGGCAAGGAAACCTGGAGAAATCCACTAGCACAGGAAAATCCCGAAGCTGAAGGAAAACCAGAATATCGGCAACCTCACACGATCTCACTCAAATTTATCAAAGATCACAAATTTGAAGACCTGGGCATGGAACCAGTTTAACTTGAACCTCCTATAGATCTTCTTTGAAATCTAGGCTCACTTGAAAGCAAGTTAAGACAAAATGGCCATGCCCTAGGCATGAAACCCTAAATTTTGACGCATAGAGCAAGCTCGGACATACAAGAATTTGAACTCCAAGAAAAACTATAACATCAAAGCACTACTCACATTCATCAATTAAAAGCAAGGTAACATGTACATACCATTTGATGAAGTGGAAATTGATCATGGCAACAACAGATAACAATCTGAATGCCCGAGCAAGCAAATTAATGAATCCAAATGCCCAAATCACCAAATCCCAAATGAAAAAGCAATACACAATGAAAGATGGGAGAAAATGGTGCAAAATTCGCTTAAACTTAACCACACTTGTCGCAGAGATCGAACCAAGGTGCAATAATGAAGCCAACAAAACATGCTGGAGAAGTTCAAAAGCCCGACGAGACAATGGACTTTTGGAAAAATCCGGCCCACGTAGAATTCCATAAAGACCAAAAATTCCCAAACCACTGTGTTTAGCCAGAGTCTGAATGAAATCTGGGAAAATCCGGATGGGGTGGAAAATCTTGAAACAGTGCAAAAAACCAAACTTGGCCCAAAACTTAAGATTTTCAATATGCAACTTAGGGGGATCACGTAGGCAAGCAAGATAAACATTTTAAGCTCATACCAAGGCAATGAAAATCCTCAAAATCAAAGGGGGCCAAAACAATAAGAATGAAAGAAAAAGAGGGTCCCTGCTTTTAGCGGGGTGTGTGTGTGAAAACTACACAACAAAATCCAATCATGATATAAAAAATCTAGATAACATCCAACCTACCCTTAGACTTGTGAATGGAATTCAGGAATTCCAAGGAAATATTGAGCATTTGGAGGCAAAAATAAGGGAGTTGGTCATAGGGTTTGATGAGGTGAATTTTGGTCTCCCCCCTGACATCTTGAAGGAGAATGATGAGATCAAATCTTTGTAGGATTGGGAAGGGCAGGAAGATGATATAATTGCAAAGCAAGCAGCCCTAATTTTTGAAGGGATTGACATGTCTATGCTAAAGAACATGGACATGCTTACCAAAGTAGGGATTTCCTTGGAAGAATTTTATAAGGAATCTAATCAAGTAGTAACCAAGTATGCTCCAAACAAAGCAAAGGATGATGATGTTATTGTTGAACAATTTGGATAACTAAGAGGGGGGTGAATTAGTTATCATAAAACAATTTTATTTTCTTTAATTAATCTGGAGCAGATTTATATCAATTGGAAAATAATCAAATAGATATGAACATGAAATCACACAACAACACCATGCACAATGAACACCAAAATTTACGTGGAAACCCAAGAAGGGAAAAATCATAGAGAATTCTAATTCTCAATTATAGAACACTAGTTAAGGTGATTTTTACAAAGGGTTGCTGACAAAATACTCACTATAGGTAAGGCTCATTATTGATGGGCTCACTACCTAATTAATACATATGATTACAAAATAGTCTCACTGACAAAAGTGAACTGATGAAGTTGCAACTACATATGCATGAATTCAGCTCTAGTTAAAAGCACAATGTCTACCTATAGTAGATTCGGTCAAGAATCTTTTGCACACCTTCCTCACATAACCTCTACAAAATAGATTACTTCTTCCTTCACATCCTTTTGTCTGCTCACACACACCATACTCCACACTTCTTGTTTCATAAAAAAATAAAATTACTTATACCATTCCATGCCTTCATAATCTCCTATGTCAGCCAGACACAATGTCTTCATAGTCTTCTAAGTTGGAAAAAAACCATTTGAATTTAGATCACCACAAAAAATTGTTGGCATGAAGAACAAACATGAAATATTCAATAAGGCCTTGCATGCTAGCACCAGACCCAAAAGATAGGTCACACATAAAGATCTTCTTTCCACATTACCAAGGGACCCATAAATAGTTCATACATAAGATAGGTTCATTACATAATATAATTATCAGAAGATAGAAAACTTTGAATTATATGAAATATATTCTAGAGCTGATGAGAATGCCACAACCAAGACCAAATCTTGATTATCATCAATTTCAATATCAACCGGAGAAACATAGTTTGACATACCAAAAATTGTAACATGCTACATGAATGTCTGGATAGCGAAGATACCCTAAGCAAGCTTTGAGCACAGTAGCCAATGTCAAAATATTATTCTTCATTATTCTATATTAAATGTCTTCTATAGATGTCTCAAAAAGAAGTACTACCATATTCAGATCAAAGATAACATCCATACTACGTAACATCATAGCACTCGATAGGATAGATCATTTTTGTATATCATCTAGAGCTCAACCTTCCTAATCTGGGTTTTGACATCAATGACAACAATGCTAAATCATCTCAACAACTTCTAAATAGTTATTGCATTCAAGTGGCAATTAGAAGAGGAATTTCAATCATGGAAAGAAAAGTACCTTGATATCTTGGAGGATTAAGCTATTGTTGTGGAGGGTGGTTAATACAATTTTGTTCTCAAGTTTTCAACAATGGAGAGTAACATTTGGGAGAACACAATACTTTGCTTGGAACTAATACAAATTAGGCCTTTGATAAAGTAATGATAAATATTGTATTCTCTCCTATTTGAAAATTGATGACAAGGATGCAAACATGGAGGTATTTTTTCTTTTTTCTCTTCCTTCATTTTATGTTTTCTTCCTTCAAGCTTGGTGTATGTGGACATAATTTTGAAAGCACATGGATATCTTGCTACAACATTTAAAATATGGCTTTTGGAATGTGGGAAAAAATCTTCATCAACAAATGTAAATGGTTTTTTTCCCATGTGATATTTCCCTCCATTTGAATTGCAAATATAACTGCATTGGGGAATATATGTTATATCTGTCAAATAGGGAATAGACATGTGTAAATTTTGGCCCAAAGATTATTTTCTCCTTCATTTATATAAGAAGGAATTCACAGCCAAATGTACAAGTTGTTGATTGATCACAAAGAAAATTTTGTAATGAGAATATAGAGAATAGTTTAGAGTTATTTTCTTAGATTTTTTGAGTCTTGTTGATATGCATATGTAATTTTCAATAACAATACAATCAATTGAATAGAAAATGGTGCAAATTCAAAGCCATTTCTCTCCTAGTGTATTCATTTCATGAACTATTAATAAAATATCAATGGTTGTTTTGTTAATCTTCATTGATTTCGAGTGGATGGGTGGTTTTGTCCTTGTTTTTAATTCAAATAATTAATGAAATTGCTTGGATGAAGCTATAGGTTATCAAGATATTTATAAGAATTTTTGGTTTGCGAACAAATGATGCAATGTTGTAATATAGTGTTGTCAAATCTTTATGATGCGATGTATTAATCTATTATCCAATTATATCTGTGTTGAGATTAACTTTGTTCCCTAGGTTAAGGAACTGATCTGAGTTTTGTATTTATGATACATCTTCTTGGTCATTCAACAACAAATCAAATTTATAAACAAACTTTTAAATGAACTATAATTGTTATTATTTTGTGTTAATTTATTTCATTCTCATGCTCTAAATATTGAGTGGTGTAAAGGAGTAGCCAACTTCTTGAAATATTCCATTTATTTGAGTTATTATATGAGATTCATCTATTATTTTCAATGTATCTAGTCATGAAGTGCATAAGTCTGTAGGTACATTGTGGGATCACTTTCCCAGGTTTTGTAGAGACCAAAGTGTAGGAGGAAAGCATTGTTTATTTCACTCATTGGTTGGCCAATCCCTTCAGGTTGCTAAGGATTGGAATTGACAATTCCATAGGCTTCACTAAATACTATCCTGGTTCTTAAAAAAAACCAACAACTACTATTATACATGCAATGGATTTGAGCATAAAGCTAATCAATGAAAATCCATAATAAGTAAGCTTGTTCAAACTATCAAATTCCACAAATGCAATAAGTTAGGACACATTGCTAAGTTTTGTAGAAGCAAGAATGTAAAGGTTGATCTAGCAAATAATAATCATTTGATGAAAAGGTTGATCTAGTAGAGATGATGAAAGATATGGATAAGATTTGGAGAAAGAAGGAAGAGAGAAAAGTAAAGATTGAGTCTGTACTAGCTCTAATGTAGATGTTTCCTCTAGAATTTAAGTTAGGAGCTTTGTCTTAGGGGGATGTTTTCAAATACAATCATTAAGCCCCTACTAAAGATGTGGTGTTGATGCCTTCCAACACATTGATATGTGGAGTAGGTCGATATGCTTGACATATTGGTGAAAACACTGATGGAAAATATCAAAATGCAAAAGTTTGGAAAGCATTTGGAGTTGACTATGCATTATAGTTTGGATTCATCAACTTTATCATATCAAACATTCAATACAAATTAGGTCAAATTTCTAAAAGGTTTATAAGTGATTTTATATTCAATATAAGTCATTTGCAAATGAGAATTTAAGGAGAAATGAGTAGTGAAAGAGTGAGGTGAAGCATTTCAAAAGTTCTTGTGTACGAAACCCTAACTGATGATGATTAAAAGGTATTTATAGTTTTCATTTTCCCTAAGTTTTGAAATCACTTTTAAATTGTTACAAAATGTATACCCCACAAGTTTTTGAGGTTGTAGACTAGCCTTGTCCAAAATTCAAGAAACACCCTAATAAATCTATGGTGATAGATCTAGATGGAGAATTTTTGCACATTCCATATGGTGTGCTTCATACAAAAGTTGGAAGAGTACAATAACGCAAAGTTAGGTGATGTGTGGTTCAAAGAACTCATTGGAGATGAGTTTGAGTTGAAACTTGAATTTGAGAGCTTGGTAGAGGAAAAACTAGGTGTTTGGAATAATTTCCTAAACTTTTGTTATGCTAGTGAGTGTATTTGATAAAACTTGAGAATAATTCATGATAATTTCATATGGCTAGATATTCCTCATTTAATTAAGAAAGAGGTGATTAGGGTTGTTACTAGTTTATGCTCAACCAAACCGGTTCTGGAACTCAAATCAGTAAAGAATGAAATGGTGATGGAGTTGATCGGTGAAAAGTATGAGAAAAGAGCTTTGATGGTTAAGGAAATAAAATATCTAGTAGTTAAGTATGCCTTAATGTTGATTGGATATAAGACATATTTCACAAACAAAGAAAACTCTATTTTTTCCATGCCATCAATGTTTCCAATGAGATGGTAAAGAAAGGTGTAGATTATGATTTGTGTAAATTTTTGAGAGCATAATTGATAGAAAACCCGTAAAAGACTAAGGACTCCAAGTACCCTTTCAAATTTGGTACTTTCATCATCTATTTATTGTTTGACTTTTTAAATGAGGCTCTTGGTACAAGAAACATAGTGTGGTTGAAGGACATACCTGTGTCACATCATATTAGAGACCACATGATGAGGTTGGGGGATTCAAAAGCACATGAGACTTCCTTATGGGGATTCTTCAAAACCTTTCAACATAACATGCAAGCTAGAGAAAGGATTACTTAGAGCATGGATGAGAAGTACAAGAATTATATCATCTTCATGGTGACAAAGTATTCCTGCATTATACATGCTATTGAGCCTAGGATTGTTTGGATCCCAAAGATGGATATGTGATAATAGAGAAATAAATCACTGGTTTAATAGACTTTATGCTGAGAAATCCTAAAGACACCTCTAAAGAAATATATGGCACATATGAGAGGTCTATGGAGGTGCACATGGATCAGAGGGAGAAATAGATAAATAAATCTATTAAGAATATGACTACACAGTTTGTGGAGGCAATTAGTCTCACAAAGGAGCAAGTAGAGAAATCCAAAATCATGTCTAGCTCCCTAGAAGGTACATCTAGCAGAAGAAGATCTAGTAGAATATATATCCCCTCTCTGGTTGACCTAAAGTATTTTAGGAATCTGCCCTCTATTAGTGAAACAAAGAGAAAGGAGTCAACTAGTAATCTGACAAAAAATAGAGTGTGCCGGTAAAAGAAAAGGCTCCTTTGGTTAAGAAACAAAGAAGAGTAAAGGCTAAGGCCACAAGGGAAAATAATTTGAGTGTGGATGAAGAATATGAAAAGGTGGAAGAATAACCTATAATCAAAAAAAGGAAATCCAATGTAGCACAAGTAGAGACAAGTGCAAAGAAGGTCAAGTTTGACGTCATGGATATAGATAGTGAGGTAGAAGTAGAAAAGAAAAAATAATCCTTTATGATCCATATGAGGGTGAAGAAATCATAATTTAGTAAAGAAAAGAAAACTCCAAAATTAAAGAAGAAAAAGGAAAAATCTTCCCCTTTGATAAGGAAAGATAGTCCCATGAGACTAGATGCATTATTCAATGGTATTATAGAACATGAAATGCTAGAGGAAATTGTTAAATTATATACTACTACAAATGAAACTAATAAAGCAATAATAGAAGAAGAAATTGGTAAATATATTGTTACTTATGAGGTCAACATGAAAAATATTGAAGGCTAATCACCTAAGGAGCTAAGAAGTGTGCTATATGCAAGAAGAGAAGAGGAAATAAATGAAGAAGCTAAGTTGAGATCATATGCTTTGGAGAATATCAGTGCTCCTCTCTTGGATGAAGATAAAGATAGATTAGCTTAGGTATATAGCAATAATTTCAAAACCAAACAAAGGGTAACTACCCTTATGAGCAAAGATAAGAATAACCTTGAGAGGCTTTGGAATGAAATTGTGAAGAAGTTTTCCAACTTGGAAAAAGAGTTGGGTACGAACCAGGACCCTAAAGAGCACATACATGATGATATGCCTATTCCAAAAGTGAATATACCCAACATGATGATGCTCAACATGAGCATGGAGAAGAAGAAGATGATGTGCATAATGATACCCTTCTAGATGTGGAAGAGAATATTGTAGAAGAAGTTGTCACTGATAACACTCCTCATGTAGGAGAAAATATTGTCGCAGAAGAAAATGTTGAAGAATCATAGAAGGATGATGCACTTATAGGGCATAACTCCCCTCCTCTAGAATAGAAAAGTCTATAGAAAATAATGCAAAGGTTGTACAAGACAACCCAAAGATACATGAGGCACAAAACATAGAACATATGCCTCCTTCAGATATCAATGCCAAATAGTTGATGATGGAAATAAGACTAAATATATATCCAATGTTGTTGACATGGAGAAGAAGGATGAAAATGTAGAAGCTTGCATTGGTGACTAGGAAAAGGCCAAGGTTGAAGAGAATGTAAAAATAGTTGGAGAGTCCTTCAAAACCTCTAGAGATTCTTTGAAAATTCTACCAAGCATTCAGTTGCAGTTCCAACCAGTTGTCTCCCCATAGTTATTACATTTACCAATGCAATAGGGTCAAGTGAACATGGACAAGACATACCCTCTTCACAAGTTACAAAATTGGGTGATGTATTCCATTCCTCCACCAAAGAAAAAAACTTGTAAACACATCAAGAGAGCATGGAGTTAATAGATGAAGTAGTAAAGGTGCTATAGGAGAGTGTACTCGGTGCAAGCATTGACAATTCCTTATCTAGTATGCAAAATTTAAAGATTTTACTTGATTATTTTAAAGATTATTCTAATGGATTGGAAGAAAAATTGAAGGACATCAACAAGAAGGTGGATTGTTGTGCATATTTTGCACACATGCCCTGCCGTAGGTAGGGACCCCCTCTTTTCGCTCTTGTCTTGCTTTGTGCACCCCTATTTCCAAGTCCAAGTGGGTCACATGCCTTAGAATGATCATTTTTCCCTTGACCAAATTCACCTACCTGAGTTTTGCTAAGTCTTTTGCCTTCATGGAAGTCCCCCTACGGGTTTCCCTTCACCCATTGCCTTGACGTCCTCTAGGCCTCATGGACTCGCAATTGCAGGTTGCCTCATGCGGGTCACTGCTCATGTTTCGCTGCTGAGTAGCGATGGATACCCAACTTTCACATGCATGGCGGGGTTCGTACTTAGTTTCTTCATTCGAGCCTTGACCAAGCATCCAAACGAGTGAGAGATTCCACATCTCACCTAACTTGGGTCTGCCATACAAAGAAATCAAAGCATACCATTAGTGGAAATTTTTCTATAAACGTTCCTCCCGACCCCTCATTGTACTTGGGGTATTCAAATCTAGGGAGAAACAAAGTCCCCCCTTCCTTTTCCACCTTTAGCCTTGTTCCTATTAACTTGGTCCCTGCTCGCTTGATTTGCTTTTTCCTTCATTTTTGACTTTAGGGACAAGTTTCCTATGGATTTGGGATGTTTTTGTGATGCCTAAGTGAAATTCCAAGGTTTCGTTAAGTTTTGGGAAGTTGCAAAAATTTCATGTCGAGCCGCTGTCCCTCTACTACCATCGAAACTTCCTTGTCAGGCCAATATCCCTCTGTTGCCGTTGAAACTTCCTTGTTAGGCTATTGTCCCTCCATGGCCATTTGGGAAATTTCTTGTTGGGCCACCATCCCTCCATCACTATCATAACTTCCTTTCTGGGCCGCCATGTGCTCATTGCCATTTCAAAAGGGCAACGACCCTCCGACTTCTCCCTTCCAAATCTCCACATTTTCGGAATGGGTGAAAACTTCAAGTTTTCATCATCTAGGGCCCATAAAGTGAGTGATTTCACATGCCTAAAGGGGGTTTGGATCAAATTTTTGATTTGTTTAGACATCGTGGAAATTTCCTTTTGGGTCATGATCCCTCTGCCACTGTCCCTTCATTGCCATCAAAACTTCCTTGTTGGGCCATCATGTGCTCATTGCCATTTCAAAAGGGCGGCGACCCTTTGGCTTCCCCCTTCAATTTTTTTTGCACTTTTCAAAATGAGTCAAATCTTAAGTATGTCTTGGCACCCTTTGTACCCCTTTTCCCATGTGCTAAAATTGAAAAATCTCAAATTTTCTAAGTTTTGTGAAGTTTTAGAACTTCCTTGTTAGGTCATTGTCCCTTCGTTGCTGTCAGAACTTCCTTTTCAAGGTGCTATCCCTCCATGGCCATCTGTCATCCATCCACCTTCCATCCACCGTCTACCTTTCATCCACCGTCTGCCTTCCACCTTCTATCTGTTGTCTGCCTTTCATCTGTCATTTGTCATTCATCGTCTGCCTTTTGTCTGTTGTCCTTCATCTGTCATCTACCTTCCATTTTCCATTCACCTTCTGTTAATCATTTGTCATCTACCTACCTTCTTTCGTCTGTTGTTTGCCTTTCGTCTGCCATTCATCGTCCACCTTCCATCCACCATCCTCCTTCCATCTATTGTCTATCATCTTCTTTCCGTCTATCATCTGCCATTTGTCATCCGACTTCCATCCACCGTCCACCTTCCATTAGCTGTCGGCCATTTGCCCACTGTCTGCCCGCAGTCTGTCATCCACTGCCCTTTCTCCTTATGACACCTGCACCCTTGAGCACGTATTAATGTTTATGGTCCAAATGAGCTCCAAATGTGGAACAATGATGAATATTATGATCTTTTAATGATGCATGGGTGAATCTAACAAGGAGTTTGTAGGATTTGACTAACATTTTCCTTGATTTGTGTATGAAAGCGCTTACGACACTTCATGTAAGTAGGATTCAAGAAACCTACCATGAGTCCATTGGGGAGACCCATTGAGAAAGCTAAACAAGGAAAAGGTGCATTGCTCCTATCACCATTCATTTTATGCCCACCTTTCCTCATAGCACCCATCAATAGAGTTGGCATTAGAAGCAGGCCTATGTCAAGGGAGTTAGTGACAAATCTATAAAGGGAAGCCTTGAAGGTGGTGGGAGGGAGTGGCTATTTCCTCCCTCCAAACAAATGACCACGATCCGTCAGCAGTTGTCTCATCAGATCATCTGATCCATTTAACAATGATGCAAATCTACAAACAAGGTGTACTTGATTGATTGAGGGATGCTATGAACACATTAACTAAAAGGTAGCTTTTGAACAATTTTGGCTACAACAAAAGGGCAATCAACTAGAAGACAAAATTGCTATAGTGACTGGCCACTAAAAGATAAAATAGAGAAAAGACAAGGGTTGTATTTTAAATTCCTTTATAATAAGGGGTAGGTGAAACCCTAATGTAATCAAATCTAAGTCATTCATTGTGAATCAATCCTAGCCATTCATTTGGACTTTGAAAAACTATAAATAAGGGTCCTCCCTAATTTGTAAAGGGTTGGAGAGCTAGTGCAAAGGTATTATGCAGCAATAAAGAGCTACATTGCATGATTTATGAATGTTTCTCTTGTGTTTCTTCATTATGCATGCATGGTTCTACTTCCCTATTAGTTTAGTTGTTAGTTTCTTGAATAGAAGTGATGATGGTATTTGTTGTTATTGTCATGCTTTTTGTGGTTTGTTGATGATGAATCACTTTGTAAAGCTAGTCTGAGCTTCCTTACTTCATTGCTCCAACTTAGTTCATTGCATGTTCATGATGTGTGTATGCAATCTAAAAATCTGTAGTCCTTAGAAGATTGCACTAGTTTTGTGTAACTGTAGGTTCTTCTTGGCCAAGCAAAACCCAGTTTAGGGAGTTTTTCTATTGTAGTGGCCTCTATGATCATTGTTCATTCATAGTTTCAGATCCAAGAACCTTCACTCTTCCTGACCCTTTTTCCATTTTTTTAATAAGTAACCTATACTAAGGTTCATTGCACATTGTAAATCCAAATTTGAAGTTGAAATAGGGAGTTCTAGACTGTTGTTTGAACCTGCAGTAGCTGAGCAACAATTTCTACACTTTAAGAACTCCATTTGCAAACCCAACTTCCTACACTTTGTAACTCATTTGTAAGTCCACCTTGTGATTCCAGAAAATCACATGAAACAACTGAGATATTCTAAGCACTATAAAATCCTGACATTAGAGAACTTGGGATAGTGTTCTGGAACTTGATTGTGGAAGATTGTCTTTCAAGAGAGGTGATGCACCTATGCATTACCTGTGTTGAAAAGTGCATAAAAAACACATCAACAAAATTGGCGCTAAAGGAGGGTTGACATGTCGGAGCTATAGAGTTGAGATTTGGAAGTTGAAAGAGAAAATTTAAGAAGAAATCTAAGATAGGGAGATCTCTTTTAATGTTGAAACTTAAAATCAAAAAAATCTGAAGGCAAACAAAAGTTCAGCTGAAATGGAGCAGCACGTGCAAATCAACATCACTCAATTACATGCAGATTTGAATAGAAACTGAGGAAACCATTGTAACAATTTGCATTTTCAGATAGATATTGGATCCATTACACTTGCAGACACAATGAATTGGGGTGTCTAACCTTCTTAAGAATAATTGAAAGAGTCTTGAAAGGAGAAATTCCCTTTTAGGAAATCTATCAACCCTTGGCTCTTGTAGACCCAGAAGAGGAAATGATTAACATGGAAGCCAAGGCATTCAAGGAGCTGATCCAAGAATTTTTGGGCAGCAAAGATGGACCAAGATTGGAGGAGGTGTTGATTCCACAATGCACCACATTCAGAATTCACTTGTCCATCATGCAAAGACATCATCACTCATGTCAAGGGAAGTTTGAACAAGGCAGAGCAACCAACTCCCAATGAAGGTGAGTCATCCCATGAGGTGGGAAAGCTATCAACATCTAGAGGATAGCACATTGAAGATGAGCCAAGAAATTTGACGCAAGCTAGTGTTGGGACAACAAACACAGAAGCTGAAAATCAAGAGGAAGGAGTTGATTCCCTTGGGAGAACAAAGAGCTTTGATGGAAATTCACTTAGCAAGGAATTAGAAGGCCTTTTCTCCATCAAAGAAGAGCAGTCTTCCACTCAAGAAAGAAAGCCACTAGCAGTTGGAATGCTATGTATACAAGATGAATCAAAAGGATTGACAACAATATATGCTGAGGCAACCAACGAAGATGCTAAAAATCAGCAGGAGGAAGAGGTTGACAACTTTCGGGTAGCAAAAAATGATGATGAGAGTATAAGTGAAACCAGATTAGAAGACCTCTCCTTCATGAATGACAGTGATCAAGCATCCAAAGATGAGAATTTAGAGGAGTGGGAACAACTATAGGTCATGACTGTTCACTACCTGACCTCCTTCCAGAGTGATGATGAGGACCTAATGGAGGAAAGATATAACAAGCTTGTCTCAAGACTCTCAAGAGATTGGTCTGAACTAAGACATCAAGTGGATTTGGAGGTATTGTTGCTGCCAAATTGGTGCAGACTCCATGATTCATCACATTCTAAGTTCGCATGTGAGCTATTCCAAGAGGCTGTCAAACAAGTTAGAGGACAAGTGGAGCAGCCAAGTGCCCGACCTCCTCTACTTGCTGCTTGGATCAAAGTAGAAGACCAAGATCTTGAACCGAGTGATGACTCAGTTGAAGGCAGTCCTCAAGAAGGTATTAGGGCAGCAACAGGAGGAGGACAACATTCAGAGCTTCCAAATGATGGAGTAGAACACATGGGAATGTTGTCCACTAGTCATCAAGAATTTTTTCCCCTTGAAAAGCATTTATACACCATGGATGATAGGCTTTATGGGAAGTCCATGGAGGGAAATCACATTGTAAATCTTGGCCCCCTCAATGAGGTACCATCCATTAATGAATTCTTTCCATTGGGAGCTATATTGTGAAGGTATACCAACATTGAAGAAGAATACATCTTAGAAGATGGGGGTGATGAAGGCCTACTACCCGAACCTCCAGACATCAAAGCATTGGAACCTCCAGAAAGGGAGAGGGGTTCCTTCTCCATTTATAGCGATAGTGACCAAGAAGAAATGATTGAACATCCTAGTGAGATGCATGAAATGCAAAAAGAAGAAGATAAAGGAGGAGGTGTTTTGATGGCAGCCAACAAACATGACATGCTTGGTCAACTACAATATTTAACTGGTGGCCCTTCTGCCTTGGTCATTGTTGATCCTCCTTCACATTCAGGGAGCTACAATAGGATAGATTCATGCATTTCATCATACCATGACATTGAACATCATAGAAATAAGGTTAACACTAGAGGAAGGAGACGGGATAGCACACTACCACTTGAGGGCAACAACCAAGTGGATACCAAGTTTGCAAATGATCAATGAGATGAAGTGTTTTTCTTTGAAGAACAGCCGATAGGGGCTGTGAGTCCCATTGGTAGCTTGGAAGAGGTGCTTGCTACCCCATCCTCCTATCCCTATGCAAGCTCAAGATCAGAGATGTTGCACCCTCCACTTCCCCCACCCGAGGCTACTGATGCAATGATTGATGATGCAGTGCTCGCTCTTGACTGTCAGGCGCTGCCACATTCGCAGGACGACATCTAGGTTCTATCCTTCCTTTCCCTTGTTAATTTTCATAGTTTCATTTATCATTTTTATTATGGGAATGAGGGAAGGAAAACTTGCTTATGAATCAACCATGGGTTTGACGAACCTCCTCAACTGCTGATTTTTCAGGACTATGTGATTAAATTTGAATACTGCAATGTTGAACTTTTTTTTTAGTATAAAGATAAATTTGCATGGCTTAGAACTGTAATGATTTTTCTATTACTTGTGCATGCATTGTGAAATCCAATGGGCGTGAGTATCAGTTTTCCTTGCCTGAATATAGTTCTTTGTAAATATCTTTGTACATAGCCCATTTTGAGTAGTGTAGGTTTCTTGTAGATAGTCTCACTTTCCTACTTTCGTTAGAGTAGGTGTTTGCTATAGATTAGTTTGTTTTAGGGTGGTCTCTTTGTTGTTTGGCTTTTATTTTCTACTTTGGTTAGTGTAGGTGTTTGCTTTCTATTTTGCTGCCACTTTGTTGTTGCTTTGCTTGGGGTCTCTCTATTTTTTGCTGGGCACATCTATGCACACAACCATACTTATTTCCTGGGGTTGTTCTACGTATTTCTTTGTTAAACTCTAATCAATTTTTCAGAGTGGATGGTGAAGGTCTTCTATTAGTGTCAAGTGATCTGGGTGTTTGATTCGAAGGGGATAAGCTATTGGTTGGTCTCATCCTTGGTATATTTTGAAATCTTACAGCTCTTACACATCTTTAACAGTCTAGCAGTCACTGTAGGGCCTTTTGCAAAGTCTAGTTAAGTGAAAAATCTAAAATTTTGCATTAGCGCCACTATGGTTCTCAGCCCTGAGAGCGAGCTTCATTGCTTGTGGGTTGAAATGAAAAGAACTAAAAAGAGAAAAATCAAAAGAAAAGAAAGAAAAGTAAAACATGAAAAATAAAAAATAAAAGAAATTCAACTTTTTAGGGGTATCCAAGCAAATCTGTTGAGGCTATGGACGCATGGCTAGCAGTAGAGCAATGTTTGGGAGAATCACAACGACAACCTCATCTAGGCTATGGACACCTGATTGGCACCGAGGAAATGTCCTGGATGCTTATGAAGTTAGAATAAACTTCGTAACTTAACTTGATGGAGCTTAGGTTCTTACAGTAGCTTAAGGATGGGAATTAACGCAACTGCACACACTTGGATTTTCAGCATAATAAAGGTTTTGTTGGCTAGTAGTTTTGATCCTTTGGTCAAGCGTCTGGTTTGTTTTCCCTAGTGTGAATATCAGAACTAGATATTTTGGGTTTGTGATTTCAGTTTGTCATCGAAATGCTCTAGAGCATTTCCCCAGTGAGTCGCCATTTTTTGTGCATGTTTTGCACACACGCCCTGTCGTAGGAAAGGACCCCCTCTTTTCACTCTTGATGGGTCATTTTTGTGTGACTGATTTTTAAGTGTATCAATATATAAAAACAATAAATCAAACACACCAATAAGACATTATATCAAAACAGAAAATCAAATGAAAAGGAATGCAAACTTAGTCTTTTGTCTTTGATGTCATCCTATCGTCCTCTATCTCCAGTGTTTTTATTGATTCCATCTTGCTCTCAAATTGTGTGCTAGCCTCAACAAACAGTCTTCCTAGAGAACGAGATTTGAAGATGAATGCATGCTTAAACTAGACATGATTGCTAGAATGAAAGATTACAAAATTATGAAAGCTAAAGATGATAATGACAATGCTAAGATGCTAGAATGCTAGAATGCAACTAATTGCCAATGCGTGCATGTATATCGGTGTCTGTGTGTGTGTAACCAATGCTTGGATTCACAGGGGTATTTATAGAGTTTTCAAAATATTCTAATTGGCTGATGTGTTCAACGGCTATGATAATTCTGGCAGATCGAACAGTTGAAGATGGAGAAGACTAGAGAGAAAAATAGAAGAAAACCAGAAAGCAAGATTTGTTTCCTTTTCCGTAGAAGAGATAAGATGAGATGATAAAGATGAATTGTAAAAATCATCTTTTTGTGATATTTTTAAAGATTTAAGCTAAATAATGAATTATAAATTCAATTATTTATTTATTTGTGATATGGAAGATTTTTCTTAATTAAATAAAATATTTAATTAAGATTTGAAGAATAATAAAAAAATTCATAATTAAATAAAATATTTAATTATGATTTGAAAAGATATGAAGAATATTAATTAAATAAAGATATTTAATTAAGTTTTTAGGAAATGACATGTAAATGAAATTAATTAAATAAAATATTTAATTAATTAGAAGAAATATTTGAATAGGAGAAAGGAAATATTTAAATTTAATAAAATCAGAAGACTTAATTAAATTCAAAAGGTGATAATTAATTAAAATAAATAAAGGGTATTTATTTGATTAATCAAGTAGACATATGAATGTGAAATAATAAAATAAGGTTGATTTATTTAATTATGGCAGAAGAATAAAGTGAATGAACAATATAATTAAATTAATTAAATTTAATCATATGTAGAGAAGTTTTAGAGAGATTAATTAAATAATAAATATTTAATTAAGTGCCAAGATTAATTAGACATGACCAATTTTATGCATATACATTTTTCCCCTCTTTGAAGTGATGTGTGAAACACATTGCTTCAAAGAAAAATATTCTTGCTTTTAAAATTTGTTGTGTTTGATTTTGCCCCTGGTCAAAAAAATTTAACTGATATGCACCTGATTAAAAAATAACATGCCTGATATGCCTTTTCATTTGAATCTGATATGTTTCTGATTGAAAAATGTAGTTGATATTAATTATGCCCCCTCGGGAGGTAAATCACTGATGATGAGAAAAATGTTGATTGGATGATGAAATTCAGATGATGAGAGGGATGCAATGATTTAGCTCTCGATAATTGATTAAAAGATGCCCCAGTTTGAAAATAAGATTAGAGTTCGATAAAAAGATAAAAATAAAAATAAAATGCCAAAAAAAACCCACCTTGGTTGACCTTTAAAAGGTTAAAGGGATAAAAAGGGCAAGTCATTTTCACCTTTTGACTTTAAATTTTTTTTGATCTGATAGTGACTTGGCGAGATGGAGATTTTGTATCATAGGCATAGATTCGAGTGAACACGCTGGTATCAAAGACTAGCTACGTTTGGACCACCGGTGAGTTGATTCAACCCTCTTTTCTTTTGAAATTTTTCAATTTCAATTGATTTTTGAGATGTTTTGGCATGGATTTAGGGTTTAGTAGTCCGTTTTAGGGAATCTAGGAAATAGAGTAGTGCTTGCGATGTTTCCTTTAGCACATATAGGGTGTGTTTTAGCTTTATTAGGTAGGAGGTAGTTTAGCACATACGATACCTAGAGTAGCGCTTATAGGATGTCATTAGAAAAATTGGTACTTCAGCACATATAGGAAACAAATTAGTGCTTTTAGGGTTTTCGCACATCGGGTAGATGAAATGGTGCATTTGATTAGGGATTTATCGCATATAGAGAAATAGTGCATTTAGGGTTTGATTTAGTGCTTTGAAAAAGATGCAGAATGGCTCATCTGGTGTTTTAGCGCATCAGGGGGAAATGTCAGCGCATATAGGGTTTTAGCACTTTTAGGCCGCAGAGTAGTGCATCTAGGAAGTTTAGGCAGAATGCACTATTTGATGAAAGTGATGAAAATGATGATGTATTAGTGCTTCTTTGGTCAATAGATAGATAAATTTTCTTGTCATCATGTTGATATGGATATAAATGATACAAAATTTGATAAATGATGAATTGTTAACTTTGTTTCCAAAAATAGAAAGCAAAGAGTAGATATTTGATAACTTTGTTTCCAAAGAGTAGAATGATTGATATGACTTCTGATAAATTTGCTTTCTGTGATAGAAAACAAATAGTAGATGATTGATTAAAAACATATTTGCATTCATGATTGAAATACAAATAGGAAGATTATTTGATTGTTGATAAATTTTCTTTCCTGAAAAAGAAAACAAATAGTAAATGATGATAGAGTAGATTGATTTGATATTCAGGTAGATAGATTTTGCATTGATTTCATGATTTGAGTCCCTTAGATAGACTTCTTGATATGGTTCACATGATATGATGCACTTGATATGAGGCTGATATGTGTCACTTGATATGAATTTGATTGATATGGGTCATTGATATGTATGATGTGAAGTAGATAGATTGCTTTGATATGAGTCAATGATATGAGTCTGATTGATTGTCCTTGTGATGACCAAAAATAGGAGGTTTTCAAAAACCTCCAAATTAGAGAGTGCTTCCCTATAGGTTGGGATCGAATACGAGATCTCACTCTTGCTGATGTATAGTTCATAGTTGGATGTGGGTTGGGACATGTCTATGCCTCCTATCCAGGTCAATAGGGAACTGTTGACCGCACTAGCAAAGAGATGGCATTCTGAGCATAATACTTTTCATTTACCGACGGGTGAGATGACGGTGACCCCAAAGGATGTATACAGGATTTTGGGGAACCTAGTAGTAGGTTCCCTTGTGTTCTATGACCACAAGGAGTTAGGTGGTATAGACGCACTCAGGAGGGTGTTTGGGGATGTGTAGATAGAAGGATATTGGGTGCCATGGGTAGCATTTAGGGGATATCTAACCTTACCTACAGTGTTGGGTGCATTCATTGGAGGCTTCCTTTGTCTGGATCGCCGGTCAAAGGGACTATCAATTGGGTGGGGGAGGATTATTGAGGTGATGATGGGGCAATCGTGAAGATATGCCTGGGGGAGCTGTATGTTGGCACATTTATATCATGACTTGCACTAGGTGGTATATAGAGGATCAACTAGCTTGTCTTGTGGTGTTACCCTGCTCCAAATTTGGGCATGGGAGAAAATTGTGATTACGAGACCATTTTTTCCTAGAGTTAGGCCACTAGGAAGGCCATATGTGTATGCATATTCTATTTCACTTGTCCAACCCAAGCTGGGCAAGTTGGAGTATTGGAGATGTACCCTAGATGATGTGGATTCAGTGATATGGAGACCATACATGGATTGTGATGTGTGGGACACATATCATTTGGAGATGTCATTTTTATGTATACCCCAATTTTTGATAGGTCATACTCCATTCATTATAGAGATATTTTTAGCATTGTGAGTACAGAGGCAGTTCAGATTCACACAGGGGATGCCTCAAGGCGTTGTGCACTATGGATGGTGCAAGGATGAGCCTGGATGGGGGCTTTTCATTTCTTATCAGGTTGCATATATAGAGTATTCAACTTTACAGCCTGAGGTATGGGATGGCAGGCCCGATATTGTTGATGCAAGTATGTCTGAGGAGTACTCTATTTATTATCACACACACCCATTTCTATGGTTCACATGTCCAGATGAGTCAATGCCCATTTTGGTGGCACCACAGCCAAGGGTTAGGAGATAGGAGGATGTGGCAGGTGGGGAGTAGGTAGTTGGTGGAGGAGAGGAGGATAGTGGAGATGAGGACGAGAGTGAAGATGGGGAGGAGAGCTCAGATGATGGTGATGGGGATAACGACAGAGATGGTGGAGGGGAGGAGTAGAGGGTAGTGAGGCAAAGGATGGATATCATGGGAAGTGCTCAGGTCATGTGGAGGCCAAGGAGTGATATCGAACAATAGACAGTGATTAGGGTCTTCTCTTTAGTGCATCAGATGTAGATAGATACGCTACAAGCCCAAGTACAGATAATTTAGGGGTAGCAGGTGTAATTGTAGAACCAGTTGGCTCAGGCTCAGAGTTTGGTAAGATAGTTACAAGCACACCTTGCGCAGACACAGGCACAGTCACAGGCACCTCCACCTGCCCCGGACCCATAGGTATCCCAATTGATAGCAGAGAGGGATTCTTTCAAATGAAGGGAAGTAGAGGTAGAGGGTGTAGCACAGAGACTCATGGGCACCGTTGAGAGTGTATCCTTGCGAGAGGCCATTGTAGAGGGATTTGAGATTTCCAGGGAGGCTGAGTACTACTAGGTTAGGTATGAGGAGTTGTGTCCTCCCAACCACAGAGAGCCTTACCCTCGGTCCCACAGTAGGACTAGGAGCAGATCATGGATGATGACACACAACAGAGGGGTCACAAGGTCGCGACAGGATCCTAATGTAGGGGGTAGTGGCAAGCCATCATCCTCTAGACCAGCTCCATTAGGGGGGTCCACTAGCCAACCATGATTTATTGATGCAATATCATTGATGTATATTATTTTTGGAGCATGTACATTGTTTTTGATCATATCTCATGTATCTCTTTATACCGTCCAGTTTCATTAACATTGGACATTTGTATGTATTTTTTATGAGCGATGATATGCAGCCGCGATGAGTTTTTGAGGATGTGCGTGTTTGATGTGATGATGTGATATGGCTTTTGATATGCATTATATTGATTTGATGACTAACATGATATGCAAGATGATTCATGCGATGATGACAATTTATGATGTGTACTAATGATGTCATGCAGCTAGATAACTTATGATGTGATTATGAAAATATGCAATGGGATATATGATATGTTTATGAAAAATGTAATGTATGTATGGAATGTTTGTTTTTGGATTTTTCAAATGTAAGAAATAATGATGATGGGATGGAAAATGGATGTTGTATTTATGAAATGCATCACAAATTTGTAGTATATATATGATTTAGAAAAAGAAATAATATGTGAAATGAGTCAAATGTTTATGGGAAAAATGTCATGATATATAAATGATATGAAAATGATAGATGAGTTCAAGATAGGATATATAATGGGATGAAATGTATAATGTAATGAAATGTAATGACATGATGATAAAATGATAATGATAAATGTAATGAAATGCAATGAAATGATAAATGAAAATGATATGATAAATGAAATGAAATGATAACTGAAATGAAATTCAATGAAATGATAAATGAAAATGATATGATAAATGAAATGAAATGAAATGAAATGATAATTGAAATGAAATGAAATGATAAATGAAAATGATATGATAAATGAAATGAATGATAAGTGAAATGATATGGAATGATAAGGAAATGGATATGGAATGGAATACCTAATGGATAAATGAATGATGATGAAATGAGAAAGGATCTAAATGATACAAAAATGATAAATGATAAACTATATGATATGTAAAAGACCTAGATGAAATGATAATGATAATGAAATGATGAGGAAGATGAAAGATGATAATGAAACAAATGTTCGAATGTCCTCCTCAACTAGTCCAAAGAGACATGATAGCTATTGATGTTATTGTTCAGCCTTTTAAAACTTTGATGCAAATCTAGTATGCAAATATGCACAATGATCTAAATGAAGTGCAACTAAATGAAACTGACTATTCGTTGAACCTTTTGTTAGCTTTCTTGAATCATCATAGAGCGTTTTTAAAATGTTGGAAGTATGTACAAGCATCAAAGGGGAAATTAGCACCAATGATGACCTGAGTACAAATTTCATGATTTTTGATATAGCAAGTGAACACAAGCATCGAGGTATAATTGAACTGAGATGACTTGAGTATTTCTTGCATAAAAAGACAAAGATTAACCACTTTTTGATGCAAATTTGGAACTGTCATCAATGATACATTTTTGGAAATCATGTCTCACAACATATTTGCAACAGATTGATAGTTAACCTCAAGACAACAGACAGAAAAATCATCCTTTTTCCTCACCACTCTAGTTCAAGACATCATCGAGTGTGCTCCAAAGGGATGATATCGAAAGTCAAACAACCATTGTTCAAAATATAATACTGATATTCCAATCATTATTCATATTTTAGATCATCCAGATATGTGTCATGATATGGTACTTGCTGAAAATTGTTGTGATATGGATTAATGATTGGATAGCTGCTCACAGGATTTGATTGTTTGTTCGCATGATTCAATTTTATGTCATTGTCTAGCTGTTTTGGTAGAACTTGAAAGTTGAGTGCCCCTAGTATATTGACGTTTGGCCCCAATATTGACACAACTTGCTGAAATAGATATGTACAATGATCAAGCCATGGTAAGATGTTATTGCTCTAGGAAAATGATGGCAGTATGATGTTGTTATGGCTCTATGAGGATGGAATAAAGGCTGAGAAGCTAAGTGCAGAACACAAGCTAATAGATGGAGAGCTACAAATAGAGTCTGTTTGCCAGATTTTCACTATTTGTTTTTATTGCATTTTTCTGATTTCTTTTTTTTGTTTTTGTATTTTTCTTGTCAATAAACTACCTGTTGCCAGGTTTTCATCCTATGACATTTTTTTTATAATATTTTTCGGTCTTTTTCTGCTGTTTTCATTATTTTTTTCAGAATTTTTTCTGCTGTTTTTGTTATTTTTTCACGACTTTTTCTGCTGTTTTTGTTATTTTTTCAGGACTTTTTCTATTGTTTTTGTTGTTTTTTTAGGAATTTTATGGATGATGATAACTTCTTTAGACATAATACTTTTTTAGGTGCATGTTGTTGATGGGTTCGTCAAATAGGTCCCCTTCTGGCGTTGACAACTTGTATACTCCTAAACCATATACTACTATGACCATGTAAGGACCCAACCAATTTGGTTCAAACTTTCCTTTCTTCTCTCTATCTTGCTGATTTTGTGGGTTTTCCTTCAAAACAAGATCACCAACCTAAAAGGTACATGGCTTGACTCTGTGATTATAGCTGCGAGACATCATTTGTTGATATGCTTTCAAATGATCACCTGCTCGTTGTCTCTTCTCATCAAGGAGTTCCAACTCTTGCAATCGGGAAAATATGTAGTCATCATCTATTGTGAGACCCTTCAATGATACCCTTAGTGATGGAATCTCAATCTCTAGTGGAAAAATGGCTTCTGCTTCATAGACAAGAGCATACGGTGTTGCTCCTATTGGTGTTCAGATGCTATTTTTGTAGGCCCATAATGCAGGATTGAGTTGAACATGCCAGTATTTCCCTGCATCATTCATAGTCTTCTTCAAGATTTTTAGTATTGCTTTGTTCAAGGTCTATGCTTGGCCATTCCCTTGTGGATAATAAGGTGTTGAATATCTATGTTGGATATAGAATCTCTCACAAAATTCATCAAAATCTTGATTCTTGAATGGTTGTCCATTATCTATGATGATGGAGTTGGGAATGCCATACTGAAAAATGAGATAGTTGAGTATGAACGATGAGATTTGTTTGTCGGTAATCTTAGTGAGAGGTATTGCCTCAATCCACTTGGTAAAGTACTCTATCACTGTGATGATGAATTTGTGTCCATTTTATGATGAAGGATGAATTTTTCCAACTAGATCTAACCCCCATTGAGAGAATGGCCAAGTTGGCATGAATGGTTGAAGTTCTTGTGCATGAGCATGAATGATATTCCCATGAATCTAACATTTAGAGCACTTTTTCATGAAAATGAATGATTCCCTCTCCATAGTCGACTAGTAGTAACCCTTTCATGAATCAATTTCTTGGATAAGGTTAGTCCACTTGAATGAGTACCACAAATTCCACCATGAACTTCTTGCAAAACCTTGTTAGATTCATCATGTTCAAGACATCGAAGTAAAGTACCATCAAGATTGTGGTGATAAAGGATGTCAACGATAAGAGTATAGTGAGAGGATTGGTGGATAAAGTTGTGCTTTTGGTTACGAGATAAGTCAAGTGGTATGATGTCATCTTTTAGGTAGGCATAAATCTTGCCATACCAAGGTGAATCAAATCCTACTAAGTGGAAAATGATTTGGCTTTCAGGTGTGTCATAGGCAGGTGTAAATGATTGTTCCACCAGAAATTCATAGTGAGCCTAATTTTCTGGGAGTTGCAACAATGATGTGATCATGGCCATGGCATCAACTACCTTGTTATCAAGTCTTGGAATCTGTATGAACTTGATATCTATGAAGTACTTCTTGAAATCGTCAACCATTTTCTTATATGGCAACAATTTGTCATCTTTGGTTTGATAATTATCATTGATCTAATTAATGACTAACTATGAGTCACCATAGACTTGTAGTTCCATGATTCTCCATTCCAATGCTATCTTGAGCCCAGTGATTAAAGCTTCATATTCGGGTATGTTATTGGTGCATGGAAACATTAGCCTATATGACTGAGGATTGGTATGTCCTTTAGGGGTGACAAAGAGTATGCCTGCCCCTGATCCATGTTGAGTGAAAGAACCATCAAAATATAAAGATAAGGGTTGTTTTGATTCTGTAGTGAAGACATCAGCATCTAGAAATTCAATGTGCATGGGATGTTCTACTTGTAGTGGTGCTTCAGACAATTGATTAGTGATAACTTGTCCTTTGATTTCTTTGCGATCAACATAATGAATGTCAAACTCACTTAAGATCTTGAACCATTTTGCTAGCCTTCATGTCAATGTAGCTTTGCTTAACAAATACTTGAGTGGATCAATCTTTGCAACAAGATTGATTGTATGAGTTAACATGTAGTGTCAAAACTTCTGTGAGGTAAAGACTACTGTTAGACAAGCCTTCTCGATGAAAGTGTAGTTGATTTCATGACCTGTTAGCATTCGACTGATATAATAAATTGCAAGTTCATTTCCTATAGAGTCCTCTTGTGCTAATAATGCCCCCAAAGATGTCTCTATTGTGGCAATATATAAGATTAGAGGTTTGTCTAGATTTGGCAGTACTAGAACTAGTGGGTTCATTAGGTACTACTTGATCTGCTGAAAGGCCATTTCACACTTGTCAATCCATCTGAAAGGAACATTCTTATATAGTAGATGTGTGAAAGGTAGACTCTTATCTACCAACTGTGCAATGAACCTTTGTATAGATTGAATTCATCCTTGTAATGACCTCAACTGACTAATATTCCTTGGTGGAGTCATCTCCATGATTGCTTACACCTTGGTAGGATCTACTTCAATTCCTTTCGTTGATACTATGTATCTTAAGAGTTTTCCAGATGTGACCCCAAAAATGCATTTTTTGGGGTTTAGGAAAACTTTGAACTTTTCCAACCTTGCAAAGATTTTGGATAATATTTCAAGATGTCCTTCTCTTGTGTATGGCCTTGTCAATATATTGTCTACATAGTCTTCCATGAATGTGTGCATCATGTCATGAAAAATTGTAGTCATAGCTCTTTGGTAAGTAGCCCTAGTGTTATTTAGATCGAAAGGCATGACATTCCAATAGTAAGTCACCCATGGACATTTTAAAGCTATTTTGTCCTAGTCTTCAGGTACAATCTTAATTTAGTTGTAACCAGAAAAACCATCCATTAGTGAATACATGGCATGGCTAGCTATTAGATCAACTATAGTATCGATGTTTGGAAGTGGGAAGTCATCCATAGGACATGCTTTGTTAAGATCTCTAAAATTTGTGCACACTCTGACACTTCCATCTGGCTTGGATACAGGAACAATGTTGGAGATCCATTTTGCATAATCAATTGATCTTATGAAACCCACATCGAGGAGTTTTCTAAGCTCTTTTTTAACCAGTAGTGTGACATGAGGATGTGTCTTTCTAAGTTTTGGTTTCATAGGCTTAACTCCTAGTTTGATGGACAAGTGATGCATTATAAGATTGGGATCAAGACCTGGCATGTTTGCATAATACCAAGCAAATTTGACTTGATTTGTTTTTAAAAATTCCATGAACTCAGGTACTTCTTTATATGTCATTGATGTAGCTAACTGTAGAATCCTTGGTTTTTCTAAAGTGTCAAGATTAACCTCTTTTGTAGGCTCAATCAAGATATGTGATCGCTCATGATAGTGCTTCAAGAGAGTGTCAAGTATCCCATCATATGGTGCCTTAAAAAGGTTTTCACCATTTGATACGCTCTTTTTTTATCTTTTGTTTGATCTAACACTACCATATTCTGGTTTTCACCATTAGATCTTTCTTTTTTATTTTTATTTTTGTAGCTAGGAGACTTGACACTCTCCTGATTAAAGACTCTATGCCAAAAATCACTAGTGGAACAATCATTTGTGTCATCTATGAAAAAGAAGTTCACAATAGATTCATCACTTGGAAACATAGGTATATCAATAGGTTCAAACGATTTCCAGTCAATGAGATCAGGATGGATTAAAGGTAGCGGGTCATTGGGTTGTGTGAAATCAGCTATGGTTATGGTCATAACAAAGTTGTCTATAGGATCCAAGGTATGATGTAGATCAATGATGGTACTATTCTCATGATAGTCTTGTTCGATTAAATCTAACTCGGTATCACTAGAATCAGTCACCTTGTAGTTCATATTCTTGCGGTTGGGACACTAACCCTTCACCTTCAATTAGAGTTGGGGTATACTTGTGTATCACATCAACCTTTTTGTCTCTCCAAAACTCATCATTGTGGATGGTGTCCCATTTGTATTCACTAGAGTCTGTGTTAGAGTTATGATCCACGAAATTTTGAATTACTATCAAACATGCTTCTCTTGTATCAGAACCTTCTTGCAATGTGAGGACAGTATCATGCAACTATTTGGATGCTAATTTTTTTGAGTTAGTATCATAGCCTAGTCCTATTTTATCTTTTGCAGAAAGTCCTGGAAGGTGAATAGGCTCAACTACTCCTTTTCTCTTTCCGATAGGACCATTACCATCATAGCCCATCTTTTGCATGATTGAATATCCTTTACCATATTGATCTGTTGGTAGTTTGACATTGAGAACTATTTAATCTTCATCTTTATAGAGCCAACTTAGAACTTCTCTATCCTCAGAATCTTCCATGGGGAATTTTTCTTTGATAAATCTTCCATTAAACTTTGTACTTGGCTCTGTTGGTGGTTGCATTTATTTTGATGCTACAGATATCTGTTGTTGTGCGATAGAAGGTTGTCCATGTGACCGAAGCGATGTAGGTAGATTAGCAAGATAGAGAGAGTAATCCCCTACTTCATTGTCCTTGTTCTGTAGTTGCTTGTCAAAGCTTTTGGTTAACTGAATGATTTGTGTATCAACTTTGAGAGAAGTACTAGTAGGAGCTTCTCGATTGTTGGGGACCAACGTATCTTAACTAGCTTTGATGTTGGCACAAGTCTAACTATTTGAATTATCAGCTGGTATTGTGATCTCCTGTCCATCATAAGGAAACTTAAGACATTGATGATACATGGATGGGACAACTTGCATTTCGTGGATCCAAGGATGACTCAACAAGATGTTGTATGCAAGATCACAGTCTAATACTTGACATAAAGTATTCTTGATGGCAGGTCCCACTCTGATCGATAGCATGATTAAACCCTTGGACACTCTTTCCTCATCATCGTAGGCTTTAATAGTAATCTTTCTTCTAGGATCAATGGATTCCTTAGAAAATCCCAAAGCCTAAACTAACTTCATGGTACATATGTTCAAACCAGCACCTCCATCTATTAGGACACATTTGACACAAAACTTGTGGACCATAACTTCTAAGAATAGCGATGAATTATGGGGATGAGTCATGGAAATGTCATATTTTTTGGAGAATGAGAGGCATGTAGGTGAGGAAAAGTGTCCCATCATGGCTTGAAATCGGTCCACATCTAGATCGGTGGATACAGTTGTTTCAACAAGGGCCTTTTCTAGAATTTCCTCGTGTCCCATGGAAATCTTTAGGAGTTCTAAGATAGAAATCTGAGGAGTTTTTCAAAGTTGATTGACTAAGTCATATTGATGTTGAGGCAGGGACACTATGGATTTTGAAGAAGCACCATGTTGGAATAATGTGCCTCAACCTCATAGGCTAAAACCTCTGAAAGAGTCAAGTCGGTGTGACATCCTTATTGTCTGGCTAACTAATAGTTGTACAACCTTGTGAAATGTTTAGGTCACTGAGACCTTGTTACTGTCTTACCGAATAGAGTTGTTTTTGTGACATTTCTTGTCGTTGTGATTTCTCTCCACCTGGTAAGAACTCTTGCCAACTGTGGTTCATAGTGGTTGTCGGGGAGACTTGTGGCGACAACTGTTATAGGGGAAAGATATGAATGGTCGATATGAAGTCTTACCAACAACAGATGTCTCACCGAATGGTTATACACTTGGAGTCATCAGAGTAACATGAAGGCCTCAGTAAGAACTCTTGCCAACGGTTGGTTCTCTTGCCGATGGGTATGAACATCGGTGTGACCTCTTGGCGAAAGCGGTAGTCTTATCGACTGTTCTGTGCTTTGGTCTGATGTCTCATTAATAGTAGTAATTCTTGCCAACATTGCTACATGTGTTTATTATTGGATGTCTTTGGTGAGACTCCTGGTGATGGGTAGTGTCAAGGAGAGGTGTGACTTCAGTAAGTACTCTTAGCGATGGGTGATAGTCTCGCCAATGGGAATGCTGATGTCTATGTGACTTTTGAACGTCGGTATGACCTCTCACCGAATAGCGATAGTCTTTTCGAATAGCACTACATGTGTTGGTCATTGGTATGATGTCTCAGCAATATGGCTTGTCTTGCTGACTGCTTTTGAACTCGGTGTAACCTCTTGCCGAAGGTGATGACTCTGGGCGATATTGACGGTTGGGCTTTGTGGCATCGGGGAGACACAGTTAGTGTCTCACTGACATGTGAACACAGTTTGAATGCTTTAACTAATTGAAAGACTATCCTACGTGGTGTGTCCTTGACCAATTAGAGAAGCAGAATGGAAACCGCTAGTAGTTGGACTGTTGCGGCCATTACTATGAGGAAGTTCAACAGACCAGGGATGACATGGATATACTAAGTAATTGTAGATGATGATCGGTTGGGTGAACAGTTGAATAGTTCAAAGTGTGATTTCAATTCTGAGAGCATTGTAACTTGAATGTTCTGTACAAGGTTGATCAAGGATTTATGTTGTCATAAATTGAAATTAGAGAGTGAAGCCCGTACTGTGTATGTAATTTGTTTACTGTAATACAAACGGGTTTTTCTTGGTGTGGTGGGTTTTTCTCCCATAAGGGTTTTCCCACATAAATTTGGTGTTCATCTATGTATGTTTATTTATCTGTTTCTATTATTTCTTTCAAGTGTATTTGACTATAATAAAAAATTTAAAGTCACCTCCGCATTCTTCCTTGAGGTTTTGAAGTTAGGAGAGTTAGTTTTGCACCTTAGCTTTCCTTACAAGTGGTATCAGAGCCTAGCCAGTTGTGCTATCCTTGTGGGTACATTAGGTTTTTTGTGTCAATTTTGTTTAGTGGGAGTCTTGTAGAAGTTTTGGAAATTTGAATTACAGGTTAAGATGGAAAGCACATCAGGAAAGATTGAAATTGAGAAATTCAATGGCAACAATTTTGAGTTGTGGAAACTTAAAATAGAAGATTTGTTGGTTGATCGTGATCTTTGGATTGTTGTGTCTGGAACGAAGCCTACATGCATGAAGCAAGAGGATTGGGGCCTTGCATATAGAAAATAAAAGGGGTTGATAAGGCTTTGTTTAGCAGACTCTATTCTTCTGAATGTTCATGAAGAAAAGACTGCATCTTCCTTGTGGAAAAGACTGGCAGCTATTTATCAGGGCAAGTCCTTGGTGAATAAATTTTTCTTGAGGAATAAGTTGTACACTTTGAGAATTTAGGAAGGAGGGTTTGTTGCTGATCATTTGAATGCATTCAACATGTTGATTGCATAGTTAACATCTGTGGGTGTGAAGATTGTTGTATACTATTACTATGTTCTTTGCCAGATTCTTGGGATCACTTGGTGATGGCTATTGGGAGTACGACATCCACTTTTAAGATGGAATATGTTGTTGCTTCTTTTTTATTAGAAGAGATGAGAAGGAAATCTTCTGAGATGGCAAAAGAGGCTCTTGTTGTTAGAG
Source organism: Sequoia sempervirens (assembly GCA_007258455.2). Taxonomy (NCBI): domain Eukaryota; kingdom Viridiplantae; phylum Streptophyta; class Pinopsida; order Cupressales; family Cupressaceae; genus Sequoia; species Sequoia sempervirens. The sequence continues at coordinate 208,913,744 of VDFB02353493.1, forward strand.
GCAGATCAAAAGATAAAGGCAAGAAGAAGGACAAGAAGTCCAAATCCAAATCGAGGGAGATCAAAGTCTCTAGCAAGAAGTCCAAGGTGAAGTGCTAGAATTGTGGGAAACTTGGTCATGTCTGAAAGGATTGTAAAGAGGAGAAAAAGAAGAAGAAGAAGAAGAATTCTTTCGACAATGATTCTTCTCAGAGTGATGTAGACATTTTCATTGCAGCCTTGGCTACGTAGGAATCAAATGATGTCTGGCTAATTGATTATGGAGCATCTTTCCACATGACATCTCATAGAAATTGGTTCATGAAGTATGAAAACTACAATGGTGGAAAGGTGTATTTGGAAAGTGATTCATATTTGGAAATAGTTGGTCGTGGAAGAGTCAAAATTCAATTCCCTGATGGAAGAGTGAAGGGAATCAATGATGTAATGCATATACCAGGTCTGGCTCAAAATTTACTTTATGTTAGTAAGTTGAATGATATTGGAGTGCAAGTCACATTCTCTAGAAATGGCTGCAAGGTGACTAGAGGCTCAATGGTGCTAGCAAGGGGTGCTCATATTGGTACCTTGTATAAGTTGGATGCACATGTTGTTCAATGCAATAGTGTCTCTATAAAGTCACAAAAAACTACTCATGGAGGAAAAGAGGAAGAAATTCCTGATAGTGTAAACTCTATGGAAGTTAAACTTCCAGTAGAAAAGACTATGCTCTAGCATCATAGACTAGGCCACATTGAAGAGAAAGGTTTAAAAACCTTGAAGAATAAAAACCTGGTTGAAGGGCTTGATGATTGTAACCTTGAATTCGAGTTTTGTGAACATTGTATATATGGTAAACAACACCTTGTTTCATTTTATTCCAGTCCTCACAAATCTTCTGGTTTGCTTGATTATATACATTCTAATGTTTTTAGTCTAGTGAATGTTTATTCTTTGTCTAAGTCAAGCTACTATGTATCATTCATTGATGATTATTCAAAAAGAGCATTTGTTTATTTTTTGAAAAGTAAATCAGAAGTGTTCAGTCGGTTTAAGGAATTTAAGAACCTTGTAGAAAATCAGACTAGAAGAAAAATTAAATGTTTAAGGACTGATAATGGTGGTAAATTTTGTTCTGATGAATTCAAGAGGTACTATAAATATCATGGGATTAAAAGACATAAAACTACACCTTACACTCTGCAGAAAAATGGAGTTGCAGAAAGGTTCAACAGGACTATGATGGAAAGAGCACAAAGTATGCTGAGCAGTGCTGGCTTGGAGGAGAAGTTCTGGGCTGAGGCAGTTGCTACAACATGTTACTTGATAAACCATTCTCCTAATTCTGCTCTTGTTGAGAAAACACCTTTGGGAGCATGGTCTGGAAAGAAGCCCTCTTTGAGACACATTTGAGTCTTTGGCTGTGAGGCATATGCACATGTTCTGAATGACAAAAGATCTAAATTGGAGAACAAGGCTGTTAAATGTATATTTATTGGTTATAATGCTGGCATAAAAGGACAAGCTTTGGAATCATGATATGGAGAAGGTTCTATATAGCATAAGTGTTATCTTTCGTGAGCTGAAGCCTTCTACCTTGGATCTGTAGTCAAAGACAAAATTAGAAAATAAAAAGGATGTAGTTGAAATTCCTCCGACACCAGATACAGAGGAATTGAAATTCAAAATGTGCCTAAAACTGAGGAGAGCTCAAGTAGTTCTAAAATTTTTGAAGAAGAAGAACAACCTCAGCCTCAGCAAGTGAGGAGGTCAACTCGTGAAAGAAAGCAACCTGATAGGTATGGGTTTTCTTTGATAGATTCTACTTGTGCCTGTGCTTTAATTTCTAGCACTGATGAGCCTAGGACCATGAAAGAGGCATTTAAAATGTCTGATTCAAACTCTTGGTTAGAAGCCATGAATGAAGAAATGGCATCATTAGAAAAAAAATGATACTTGGAGTTTGGTGCCCTTGCCTAAAGGCAGAAAAGTTGTGGGCTGCAAATGGGTATTTAAAAAGAAAATAGGCCTAGATGGCAGTGTGGAAAAGTATAAGGCAAGGTTGGTTGCAAAGGGTTATTCCCAAGTAGAGGGAATTTATTATGGAGAATTTTTTTCTCTTGTAGCTAAGCTGACATCTATCAGATTTCTCTTATCAAGTGCTTCAGCAGCGTATGACTTAGAGATTGAACAGATGGATGTGAAGACAAGATTTCTTCATGGTGATATTGAAGAAGAGATTTATATGTCCCAGCCTGAGCACTTTGTGTAGAAAGGTAAAGAAAAACTGGTTTGCAAGTTGAAAAAATCTCTGTATGGATTAAAGCAGTCGCCTAGAATGTGGTACTAGAAGTTTGACACTTTTGTTTGTCATTGGGATTTGTAAGATCAAAATCTAATCATTGTGTGTATTACAAAGCTGAAAGTGATAGAGTTCTTATTATTGCTCTCTATGTTGATGATATGTTGTTCATAAGCAATAGTAAGTTAATGATTTCTGATCTTAAGTCTCAATTGTCTGCAAAGTTTGAAATGAAAGATCTTGGTGCATCAAGGTATATTCTGGGAATGGAAATCACCAGGGATAGGAATAGTAGAAAAATTTGGCTCAGTCAGAGTAAGTATATTAAGACTATTCTAGAGAGATTTTGTATGAATGATTGCAAGCAGCTAGTTGTTCCAATTTTGCAGGGAACGAAGCTATCTGTTGAAGACTGTCCAAAATCTCCTACTGAGATGGAGGATATGACTAGTGTACCTTATGCTAGTGTGGTTGGAAGTCTTATGTATGCAATGGTCTGTACAAGGCCAGACATTTCCTAAGCAGTGGGAGTACTTAGTCGGTTTATGGCTAATCTTGGAAGGACACATTGGGATTGTTAGCTCTCAAAAACGTAGGTTTTAACCACAAAAGGTTGCCAAGCTTTCACAACATTTTAGGGTAACAAAACAAGGTTTGAAACAATTAAACCTTCTACTCTTTAGGTGCTGCAAAACCATGGTGGGTGTACCTCTCTGAATAATGCAAACTTAACTTGCAATTAATCCTCTTACAACACTTGTCCACAATGGAAAATGGGAGTGAACAAATGAAATTCAATTTGAAGCAATGACAATATTAAGCTCTAAGCCCTAAATACTCAATTAAAAAAAACTAAATGAATTTATAATGGTGAAGTGCAGAGACTAGTGCCTTGTTGGGTATGTGGAGTCAAATGAGATCAAGATAAGCAACACTTTCTAAAGAAGACACAAATTATCTGGCATATGTTTTGTTTACAACTTGTATAAACATGCAACAATCCCAAATGAGTTTCTCTAATTACTGTGATCAATAAAAGGATTTAATCTTTTCTTGAAAGAACCAGTTAATTGATCACACAAATACAACAAATGTGTATCGATAAATCAAACATAAACTTGATATGTTAATTTAAACAACTAGAAAAATCATTCATGGAGACAACTTAGCAGTATTTTTCATTTCAATTCAATAGATAATTGACACTAGAGAAATGCAGCAACATCAACTGAATCTCATAAATACCTCCATTGTGAAATCATGCAATAATAGCCTTTGGTCTGATAATTTTATTATACTATATCTACTTGCAGTGTATCAAGAATCTGATGTCTCTGTTTATTAGCAACTACAACATGCTTATTTATACACCAGCATGAGAAAGATATCAAAATAAAATATTAGCTCAGCCCTCCACAAGATTCGGGCTCCAATCGAGCTGGAAGGCAATGGTCTCCAAGCATTCAACATGTCAGCCACAAGATTTTGAAATTCTATTTTTACCAGTAGAATAGTCGGCCAAACACAACATATCATCCTACCGAAGGAAATTCAAACGCTTCATCCCCACACTCAGTATTTCACGTTCACCATAACTCATCTGACTTGGCAAGATGTCACACAGACTACATAATGCTCCACCGAAGGCTCCCCCTAACTTCATGTCGTTGTGACCAGGCAAATGTTATTCTGAAGACAAGAGGCATCCTTTTGTTCTTTTTCATTTTGCTATAGCCCCATGCTATTGGTGAGAAGTCACAGAGATACAAAATGTCTTACCGAGATTCACTTTACTCCTAATATATCATTGTAACAACCCGCTAGTCATACCGAAGTCATATAGTATTCATTTTTTCTCACTCTGCTTCGCTATAACACATATGTGTCGGGGAGACCACATATCGAGATCAACATGTTAGGCCGAAAGGCACTCAATACATCCAAGTCGCCAGGACATAAGAAATCTCCCACCGAACCACACATTTTATTCTATCCACTTTGCCATACCTCACAGGTATCGGGGAAACCCTATGTCGATACCTTGTGTTTCACTGAAAATTCCACATGACCAAGACTTGTCACCGTGATCCATGACCTCTCCTGCCGACAAATCCATCAGTTGCTATAACATTCAATCCTTGGTGAGACATCACATAGAGTGCGTTGTTATATCGAAATCCATCCAAGCCCACACCTGTTCTCCAAGATGAGTGCAACCCTTCACCGAAAGAACTTGAGCACACACCATTCGACAAGACATTTACTTCTTGCCATGACCACCACCCGAATATGAAACTATGCTGATATGGAACCTATATGTCACTGAAACACAAAATATGTCATGCCAAAAACCACCTGTAGGAAAAATCCATTCGCTATGACAAATAATAAATCTTGCCGATAGGCAACACAGAATTTTTGCAAGCAGAAAAAGCACAAGGGGTCGGGGAGACAAGAATGAACCTATGCCGATATGGACCCAGACATGAAAAATGCACAACACGATCGATTCAATGGGAAAATATGGCAAACCATAGATAAAAATGCATATGGTCAGACCAAAACTAAAAATTTATGAATGAAAACTTATGTAAAAGCACCAGATTTTATAGTTCTAACAGTGGCTCCATCTGGGGATGAATGATAGTAAGATCATTGCAAGGATCCAAAATCTTTAGGTGAGTAGACCAGACACAAAATGATGAGCCATTGAGCAAAAATGGAATGAATGGTAATGGAAATGAATGCGAAGTGGGAGTGAATGCAAAGTGAATAGAAAATGAGAGTGGAACGGAGGTGGATGCAAACCTAAAACTACTATGCATGGAAAATAATTTTCAAGAGGATACACAAGAGTTGTCCATGCACTGGCAACCCTTAATCCTCTGTGTTGCTCAAGAGAAGAAAAGCTTCAAGAATTACCCATGAATAGGCAATTCTTGATCTTCACCAGCCATGTTCTGTAGATAATATGAGTCTTCACCCCTTTTTCCAACAACAACAAAAGGTCCTAGCCACAAAGCTTTGAATTTACTATGCTTGCCCTTCTCTTGGCACCTTGCATTCCACATCAACACTAAATCATTTTCTTCAAATTTTCTATTCTTTTCCTTCTTGTCAAATAGATACTTCATCTATGTCTGTAACTTCATGTTTTGATTCTGGGCCTCCCTCCTTACTTCATCAAGTTTAGCAAGTTGCTCCATTCTGTCTTCCATGGGTTCAAGAACTTCCAAATCTTCCTGTAAGATGAACCTGTAGGCTGGTAACAAATTCTGTAGAGGCATCCTAGCCTGTGCTCCATACACTAATTCAAATGGATATTTTCTAATTGCCTTTTTCATAGTGATTCTGTCAACCCACACAACTAGTTTTAACTTGGAATCTAAAGCCTTCTTATTCTGTCCCAGCATCCTCTTTATAATCTTCAAGAGACTCTTATTGTTGGACTCTGCTTGACCATTGGCTTGTGAATGATAAGGAGCTGCATAAGAAATGGTAATTCCATGCCTATCACAAAAGCTTTTGAATTCATCTGACCTAAAACACATCCCATTATCTGTGATTATCCTTAATGGTGTACCAAATCTAGTGATAATGTTGTCCATCAAGAAATTTGTTACAACTTTACTTGTAGCCTGCTTGGTTGGGATTGCCTCCACCAATTTTGTAAAATAATCAGTGGCAACTAATATCCACCTATGTCCTCCACTTGACTTCTCCTGTATCTCTCCAATGAAATCAATTCCCCATTAATGAAAAGGGGCATCAACCTGCAAAGGTCAAATTGGCAAAGCACCCTGATACTTCAACCTTCTAGAAAACTTTTGGCAAGCCTCACATTTTCTCACATGTGTAAAGGAATCATTAAAAACCTTTGGCCAAAATTACCCAGCCCTGAGAATTTTGTGTGCAGTTGTCTTTGCTAAATAATGACCTCCACAAACTCCTTCATGCATTTCCTTCAAAACATGCTTAGCTTGCGACTCATCCAAACATAACAACAATATACCATCTCTATTTTTCTAAAATAGATCGCTATCCATAAAAACATATTTGGATGCCTGCAACTTCAAAGTTCTCCTTTGGATGTCACTAAATCCATCTGGACACTTCATATATTTAAGATAATGCATAACATCAGTATACCAGGGAGTGTGTTTAATGCTTGCAACTGCAGTCCCTTCTTCAACATTGCAGATCTGATTTGCCTCAATATTAGTTTCTACCATCAGCTTAGCCAAGCCTTGGCCTCGTACTAGCTTAGTAATTTGTATTTCCATGTCAAATTCTTGAATCTTGTTGATCCATCTGCATCTTTTCCCTGTGACTTCAAATTGTGTTAAAATGTCTTTGACAACAGCATGAGGGACATAAGCAATCACTTTCATTCCAACAAGATATGGTCTGAAGGCTTTAGAAGCCTTAACAAGAGCAAAGGCATGTTTTTCCATTATGTCATACTTCAATTCAAACCCTTGTAATGATTTACTAAAGAAAGATACAGGCTGTTCACAACCACCTTCATTTTTTTGTAGCATAACAACAGCAATAGTATGCATTGAGGCAAATGAAAAAATCTAAAAGGGCTTTGTAAAATCTAGAGATTTAAGAACAGGAGCCTCTTTGATAGCCTTTTTGATAGACATGAAAGAATCTAAAGCTTCAGCAGTCCAGTCGATTTTTTGTCCTTTCTTCAACATTTTAGATATGGGCTTAATGATCTCAGCAAAATTAGAGACAATCTTCTGACAAAATTAATTTTCCCAAAGAAAGATTGAATTGCTTTGATAGTTTTAGGAATATGAATTTTATCAATAGCTTCAACCCTCTCAGGATCTATTCTAATTCCCTCTTTTGAAACAATATTCCCTAAGAGCTTACCCTTTGTGACTGCAAAATGACATTTCTTTGGATTTAAACTAATACCATATTCAAGAGCTTTAATAAATACCTTTTCAAGATGTTACACATAATCTTCAGCCCTCTTCGAATAATCAGTCAAGCCATCTTGATACACCACCATGATAACATTAATCAAATCAGCAAATGCTACATCCATAGCTCTTTGGAAAGTCGCTCTAGCATCAGTGAGACCAAATGGAATTTTTATGTATACATATGTTCCCTAAGGAGTTGTGAATGTTGTTTTGTATTGCTTAGATTCCTTGACTTTAACCTGATTGTATCCAGAAAACCCATCCATCATGGACAACAGCTCACAGCCTGCCACCTTATGCAGTATAGCTTCCATATTTGGTAAAGGATAATTATCTTTGAGAGATGCCATATTTAAATTCCTGAAATCCACTTATAATCTGATGTCACCATTCTTCTTTCTCACAGGAACCAGATTTGAAACCCATGTAGAATGTATGATTGGTTTGATAATTCCTCCATCTCTGAGCTTTGTCAGTTCTTCTTGCATTTTAGGCTCCAATGTTGGATTTATAGGTCTCTGCTTCTGTCTAAAAGGCTTGGCATCTGGCTTCAATGGTATTTCATGCTGAAATAAATCCTCCCTGTATGCTTTTAGATCTTCATATGACCAGGAAAACACATGCTTGTACTTTCTTAACAGTTCAATCAACATTTTTCTAATTGTTGGGCTTATTTTCTTCCCGATGTATACCTTTCTCGGTGCTATTTCAGTCCCCAAGTTAATCTCTTCAACATCTTCCTTTTTGACTGGTGTTTGCTTCATTAGAGATCTATCATTTCTATCATACACCCTTTCTAGCGCCACTAATCCTTTAGGACGCTTGTTTGTTTTGAGCTGTAAGATCTCCTTGCCAAACACAATTTGATTCCCATCTACTTCCTCAACAAAGGCGTCGAAGTCAATCTCTTGGGTTTCATACTAATCTATACAATTGAGGAATTTCAAAAGGTATGTATCATCATTGAAAACTTGCCAGCTATAAACATTATTAGGAACAACAGGCCTCATCTTGAACTCAATCTATGACACCCCAACCAATGTGATATCATCTCTTTTTAGCACCACATTTGCTAAAAAATCAGCCATTATATTCTTCAACTTATCAATCCACTCAATTGAGAAAGCATCAAATAGTTCAATTGTGTCCCATACATCATTTCTGTATTGCTTTAATCTTTTGTACTTTGCTGCATACTTGGATTTAATTTGTGAAACAACCAACTTAGAATCACCAAAAACAGTTAGCAATTTAATCTTGTGTTTCACAGCTATGTTCAAACCTGTCAATAAAGCTTGATACTCTGCCACATTGTTTGTTCATTCAAATGCCAACAAGAATGAATATTTAAAATTAGTACCTTCAGGGGAAACAAAAACAATCCCAATGCCATTACCTTCTTGATTGTAGGCTCCATCAAAGTAAATCTTCCATATGCCATTACAATTTTGTGCAGCATGTTTTTCAATTGGATCACTATTTGTTAATTATGGTTGGGCTAGTTCAATCTTAAAACTCCCAAGATCAATATCACAAAAATAATTAATCTGATCCTGTGGTACTCATTCAACAAGTTGATTCATTCTTGGCTCTCTGTATAACTTCACATCTTGACCATTCACTGGAATAGTAGCATAAGACAAATCAAACTGGATATTTCCTCCAACTGTTGTTGTCCATTGTCTTGACAAAAGCATACCAAACTACGGAGGAGTGTCAATCACTATGATATCTATATTATAAGCCACCTATGGATAAGTAGCCAGCTTGACTTCAACATCTTTCATAATACCAACCACAGCAACAGGTCTGTTATCCATTGCATAACACTTGCCTCCAGTAATATCAACCCACATACCAAGTTGTTTCATAACTCCAACAGGCATTATGTTTATAGCAGCACCAGAATCTATCATGTAGTTCCTTAACAATTTGTTATTAAGATGCAACGTAGTAAAAAAGGGATCAACTTGAGGAGGAGTTGATAATATATCACTCAAGCAGACTTCAAAATTATTCATCTTCTCCTGCCTATTGATTGCTTTAACAGTTATTTTATTTTCATCATTCACATGTTCTCCATTCGTTATCAATTGAATAGTAGTATCCCTATACTCTTTAATTTTCATCATCTCAAGAAGTGGAACAGACATTTTTACCTGGGACAATGCCTGAGTGAAATCAAAAGAGGAACTCTCCACCTTCGCAGTCTTCTTTAATTCTAGCACTTCTCTCTTGTTTTCTTCTTTTTATTTTTTACTGGAATGGTCAAGCATCTGTATTTCTTTATTTAATTCCTTTACTTCCTCCTTTTGGCTTGGTTTCTGTTTAGTTTTATCATGTTGCTTGTTCTCTGGCTTCTTTACAGTTTCTTGTGTTGCCTTTTATCTTTTATAAAGATTCCCCCAGGAACCCCATCTTGCTCATTTATTTTTATGTTTCTCAACCAGTATTGACTTTTGGCTTTCTCAACTGCAGCAACACTGATCCTTTCTATTTCATCCTCAGTAATTCTCCTCACATTGCATTGAGTAGGCGCTGCAACAAGATGTGGCTCTATGTAATCTTCATCAGAATCATAAAAAATATGTTGCTCAGCCATATGGACATTATACTTTTGATTGGAGATATCATATTCATAACCCTCATCCTCTGAAGATGAATTTCTTTCCTCAACATGGTGAAAAACATTTGAAGTCAGATACACCTTGTGATCTTCTCCATCATTCTCCATCAACATTCCCTCTTCATACATCCTTTGAGCTACAACATAATAGTCTAGAGAATGTGGCTGATTACAAACTTCACAAAAGTAAATATTACTCACCATGTAAGTCCCTTTCTTGCTCAATGGATCTGGAGTTTCTTTTTTTTTGGGCCTAGCTGCCATAGGTTTCCCATCTTTCCAATTTGTATTGTAGGTCATATCATGTAGCCTCGACCTTTTATTTATGTATGTATTCTCTTTTCTGTATTGATAATTATTTTGCTGAGGAGGCCTCAGGTTGTCTCTTTTATTAGTTATACCAGCAACCTTCCTATTATTTTCAATTGTCAATGCAATTTTATGTGCTTCAGCCAAATCTCTTGGAGATCTACATCTCAATTCATACCCTATCTTAGGATCAAATGCATTTAAATAGATACTCAATGCAATAGAATCTGGCAACTTTGATCCAGGAGGAACTTTAGTATGCAACTTGTTGAATTTTCTGTTGAAATCATAAATTGAATCATTCTATTTTTTTGAATTCTCATTAATTCATGAAGAGTTGCATCTGGAGAATTTTGATTCCCATATTGCTCTAAGAGAATTAATTGAGAATGTTGGCAGGCTATTGAACCAATCCCTGACATCTTCAAGAAGTGACATCATGAACAACTTCATGTGTAAATCTTCATAAGGCATATCTATGTCCTGAATGAAAATATTAAAACTCCTTAAATGTTCTTCAGTTGTGATTGCATTACTTCCTGTAAATTTGGGCACAATATTCCTCCAACTACCATCCATAGGGTAAGGATACAACTAAAAACCAACTAAATCAAACTGTATGATCATGGTTGCTTGCTAGTGAGGGGGAGGGATAGGCGGATGCTGATACTGAGGCATGTGATTATTGTACTATACAATATAATGTGGAATATAATTCTAACCAGGAGGTGGATACATACTTGTATGTTGTGTAGGAATGTGAGGTAGATGACTTGGCTGCTTGTGGTGGTTTCCTGTCTAATTGTGAGGAGCATTTTGTTGATTGGAAGGCCCTGTACCATGATCACCCTGCTTGTGAGGTGGAATATACTTTGGGCCACTAGTTGTCTAATCAGCAATATGGGCTTTCTACAATTTAGCCTCTAGTTCCTTTATTTTCTTCTCTTTCAGTTCCAACAGTGCTTTTGCTTCATTAGAAATTGAGAGCTCATGGTTTCCTTTAGGAGTTTCATGATTACCTTCCATCCTCTGATTGTATTCATGCTAAATTCTAATTTGTTCAACCCCTTGTTCAGCTCTAAACTCAGCCATCTGCTGAGAATCAAAAGAAGAGAAAGGATTTTTTTGATCTTCAGGGGTACAAAGTTTTTCACTTGAATCATCTCTCCATGTATCATAGCCATTATATGTTTCACAATGTGCTCTTGGTGCTTTACCTTTGTTTGTTATGCACATGTCCTCACCTTTTTCTTTTCCCTTATCAGCTATGTCATCTTTATGTGTCCACTTACTGCCACGAGCAGGAGCTCCAGTATGACCTCCCCTGTACTGAGATCTTCTTCCATTCATGATGAACAACTGTAAAATTTTCTGTCAGAGTCGCCACTCACTTTTATCAAAAAGTGAGAAAAATATTTGATATTTCTAGTTCCCAGCAGAGTCTATGTTAGATTTTTGACTCTATGATTAAGGCCTTGATTCTAATTGTCCCCCAGTAGAGTCATCAATTTGTTAGCTCTCAAAAATGCAGGTTTTAACCACAAAAGGTTACCAAGCTTTCACAACGTTTTAGGGTAACAAAACAAGGTTTGAAACAATTAAACCTTCTACTATTTAGGTGCTACAAAACCATGGCGGGTTTACCTCTCTGAATAATGTACACTTAACTTGCAATTAATCCTCTTATAACACTTGTCCACAATGGAAAATGGGAGTGAATAAATGAAATTCAATTTGAAGCAATGACAATATTCAACTCTAAGTCCTAAATACTCAATTAAAAGAAACTGAATGAATTTATAATGGTGAAGTGCAGAGACTAGTGCCTTTTTGGGTATGCGGAGTCAAATGAGATCAAGATAAGCAACACTTTCTGAAGAAGACACAAATTATCTGGCATATGTTTTGTTTACAACTTGTATAAACATGCAGCAATGTGACTACTAAGTTCTACTTCAATAATCCCAAATGAGTTTCTCTAATTACTATGATCAATAAAAGGATTTAATCTTTGCTTGAAAGAACCAGTTGATTGATCACACAAATACAACAAATGTGTATTGATAAATCAAACATAAACTTGCTATGTTAATTTAAACAACTAGAAAAATCATTCATGGAGACAACTTAGCAGTATTTTTCATTTCAATTCAACAGATAATTGACACCAGAGAAATGCAGCAACATCAACTAAATCTCATAAATACCTCCATTGTGAAATCATGCAATAATAGCCTCTGGTCTGATAATTTTATTCTACTGTATCTACTTGTAGTGTATTGAGAATCTGATGTCTCTTTTTATTAGCAACTACAACATGCGTATTTATACACCAGCATGAGAAAGATATCAAAATAAAATATTATGTCGGCCCTCCATAAGATTCGGGCTCCAATCGAGTTGGCAGACAATGGCCTCCAAGCATTCAACATGTCGGCCACAAGATTTTGAAATTCTATTTTTACCAGTAGAACAGTCAGCCAAACACAACATATTGTCCTGCCGAAGGCAATTCAAACACTTCATCCCCACACTCAGTATTTCATGTTCACCATAACTCATCTAGGTCGGTAAGATGTCACACAAACTACACAATGCTCCACCGAAGGCTCCCCCTAACTTCGTGTCGTTGTGACTAGGAAAATGTTATTCCGAAGACAAGAGGCATCCTTTTGTTCTTTTTCATTTTGCTATAGCCTCATGTTGTCGGTGAGAAGTCACAGAGATACAAAATGTCTTACCGAGATTCACTTTACTCCCAATATATCATTGTAACAACCTGCTAGTCATACCGAAGTCATATAGTATTCATTTGTTCTCACTATGCTTCACTATAACACGTATGTGTTAGGGAGACCACATACCAAGATCAACATGTTAGGCCGAAGGCACTCAATACATCCAAGTCACCAGGACATAAGAAATCTCCCACCGAACAACACATTTTATTCTATCTGCTTCGCCATACCTCACAGGTATTGGGGAAACCCTATGTCGATAGCTTGTGTTTCACTGAAAAGTCCACATGACCAAGACTTGTCACCATGACCCACAACCTCTCCTACCGACAAATCCATCGGTCGCTATAACATGCAATCCTCGGTAAGACATCACATAGAGTGCGTTGTTATATCGAAATCCATCCAAGCCCACACCTATTCGCCAAGACAAGTCCAAACCTTCGCCGAAAGAACCCGAGCACGCGCCATTCGATAAAACATTTACTTCTCGCCATGACCACCACCTAAATATGAAACCTATTCTGATATGGAACTTATCTGTCACCGAAACACAAAATATGTCATGCCGAAAACCACTTGTAGGAAAAATCCATTCGCTATGACAAATAATAAGTCTTGCCGATAAGCAACATAGACTTATTGCAAGCAGAAAAAGCACAAGGGGTCAGGGGGACAAGAATGAACCTATGTTGATATGGACCCAGACATGAAAAATGCACAACACGATCAATTCAATGGGAAAGTATGGCAAACCATAGATGAAAAATGCATATGGTCAAACCAAAACTGGAAATTTATGAATGAAAACTTATGTAAAAGCACCAGATTTTATAGTTCTGACAGGGATGTTGTAAAGAGAGTATTTAGATATCTGAAGGGCACTTCAGAATATGCATTGTGTTACCATGGAAATTTGGTTGAATCACAGAGGACTCTCAGCATTTGAGGCAATGTGGATTCTGATTGGGCAGGGGACATTGACAGCAAAAGATCCACCAGTGGATATATCTTCATGATGAATGGTGGTGCAGTGAGTTGGATGAGTCAGTGGCAAGTTGTAGTTGCTTTGTCCACTACAGAGGTAGAATACATGGCAGCAACACACGCCTATAAAGAAGCAATCTAGTTAAAACATTTGTGTTCTAACATTGGTTTTGATGAAGGGAAAATAACAATTTACTATGACAGTTAGAGTACTATTTGTTTGGCAAAGAATCCTACTTTCCATGCCAGGACGAAACATATAGATGTATAGTATCATTTCGTATGAGATATGGTGGAGGATGGAAAGGTCTCTTTAGAAAAAGTGGATACTTGAGAATGTTGCAGATGCATTGACGAAGCCAGTGAGCACAGACAAGTTCAAGTGGTGTGCCAATTCAATGGGCCTCAGTGCCCATGAATTTCAGTAATTTTGTTGTGCTCTGGAGGTGCCTATGTGATCTTCATCAAGTGGGAGATTGTTGGAATAATGTGCCTCAATCTCACAGGCTGAAACCTCTGAAAGAGCCAAGTTAGTGTGACATCCTAATTGTCTGGTCGACTAACAGTTGTGCAACCTTGTGAAATTTTTAGGTCGCTGAGACCTTGCTACTGTCTTACCAACTGGAGTTGTCGCTATGACATTTCTTGTCATTGTGATCTCTCTCTACTCGGTAAGAACTCTCGCCGACTGTGGTTCATAGTGTTGTTGGGGAGACTTGTGGCAACAACTATTATCAGGGAAAGATATGAACGTTTGGTATGAATTTTTACTGACAACAGATGTCTTGCCAAATGGTTATACACTTGGAGTCATTGGAGTAACATGAAGGCCTCGGTAAGAACTCTTTCTGATGGTTGGTTCTCTTGCCAATGGGTATGAACATTGGTGTGACCTCTTGGCGAAAGCGGTAGTCTCACCGACTATTCTATGCTTTGGTGTGATGTATCATCGATAGTGGTAAGTCTTGCCGGCATTGCGACATGTGTTTATTATCGGATGTCTTCAGTGAGACTCCTAGCAACAAGTAGTGTCAGGGAGAGGTGTGACTTTGGTAAGTACTCTTGGAAATGGGTGATAGTCTCACCGATGGGAATGTTGATGTCTATGTGACTTTTGAACATCGGTATGACCTCTCACCGAATAGCAATAGTCTTGCCGAATAGCACTACATGTGTTGGTCATCGGTATGACGTCTCAGTGATATGGTTTGTCTCGCCGACTACTTTTGAACTCGGTGTAACCTCTTGCCAAAGGTGATGACTCTGGGGAATATCGAAAGTTGGGCTTTGTGGCATCGGGGAGACATGGTTAGTGTCTCATCGACATGCAAACACAGTTTGAATGCTTTGACCGATTGAAAGACTATCCTACATGGTGTGTCTTCAACCAATCAAAGAAGCAGAATGGGAACCGCTAGTAGTTGGACTATTGCAGCCATTATTGTGAGGAATTTCAATAGACCAGGGACGACATGGATGTACTAAGTAATTGCAGATGATGATCAGTTGGGTGAACAATTGAATAGTTCAAAGTGTGGTCAGTGTGATTTCAATTCTAGGAGCATTGTAACTTGAATGTTCTGTACAAGGTTGATCAAGGATTTATGCTATTGTAAATTGACATCAGAGAGTGAAGCCCATATTGTGTATGTAATTTTTTTACTGTAATACAAAGGGGTTTTTCTTGGTGTGGTGGGTTTTTCTCCCGTAAGGGTTTTCCCACGTAAATTTTGTGTTCATCTGTGTATGTTTATTTCTCTATTTCTGTTATTTCTTTCAATTGTATCTTAATTGGACTGTAATTGAAAATTTAAAGTCACCTCTACATTCTTCCCTAAGGTTTTGAAGTTAGAAGAGTTAGTTCCACACCTTAGCTTTCCTTACACACCCTTTAAGACAACTTTAGTTTGTGCCCTTATTGTTGCATTAACTTCTCTATATTCCATCTTTTCCTTAACTTTTATAACATTGACCTACTCGTCGTCAGTGTAGATATGGTTGATTATATTATTGTTGATATGATTCAAAAAATTTCCAAAAGACTCACCCTTTTGATAGTTGGGAAAATGGTTGTGAAATGCTTGGTGGTCTTCGTTTGATTGTTGGTGTCCTACTTTGATGGTGTCATTTTCTATCAAATCTTGGATTACATTCTTCAAGGCTTTACAATTATTCGTTCAATGGCCCTTGCACTGATGATAATCACAATAGCATGCATCATTCAATGATGGAGGCTTCACACTGGGTTAAATTTTTTTTTGAGGCGGTAGGGTGATAATGTTCTTTGCCATCAACTCTTTAAGGGCAGATTCTAGATATTAACTCAATGGAGTAAAATTTCTTTTGCTAGAGAAGAATGAAGATCATTGCAGATTTGTGTTCAAGGCATTGTGTAAGGCATTTTTGATGTTATTGTTTCCACAATAACCTTGATTGGGAGTAAAAGTTTGATTCATGTTATTCCTTGGAGGAGGAGGATTGTTTCCTTCATTTGTGACCGAGTTGACATTGTTATAGTTATTGTTGTGAGGAGCACTTGGAGAACTAAGAACAAATGTCTTAGTCAAGACATGATTTGCATCTACATCACCATCATTCACCACATTTTTTTTGTGAGTCCAAAACTTAGATTTGTCATTGTGGTGGTTTGACGAGTTAGGATTGTCCTTATCAAGTTTTATTATCTCTCTCTGGACCAAGGCACTTTCAATGGTGATGGAATTTTCAATCAATTTTTGAAAAGAGGGAGGACAATGAAGATTAAGATGATAGCTCATCTCTTGATCCAAGCTATTTATGAAAGTGGTGATCTTTTCCTTTTTAGGAACATGACACTGGTATCTAGCGAACAATCTTCTCCATCTTTGAATAAATGTAATGAATGGTTCACCAAGTTTCTGTTTAGCCTTGCAAAGATCAATCATGGTTATTTGATGTTGTATGTTGTAGGAATATTGTGATATGAACTCGTTAATCAATTCCTCAAATGTCTTGATAGGTGGTGTGATCTTCGATAGCCATTCCATAGATTGGCCTCCAAGACTCCTAGGAAACAAATGCATCAAGTATGTGTCCTCATGGGAAAACTCTAAAGTCATATTTCAAAAGTCTCTAATATGATCGATTGGATCCAATTTCCCATTATAACAATCAAACTTTGGGATTTCACAATGTTTGGGAAATGGGATCATGTTGAGACCTCGGTCAAAAGGGTAAGGACAGATGTCATCAAGAGTGTATGTCTTTGTTGTGGCTCCCCCTTGCAGATCTTTAATTTTTCCTTGTAGTGCTTTAATTTGTTGAGACAAGGCACTAATATCAGACAAGGGTGTTTCCTCAGGACTATTCTTTATGTTTTTAGTATCAAAATCATGAGGCAATTTAGCTCCTTTGTTAGCTAGATATAGAAAATATTTTTCTTTGTTGAGCTCTAAAATCTTTTCTAAAGCTTTGTGAAATTTGGGATCTTGCTCAGCTTCTCTAAGGTGATGTTCTTCATCCCGTTCATCATCACTATCTACAGGAGTTTTGCTCATGTCTTTGTTGAAAGGGAACGGATTTTTCTCTCTTTCACCCATGTTGTTAAATAGGGGTTTACAACTCACACTATAAAGGGGATTACTACTCTCACCTTCTTGAGTTCTTTGAATATGATCTTCTTGTTGAATATCCTCTTTCAACTTATTGTATTGAGATCTTGTAAAAATAGGCATATGATTTTGAAATGTTCTTCTAGACTTAGATCATAGTTTGATAAGTGCGAAAGTGATGTCTTGATCCGATAAGATGAAAATCTTATGATATGATCAAAGGCATTCCTAACTCTTGATTGTGGCTTCCAATGATGAAGGATATCATAATCCTGTTGGGGAAGTTGAATCAATAATCAAAATTTTTTTCTAAAGGTGCACTTTTAAGATTTGATCCTTGTTTTTGAAGAATGATAAGTATATCAAATAGCCTAATTAGACTTACTGAAGGATTTGACTAGGATGTGTTGGATATTCAATAGAAGGTTGTGGTAGATAATCAAAGTTGAGAGGTTGATTGTGATTGTGTCATTGTGATAGAGCTCTTCTCTAAAAATAGGCTTGTGAATATAAAGGCTCTATAGTGTACTCATCAGTAAATCCCCTAGAAAAATCTTGGTATCTATGGAGAAACTTATGGTAATGGAGCAAGATGTTTCGACTTTTATACAAAAACTTTCTATGTTGCAAGGTTTTCTTGTAACCTAAATGTTTCTTAGGTTTCTTGATCCTATTGGCAATTGATTTCTTGACAAATTTGCTTGATTTCCACTCTCTAAGCATGGGAGAAATGTCAAGTTGCTACTAGACCAAAGATGTTACAAACTTAGATCTACCAAAAGTAAATTCTGGAAAGTTATAGATGTGCTACTCTGTGTCTTATATGCACTGCAGAAATAGGTATATGTGCTAGAGAAACAGTCAAATGCGCTACAAAAAACCTCAAATGTGATACTTTGTGTCCTATATGCACTAAAACAGTTTTCTGATGCAATTTTTTGAACAATTTCAGCTGAATTTTTGCATATTCATTTTGGATGATCTTTTGTCTGAATTAATGTGATTGAAGACACAAAAAACATTTTGAAAACAGTTATTTTTAAGCCCTATACTAAACATCAAGTGTATGTTCAAAAATATTTTTCAAAAAGTGTTTTCACAGGTTTTGCACATAACAAACAATTCAGGCAGACTCACTCTTAGTACTCAAGTAGGTCATCTTAATAATCAACAACCCACATCTTAGAACTACGTCGACTCACACATCCATGTCACCCTCAAAGGGGTGCTTGTGCTTTTGTCTTTTCTAGGCGCATACTTAGAGTGATGGAAGTGGATACCGGATCCCCTTAGAAAATGGTCCTTGACAATTATATGGTGAGTGTCTTGGGGGTAGATTCTTCCCTCCCCTTGCACTGTGATTATTAGGATGTTCAAAAACTAACACAATTGGCTACTACACTAGGTTCGTAGTAAGGGTTTCTATTCGGTGTGGCAATAATAAACTCCCTCAAGAGACCTCCCAACCTTTAGAACAAAGGCTTTGGGGATGGTTATCTTGCACACTACTGAAAAAAGTGGGTTTCCCCATATTTTCTTTAAATTTTATAGTGGTGTGGAATAGTCTAGCTTTGGCTTGAACCCACTTGGGTCATTCCTCTTGGGTGAGTAATTTTTTCCCACAAGAGCAGGCCCTTTATAGGATGTAATAAAGCATTAAAATTGCAGAAATTGAAAAAGGAAAGTCTGGTATTCTGATCACCCAGTTAAGGGGAGAGCATAGACCTATTGCCACAGACAAAGTAGACAGTGTTCTTTTTAGAGCCCAAATGACAATGATTTAATCTATGTGAAGATCTTGCTTCACAACAAGCATGGTATTCATTTTAACTGCAAAAATCAATGTGTGGTGACTATCCTAGGATTGGTTCCTTTTAAATTCCATGTATATCCTAAGATTGGTTCATTTTAAACTATTGTGTCTACCCTAGGGTTGCTTCTTTTTAACCAAAAAAAGCTCTGTATGTAGAAGGCGTGAGACTCAGAACTTTGTTTAGTTACAACCTATAAGCACTAAAACAAATAGTAAATGCGCTAAAACAGATAGCTAATGCACTTCAGAAAACCTTAAATACGCTAAAAGAAATCCTAAATATGCTAAAAGAAATGCAAATTTTTTTTTACAAAATTTTAATAAAGTGAGCCAAGTGTATGCACCATTTTGTTCCCTAAAAGCATTGTTTTGTTCCCTATATGCGCCGAAAGAGTTCATGGATGCGCGGAAAGACCTACAAAAGTGCTATTAGAAGCCCTAGATGCACTAAAGAAAACCACGTATGCGCTAAAACTGGAATTTTTTTCAGAAAGCTAAATTTCAGAATATGAAATCCTATCAAAAATGGAGCAAAGGCCCCATGGTGGGCACTAGAAATGTGTGACCAATTTTTAAGTGTAGCAATATATACAAATAATAAATCAAACACACCAATAAGACATTATATCAAAACAGAAAATCAAATGAAAAGGAATGAAAACTCAGTCTTTTGTCTTTGATGTCGTCCTATCGTCCTCTATCTCCAGTGTTTTTGTAGATTCCAACTTGCTCTCAGATTGTGTGCTAGCCTCAACAAATGGTCTTCCTAGAGAACGAGATTTGAAGATGAATGCATTCTTAAACTAGACATGATTGCTAGAATGAAAGATTATGAAATTATGAAAGCTAAAGATGATAATGACAATGCTAAGATGCTAGAATGCTAGAATGCAACTAATTGCCAATGCATGCATGTATATCGATGTCCGTGTGTGTGTAACCAATGCTTGGATTCACAGGGGTATTTATAGAGTTTTCAAAAGATTCTAATTAGCTGATGCGTTCAATGGCTGTGATAATTCTAGCAGATCGAATGGTCAAAGAGGAAGAAGACTGGAGAGAAAAATAGAAGAAAACCAGAAAGCAAGATTTGTTTCCTTTTTCGTAGAAGAGATAAGATGAGATGATAAAGATGAATTGTAAAAATCATCTTTTTGTGATATTTTTGAAAGATTTAAGCTAAATAATGAATTATAAATTCAATTATTTATTTATTGGTGATATGGAAGATTTTTCTTAAGATTTGAAGAATAATAAAAAATTTCATAATTAAGTAAAATATTTAATTATGATTTGAAAAGATATGAAGAATATTAATTAAATAAATATATTTAATTAAGTTTTTAGGAAATGACATGTAAATGAAATTAATTAAATAAAATATTTAATTAATTAGAAGAAAGATTTTAATAGGAGAAAGGAAATATTTAAATTTAATTAAATCAGAAGACTTAATTAAATTCAAAAGGTGATAATTAATTAAAATAAATAAAGGGTATTTATTTAATTAATCAAGTAGACATATGAATGTGAAATAATAAAATAAGGTTGATTTATTTAATTATGGCAGAAGAATAAAGTGAATGAACAATATAATTAAATTAATTGAATTTAATCATATGTAGAGGACTTTTAGAAGGATTAATTAAATAATAAATATTTAATTAAGTGCCAGGATTAATTAGGCATGACCAATTTTATGCATATACAGTTTTCACTTCCGTCTTGCTTTACGCACCCCTATTTCCAAGTCCAAGTGGGTCACATGCCTTAGAATGATCAATTTTCCCTTGACTAGATTCACCTACCTAAGTTTTGCTAAGTCTTTTTCCTTTGTGGAAATGCCCCTACGGGTTTCCCTTCACCTGTTGCCTTGGTGTCCTCTAGGCCTCGTAAACCCGTAGCTGTGGGTCGCAAGTCATTGCTCATGTTTCACCATTGAGTATCGACGAATTCCCAACTTCTACCTGCATGGTGGGCTCCACACTTAGTTTCTCCGTCCAAGCCTTGACCAAGCATCCAAATGAGCGAGAGATTCCACATCTCACCTAACCTGGGTCTGCCATACAAAGAAATCAATGCATACCATTAGTGGAAATTAGCCTATAAACATTGCTCACAACCCCTCATTTTACTTGGGGCATTCAAATCTGGGGAGAAACAAAGTCCCCCCTTCTTTTTCCACCTTTTGCCTTGTTCCTGCTGACTTGGTCCCTGCTCGTTTGATTCACTTTTTCCTTCATTTTTTACTTTGGGGACAAGTTTCCTATGGATTTGGGATGTTTTTGTGATGCCTAAGTGAATTTCCAAGGTTTTGTTACATTTTGGGAAGTTGCAAAAATTTTTGGTCAGGTCGCTGTCCCTTCGTTGTCATCCCTCTGTCACTGTTAGAACTTCCTTGTTGGGTTATTGTCCCTCTGTGGCCATTTGAGAACTTCCTTATTGGGCCACTGTCCCTCTTCCACCGTCAAAACTTCCTTGTTAGACTGTCATGTGCTCATTTCCATTTCAAAAGGGCGGCGACCCTCTGGCTTCACCCTTCCAAATCTCCTCATTTTCGGAATGGGTGCAAACTTCAAGTTTTCATCATCTAGATCCCATAAAGTGAGTGACTTCACATGCCTAAAGGGGGTTTGGATCAAATTTTCCATGTGTTTAGACATCGCAAAAATTCCCTTTCGGGCCACCATCCCTCCCCACTGTCAGAACTTCCTTGTTGGGCCGCCATCCCTCCGTTGTCGTTGGAACTTCCTTGTTAGGCCGTCGTATGCTCATTGTCATTTCAAAAGGGTGGTGACCCCTTGGCTTCCCCCTTCCAAATTTTTTCATTTTTCAAAATGATTAAAATCTTAAGGAAGTATGTCTTGGCACTCTTTCTACCCCTTTTCCCATGCGCTAAAATTGAAAAATCTCAAATTTTCTAAGTTTTGTGAAGTTTCAGAACTTCCTTGTTGGGTTGCCATCCCTTCATGGCCATTTGGGAACTTCCTTGTTGGGTTTCCATCCCTCTATGGCCATTCATTGTTTTTCCACCTTTCATTTTCCATCTGCCTTCCATTCATTATCTGCCTTACGTCTGCCATCCACCTTTCGTCCATTGTCCGCCTTTTGCTTTTTGTCTGGCATTCATCATTCGCCTTCTATCTAACATTCACCGTATGCCTTCTACCTGTTGTCTGCCTTCCATCCGCCATCTATCATCCACCTTCATTTTGCCCTCTACTATTTACCTTCCATCCACTGTCTACCTTCCATCCGTCGTCCACCATCTACCTCCCATCTGTCCTCCACCTTCTGTTTGCCATCTGCCATCCGCCTTCTGTCGACCGTCCACCTTCTGTCAGTTGTCCACCATCTACCCACCAGCTTCTATCCATCATCCTTCCACCCTATGGTGCCCACACCCTTGAGAATGTATTAATGTTTATGGTCCAAATGAGCTCCAAATGTGGAACAATGATGAATATTATGATCTTTTAATGATGCATGGGTGAATCTAACAAGGAGTTTGCAGGATTTGACTAATTTTTTCCTTGATTTGTGTATGAAAGCACTTATAACACTTAATGTATGTAGGATTCAAGAAACCTATCGCGGGTCTGTCGGGGAGACCCATTAAGAAAGTTGAACAAGGAAAAGGTGCATTGCTCCTATCACCATTCATTTTATGCCCACCTTTCCTCATAGCACCCATCAATAGAGCTGGCAATAAAAGCTAGCCTATGTCAAGGGAGTAAGTGACAAATCTATAAAGGGCAGCCTTGAAGGTGGTGGGTGGGAGTGGTTGTTTCCTCCCTCCAAACAAATGATCACGATCTATGAGGAGTTGTCCCATCAAATCATCTAATCCATTTAACAACGATGCAAATTTGCAAACAAGGTGTACTTGATTGATTGAGGGATGTTGTGAACACATCAAGTAAAAGGTAGCCTTTGAATAGTTTCAGCGATAGCAAAAGGGCAAGCACCTAGAAGACAAAATTGCTATAGTGATTGGCCACTAAAAGATAAAATAGAGAAAAGACAAGGGCTATATTTTAAATTCCTTTATAATGAGGGGTAGGTGAAACCCTAATGTAATCAAATATGAGCCATTCACTGTCAATCAATCCTAGCCATTCATTTGGGCTTTGGAAAACTATAAATAGGGGTCCCCCCCTCATTTGTAAAGGGTTGGAGAGCTGGTGTAAAGGCATTATGTAGCAATAGAGAGCTACATTGCATGATTTATGAATGTTTCCCTTGTGTTTCTTCATTATGCATGCATGGTTCTACTTCCCTATTAGTTTAGTTGTTAGTTTCTTGAATGGAAGTGATGATGGTGTTTGTTGTTACTATATTTGATGAATTTCTAGCTCATGTTTTTTGTGGTTTGTTGATGATGAATCACTTTGTAAAGATAGTCTGAGCTTCCTTACTTCATTGCTTCAACTTAGTTCAATTGCATGTTCATGATGTGTGTATGCAATCTAAAAATCTATAGTCCTTAGAAGATTGCACTGGTTTTGTGTAACTATAGGTTCCTCTTAGCCAAGCAAAACCTAGTTTAGGGAGTTTGTCTACTGTAGTAGCCTCCATGATCATTGTTCATTCGTAGTTTCAGATCCAAGAACCTTCTCTTTTTCCTACCCTTTTTCCTTTTTTTTAATAAGTAACCTATGCTAAGGTTCATTGCACAATGTAAATCCAAATTTGAAGTTGAAATAGGGAATTCTAGACTGTTGTTTGAACCTGCAGTAGCTGAGCAACAATTTCTACACTTTAAGAACTCCATTTGCAAACCCAACTTCCCACACTTTGTAACTCATTTGTAAGTCTGCCTTGTGATTCCAGAAAATCACATGAAACAAATGAGATATTCTAAGCACTATCAAAACCTGACATTAGAGACCTTGGGATAGTGTTATGCAATTTGATTGTGGAAGATTGTATTTCAAGAGAGGTGATGCACCTATGCATTACCTGTGTTGAGAAGTGCATAAAAAACACATCAACATGGATGATGAAAGGTTGATGGATACAATAGAGAAGTGTGCCACTACACAATAAATTTTAGAATAATATTAAGGATGTGCAACAATGTGTTGAAGAAACCAAGGATTTACTTCAATTCTATTTGAAGTTGCCCAAATCTACAAAAAGTATTAAGGATCAAATCAAATCCATTGAATTCCATATTGACATGGAATCCAATGCATGCAATCTAGAAAATGATATAAATGGATCCACAAGAGTAGCTATTGAAAATTTTCGTGAAAAATTCTTCTAGATATAGGAGCAAAAAGGAAATATTATTGTGCAGTTTGGACAACTTATAGATCTAGTAAATGAAAATTACACACCTATAGCCAATACTATAACAAATACAAAGAAGGAAACAAAAATTAATCCAATACATAACTCTCTAGATGATGCAAATGAACTCTTTATGGAGTTTGATACTTATATCTGCATACTTGGCATAGCCAAGAAAGAATGGGAAGATGGTAAAAAGGTCTGGTAGGAACAACTTGCAAAATTGCAAGTGTTGTTGGAATATGGTTTCATTAATGTCAAAAGGAGATCAAAGATGAGCTGGACCTGATTCTAAAAGGAGATTGTTGGCATAATGGTGTCATTGAAGTCAAAAGAAGATTTGTGCAATATCATTCAAAAGAGGTGTAAAATACTTAGTCAAGTTTGTGCTAAGTTAGCAGGTTTCAGAGTTTAGGCTTATCATGTATCAAATACCTTGAAAGGACTTAGAATCTTTGAAGAGAATCAATCATTAGTCATCAGGCTTATCTCTTACTAGACACATTGAGAAATACTTAGCAGATTTGAAGGGTTTCGACCTTCAGACTTCAGGTGAATTGCTTACCTTTGTATTCAAAGGAAGGGGTATGGAGGATCTTCAAACCTTGAAGAGGTGTCGGGCATCACTAGTCAGAGGTATGGCTTTCACTTTACCAAATGGTAGGTAAACAGTATGGAGTGTGCATGATCCTTGATCCCCGATAGTCGATAGAAGGATAGTGATATGTGAAGACTTAGAAGAATTCATGAAGATGGTAATTTTGGGTAATCTACATGAGAAAGGAATTCACAAAAAGTGAAGTGGTGGTCGATTTTAGAAATCTGCAAGAAAAAGGATTTCCTGAAGAGTGAAGTGATGGAATTTTTGGGTAATCCATGTGAGCGTGAAATTATAGGAAATGATGAAGTTCGAGTAATTCGTGTGTTCAAGGAATCTACGAGAATAGTTTCTTTAGAGAATTCACACTCCCTTGGATTCCATGAAAGGACAAGGCTTTAGGAAATCCAAACTACCTTGGATTTTTTGAAAGGGAAAATTTCACGATGATGAAAAAATTATGAGCTTTGGGAAATCTAGACTAGCATGGAAACCACAACAATGGTGTATAAGGATGAATAAGAAGCTAACATGTGACACTTTTTCATTAGTTGATTTCACATCTTCTTGTGAATCAACATGAGTTTTGGTCAACAATTTTAAAATGATTTAATAGATGATAAAACCCTAATCAAATAATGTTGATAAAATGCGGGTTTGAAGGATGGCACATTTGCACAAGTCAAGGGCAAGATTTCTTATTTCAACATAGGTGAATGGTACAGATTCATAAGTCAATAATTAGAGGATGAAATTGATTCAAATATAAGGATGGATGAATGGAGATTTGTGCATTGATAACTAGGTAACTATCCAGCAAAGATATCATTGCTTATTGGTTAAAATGACAATACTAAGGCAAGGAAAATCACAAATATTGTATATGAATCCATTGAATAGAAAAATGATAAGATGAAATGAAAACCCTAGATTTGTTTTAATCAAAAATTGATGCAAAGCAAGGGCAGAAGTTACATGATTGATACCATATTTCACAACAATGGGCTCATTCATCTTTCAAAGTTCAAGACTCTTCCCAAATGGAACATGCCCTCAAAGGTCACAAAACCCCAAATAAGGAATCAATGCCTCAAACCCTCTACTCAATGCTTGAAAAACCTCAGACAAGGTGGAAACAACATGTCCAAACCAACAATGCTCTCAAGAAAATTGGACTCCCAACCTACTTAGCATTCCTTCACAAACTACCCACTTTCCCTGATAGCCTTCCAAAATGGATTTTCTGACTATAACCTTTGGAGAAGACCTAATAACCAAACTATAAAAATAGATTCAAATACCCTTTTGGGCCTTCTTTCACATATCAATAATTTAGGTAGGGTTCCTTTGAAATGTCAGGGCCAAAAATTGACTGTCATGCTTGCAACTAGGCCTAATTGCTTGAACAACCTTGGTAATAGTAGGGTTTTGGAACTCCTAGAGACTATCTTTGTATTCCAATGCTTAAACTACCTTCTATAGGCCCTAACACAATTGCTTCAAACACATAAATCATCTCCCAATTGCAAGCAACCAATTTATTTCACTCACTAGGGTTTCCTAAGCTAATACTTAAAGATTCCAGCCTCTTATAGCAACTTTGTACATGCAAGCCTCCAAACCTGTCTTTGCCACTTTGAGGAATCAAAATACATATTATTATAGACCATTCCACTGATTTTGAGTGCTTTTCATGAGTGGAATGGTGTTATATGCATTTTACACAGTCATTGTTCACCCTTACTAGGGTTTCAATTAGTTTATAA
This sequence comes from Sequoia sempervirens, assembly GCA_007258455.2. Taxonomy (NCBI): domain Eukaryota; kingdom Viridiplantae; phylum Streptophyta; class Pinopsida; order Cupressales; family Cupressaceae; genus Sequoia; species Sequoia sempervirens. Next base: position 208,940,686 of record VDFB02353493.1, read on the forward strand.
AAAAATGGGCATAACTTGCTTGAATCTAACTAAAATTACATGCAATAAACACCAAAAATAAGTAGGTTTAGATAAATTTCATCTTGAAATGGTTTTGAATCAAAACAAGACCATACAAGCCCATACCACATAGAGGAATGCCGCAAAAAGTGTAAGAATTGCATAAAACATAGTTCTTTTATTGCCTTCTCTTCAAAAATTCAACAACCAACCTCATGGATGATGATACAAGGCCTTTCAAGTAATTTCGAATAGATTCCCAATGTCCACTAGCTTCATTTCAACTTCCGCTGGTTCATCTTCCCATTTTGACAACAAAATGCAAAAGTTGCTTTTGCAACTTTGACAACATTAACACCTTTTACAACTAGACACTTCCATTCCACTAATGACCTAACTTAGACTCTAACACACCTGAAATGGTCTTCTTAGACCTTATTACATGAAAAAATCACAAGAAAAAACAAAATTCTAACTCTAACCCCTCTTGGGGCATGAAAACCTATGATGCCCCTGCACCATACTCCCAGAGAAGAAAATATTCAAGTTCCACTTGAATGGGGGGTAGCAACATTAGAACTATGCTTGAAAACTCTTGTCTGGTGCCTTTAAATCCTTGGATATTGTCCTCTATGAAATAGACCCATGCTTGCTTCACCTTCACTTTAGGTTTCTTGAACACTTGGAAAAGGTAGTTGAACTTGTCAATATAAGTTTGTTCCCCATCTACACCTCTACCTTGTAACTGATCCCTTTTTCCTTGATGGATGTCATGTATGCCAATAGTACCTTATTCCCCTTCAATGGCTTGTTTCATTTTTACATTAGCTTTCTTGTCCTTCAAGTTTGTAATCTCATCAAGAGCACTTTGTCTTCTCTCTTTGTCTTTAACCATCATGTCAACAAGTATGGATTCTTGATCAATGTTATTGCCCTCTTCTAAAAGAAGTAAATCATAACTAACCTTGGTACCTTCAGCATTACACTCACTAACATTTGTAACTCTCTTTTGTTGCTCCACTTGTAGTGGATGCTTGTCTAACTATCCATCTTCCATCTACAACTTAGTTTGATCATTATACTGCTCCATACTTTCATTTCCCCTCAAACATTGCTTGTTCAACTCTGTAATATCTTTCCCAACAATCCTCTTGCCTTTAGCATCAAAATTCCTTTCACTTGCAACCTTCCAAAGAAGTACATCATTTGTGTTGAAACCACCTCTTTATTTAGACAAATTACATTTTGTAATTTTTTTATCATAGGTTGTTGTGTAGGATAGACCAACCCCTAGTACAAAATCCATATAGTTACTAGCATCTCTCCTTGGAAGAAAAAAGTTAGAAATTTTATTTACCACTATGTCCACATGATCCTTCAATACCTCCTAAACTTCCCAAGGCAACTCGTCAATGCTTATTGATGTTAGAATAGTCCTAGGCTTTCTCACCATTGTATTACCTACCTCTTCCTCTTTTATTGGCTTTAAAAACTCCTTTGTACCCATTTTCATCACTCTAGACTCCACTTGTGGATTTTGGATTTCATCTTGCAATGGTGTAAGGGTGTAGGAAACTCCATATTTTTCTATAACATGTGTTTTTTCTACCATCATATTTGGCACTCCTATCATATTGCCAATGCCTCCCCAAAATAAAATGACATACATCCATTGGTATTATATCACACAAAACCCTATCTTTGTATCCCCCTATATGAAAATCAACCCAAGTTTGCTCATTTACAACTACTTGTTGCCCTTTGCTAAGCCAGTAAACTATATATGGAGTGGTATGAGGGATTCTTTTCAACTTAAGCTTTTCAACCATCTCAACTAAAACCAAATTATCAGCGCTACCTGAATCAATTAAAACTTTGCAACATTTACCTAGGCATGTACATGTAGTTTTGAAAAGAGACTTTCTCTGTGGTGGCTCTTTCTACATAGGTACTTTGATTAGAGTTCTTCTCACCATGACAGACTCACCAACTTCTGGATCAACATTGTTTGATGGAGAATTCACACTTTCATTATCCTCTGCTTGTGCAAATTATTTTTTTCTTTCTCCTCCAAATGAAGTAGTGGAATAATTTTCAGTGCATTGCCATGCTTGGTGGCCTGAAAATTTGTTACATTTATAACATTTCCCTATAAAGCCACTTGAACCTCCTCTTTGGCTTCCAAATCTGCCCCTAGAATGTGATCTTCCTCCTCTAAATCCACCTCTTAAATCTACAGCTTGTTCTTGGACTCTACTTGCCTCTCCTTGACTCTCATTTGACTGTCTTGAATCAACAAATGTTCCTCGTCCTCTAGAATTTCTAACTCTACCTCTGCTTTTCTTTTCTTTCCTTCTCCTCAACTTATCTTCAACCTTGATGGCCAATTGATAATACTCCACCATTCTTGGATTGGTGAGGCTTAATTCATCTTGAAGGTTGGATCTTAACCCATTGAGGTATCTTGCCACTTTCTCCACATCATCTACTACATGACCTACCCTTATGCTTAATTTGTAGAACTGCTTAGTATAGGCGATCACATCCATCTCTTTTTTCTTGAGGTTTTGAAGTCTTTTGAACAACTGAATGTTATAGTCACTTGGTAGGAATTTTCCCTGGAGTTTAGCAATCATCCTATCCCAAGAGATAATTTTAAACTTCCCCTTCTTTCTCCTTTCAGCTTGTACATAATCCCACCAAAGCAAGGCATGGCCCTTCAACTTTGCCTTGGCCAACTTCACCCTTTGATCTTCTAACACATCTTCATAGTCAAAGTAGTTATCCAATGCTCCTATCCAATCTAGGAGTTCTTCACTATCCAACTTTACTCCATACATGGGTAAATACATCTTGATCTTAGGACATGTTCATTTGACTTCCTTCAACAACTTTTCCATCCTCAAGTCATCAGGATCAATCTCTTCCTTAGAACCTTCTTGGAAGCTTTCCTCCTCCCATTCTTCTTGGTCACTCAAGTCTCCTATGACTACACCTCTTTTCTAACTTGTTTCTAAGGCAGCAAGTCTTCCCTTCAATTATCTCATCTCTCTAGCATGTTTTTCTATCAACTCATTCACTTCTTTGGCAATGATGAAATTTTCTTTTGGAGGCATCTTGTTCCTTCTTCTCTTCACCTTTTCCTCTTTAGATCAAAGCTATGCTCTAATACCAATTTGATGTAGAGCAGGGGTAGAAGTTATATGATTAATACCATATTTCACAGCAATGGGTTCATTCATCTTTCAAAGTTCAAGACTCTTCCAAAATGGAACATGCCCTCAAAGGTCACAAAACTCCAAATAAGGCATCAATGCCTCAAAACCTCTACTCAACACTTGAAACACCTCAAAAAAGGTGGAAAAAACATGTGCAGACCAACAATGGCTCTCAAGAAACTTGGACTCCCAACCTACTTAGCATTCCTTCACAAACTACCTACTTTCCCTAATAGCCTTCCAAAATGGCTTTTATGACTACAATCTCTGGAGATGACCTAATACCCAAACTATAAAAATAGATTTAGATACCCTTTTGGGCCTTCTTTCACATATCAAGAATTTAGGTAGGGTTCCTTTGAAATTTCAGGGCCAAAAATTGACTGTCTCACTTGCAACTAGGCCTAATTGCTTGAACAACCTTGGAGTAGTAGGGTTTTGGTACTCTAGAGACTATCTTTGTATTCCAATGCTTCAAATACCTTCTACAGGGCCTAACACAATTGCTTCCAAACACATAAATCATCTCCCAGTTGTAAATAATCAATTTATTTCACTCACATGGGTTTCCTAGGTTGATACTTGAAGATTTCAACCTCTTACAACAACTCTGCATGTGCAAGCCACCACACTTGTCTTTTCCACTTTGAGGAATCAAAATACATGTTATTATAGACCATTCCACCAAGTTTGAGGGATTTTCACCAATTGAATGGTGTTATATGCATTTTACATAGTCACTATTTACCCTTACTAGGGTTTCAACCAATTTACAGAAAAATGGGCATAACATGCTTGAATCTAAGTGAAATTACATGCAATAAACACAAAAAAGAAGTAGATTCATAACACTTTCATCTCCAAATGTTTTGTAATCAAAATAGGACCATACAAGCCCATACAATACAAAAGAACATCACAGAAAGTGTAAGAATTTTAGAAAATAGAGTTCTTTTATTGCTTTCTCTTCAAAACTCCAACAACCAACCTAATGGCTGATGATATAAGGCCTTTTAAGGTATTTCTAATAGATTCCCAATGTCCACAAACTATATTTCAACTTCCAATAGTTCATCTTCCCATTTTGATAACAAAATACCAAAGTTATTTTTTGTAACTTTGACGACATTGACACTTTTTACAACTAGACACTTACATTCAATTGATGACCTAACTTAGACTCTAACACACCTAAAATGGTCTTCTTAGACCTTATTACATGAAAAAATCACCAAAAAAAAAAATGCTAACTCTAACCCCTCTTGGGGTATAAAAACCTATGGTGCCCTTGCACCAAAAATGGAATGTACGTTGAATCTGGATAAGGGTTTTTGTATGTTTAATGTAGCTTGTTAGTGAAGGTAGAAAATGACATAAGACATTAGACCAGAAAGAAAAATTGTTGGCTTTTTGAAAGAGGGTTATAGGTTTAGATAGTGAAGAGTGTAAGTGAGTTACTAAATCAGTTTGATAGAGTTTTGAATGAACATTTTAAGTTGATCATAGTTGAAGGAGAGTAAGTAGAGAGAGCAAAAATTATGTATTGAATGTATTGATGAATTATCAGGTTATGCAAAACCAATTTTATGCATATATGAGCTTTTAATATTGTAGAGGTTATTGCCTTATTTATACTAAGTTGGTGCTCAAAATAGGGGATTGGTGTCTCCTTAGGGTGGTGCCCTTAAAATATTGTAACAAAATATTTATTTTTGATATTGGATTTGAGTAGTAGACTCAAGCAACTTTTTTCACCATGGTTTTTCCCATCTTGGGTTTTCCACATATATCTAGTCTTATGTGTTGGTCTTGTATGTGCTTGTTCTTGTCATATCTTTTCATGTTTTAACCTGTACATTCAGATTTAAGGGTTATGTCTGCACTAAGGATAAGGAAATTAAATTTTTAGAGTCTACTAATTCATCCCCCCTCTCAGTAGATTGTTGTGTTCCAAAAATTGGTATCATAGCCCTAGGTTCCCTAAGAGAAGCTTAATTAGTTCGGTTAGATCCTTGGATTTGTGAACACAATGGCTAGTCAAGAAGGTTCTTCTACAAACAAGCCTCCTCGATTTAATGGAATAGATTATGCCTTTTGGAGCTCATTGATGAAGGGATTTTTGGATCTTTAGGGTTTGATGTGTGGATGTCTATTGTGAATGAATAGACACCACCACCCACACCTCCTATTGATGTTGTAGGAAAAAATAACTATGAGAACAATGAAAAATCATGGTTTTCTATTATGAATAGTCTGTCTAGATTTGTGCATAGCAAGGTTATGTATTGTAAGACTACACATGATGTCTGGGATATATTGAAAAAGATCTATGAAGGAGATGAAAAGGTAATATTGGAAAAGCTTCAAGTACTGAGAGCTACATTTGAATGCCTAAAGATGACAGAAGATGAGAATATTTAGGACTATCTTCTAAGAGTTAATGATATAGTGAACTCTAATAAAGGATATGGAGAATAAGTGAAATAAAATGTCATTTTACTGAAAGACCTAAGGTCAATGACAACTAAATATTATTCTAATATTTCTACAATAGAGGAGGGAAAAGAAATAGATAAACTCACTCTTAATGAGCTACATGGTATATTCAGTGCATATGAAATGAGGATGGGAGATGTTGAACCATCAAGGAAGGAAGCTTCTTTCAAGGTTACCAATAAAGAGAAGGAAGTATTTCCTAAGAAAGACAAGGCTGAGAACATCACATCTAGAAATGATGAGACTAATGAAGAAGAGGCCAATTTCATTAGGAAACTAAGAAGAGGATCTAGAAAGTACAAAGGTAAGTTTCCCTTTAAATGCTTTGAATGTGGAAAAGTTGGTCATTTTGCTGCTAAATGTCATTATAAGAAGAAAGGAAACTCTGAGCAAGAGGTAGAAGGTAGAGTGAAGAAACCCTACTATCCCAAGAGAAAGAGTTTTTAGAACAAAAAGAAAAGTTTTGTACATCCAAGAGGACAATGATGTCTTTGATGATTGCAATAGCTCTAATGATGAAAAAAATTGTGCTTTTATTGTAAAAGAAAATGAATTTGTTTTCATGGAAAAAGAGTCTGAGGGACAAAAGGATGGAAAATTTTAAGACCATGGTGAAAATGATGAAGAAGGAGAGGTTAAGTTGGAAGGATAACTTATTTGTGCCCTAGATGAGATAGGTGATCTCAAAGATGAGATTGAAATGTTGAAAAAGGAGAAATTGAAGAAGAAGAAACTTGCACAAAAGGAATTAGAAAAACTAAGCAAGGATCTTGAGGGATTTAATCAGATGGTAGTAGGTTTGAAACTTCAAGTGGAGGAAACTAAAAGAATGGAAGAAGTGATGAAATAAAAATTAAAATTTGAAATGGATAGATGCATGAAACTTGAGGCATAAATTGTTTCCTTGCGAAAGGACTTGGAGAAAGATAAGGAGTATGTTGAAAAAGGACTGAAGTTGAAAGGTGGTTCTAAAATTTTGGATGAACTATTGAGTACACAAAAGCTAGCTAACAAGGAGAAATCAGGCTTAGGATTGGAGAAAGGGTAGAGTTCTTTTGTTGATGTGTTTGCAAAATTATATGAATGATTTAGGGTAGGAGAAAAGTCTAAATTTGTCAATGAAAGTGATTGCAAAGGAAGTGAACTCAAAGAGAAATCTACAAAAGTTGAGAAAATCAAGGAAGAAAAGAAGCTAGTGAGTATAGAGTTGTCCCTAAAAGGATTACAAACTTTGTGAGAAAAAACTCTTTTTCTCCCTTGATGGATATGAATATAGTCTATTACAACTACAAAAATTTTGGTCATATAGCAAAAAAATGTAGAATGAAATTTGTGAGACCAAATGTAAAGAATGGGAAAAATAAATATCTACCTTTGAAGTCAAACAAAGAATCCAAAAACAAGGAGGAGAAGGTAGAAAAGACTAAAAAGAAATCTAAGAAGGTGTGGAAGGAAAAAGAACAAAGTTCCACATAGTCAATGATTGCTCAAACAATGCTACATGCTAAAAAGAAAAAATTATGGGTAATAGATAATGGCTGCTCCAAGCATATGACTAGAGACAAAAGTAAGTTCATTAAACTCAAGAAATACAATGGTGGATCTGTGACTATGGGTGACAATACAACAGTCAAGATAGTTGGAAAAGGAATCTTGAGTCTAGATTGAAAAAATCCTACAAAGGATGTCTTGTATGTTGAAGGATTGAAGCCCAATTTGCTAAGTGTGAGTTAGATGTGTGACAATGACTATAGAGTCACATTTGATTCAGAAGGCTGCAAAATTAGAAAGAATAGAAAGATAATTGCTCAAGGATCAAGAACCAATAATAATCTTTATAACCTTTGTGAAGTGAAAGGTTAAAGTTGTTTGATAGGACAAGCAGATGAAAGTTGGTTGTGGCATAGAATATTAGGCCACATAAAATTTGATAATTTGGTGAAGGTAAGTTCAAGAGGTCTTGTAAGACACATTCCTAAAATAACTAAGCCTGCAAATGTCATATGCAAAGAATGTCAGCAAGGAAAGCAAACAAAGGCTATGTTTTCAACCAAGGAATAATCAACTACTAAGTTGTTGCAACTAGTTCATATTGATTTATGTGGACCTACAAGGATAAGAGGTCTGAAAGGTAAAAGGTATTTCATGCTAGTAGTTGATGACTTCAAAAGAATGACATGAGTAACATTCTTGAGAGACAAGTCACAAGAATTTGAAAGATTTAAGATATTCAAGAAAATGGTTGAAAAGGAAATAGGTAGAAGGATTAAATGCTTAAGGTCAGATAGAGGAGGAGAATTCACACCAAGTGAATTTGTTGAATATTGTGAGGTAGATGGAATCAAGAGACAATACTTAGCGCCAAGAATCCCACAAAATAATGGAGTTGTAGAAAGAAAGAATAGAGTGGTAAAGGACATGGCTAGAACAACGTTAAATGAGGCCAGATTAGCTGATATGTTTTGGAGAGAAGCAGTTCATATTGTAGTATATATTATGAACGGAGTTCAAATTAGAGCACATAGTGATAGTACCCCCTATGAGTTATGTTATGATAGGCCTGCATCTATGAAGTACTTCAAAGTGTTTGGAAACAAGTGCTACATCAAAAGAGAAGATGAGAATTTGGGAAGCTTTGAATCAAGTGATGAAGGAATATTTTTAGGATATTCTACTCAGAGTAAAGCTTACAAGTGCTACAATACCAGGCTTAGCAAGATTGTGGAGAGAATCAATGTCAAAATTGATGAGAAAGTAAAGCATACCAAACTTGATGAGAATGATTTCAATGATGAACTAGATTTTGATGAACCAACAACCAGTCATGAAGAAGAATTTGAGAAAGAAGCTAAAAATTCCCCTACAAAGTATGTTCAAAAGGATCACCCCATAGATCAGATAATTGGGGATAAAAATGAAGAAGCTTAAACTAGAAGAAGACTTGTAAAAGATCAAGAACAAGTAAATTTCACTCTTATTTCACAAATTGAGGCAAAGAGTTTTAATAAAGCCAACAAGGATGAAAACTAGATAAAATCCATGGAGGAAGAGTTAAATCAGATTGAGAAGAATAATACATGGGAATTGGTTCCTAGACCCCCAAGAAAAAATGTAATTGGTACAACATGGGTGTTTAGAAACAAACTCAATGAGGATGGAGTTGTTGTGAGAAATAAGGAAATATTGGTGTGCAAGGGATATTCACAAGTTGAAGGCATTGATTTTGAAGAAACATTTGCACCTATAGCTAGATTAGAAGCAATAAGAATGTTTCTTGCATTTTTAGTATATAAGGGATTCAAAGTATATCAGATGAATGTTAAATCTGCATTCTTGAATAGAAACCTAGAAGAGGAAGTTTGAATTGAACAACCAGAAGGTCTTCAACTTTCAAAAGAAGAGGATTGTGTGTGTAGAATGAGAAAGGAATCGTATGGTCTTAAACAAGCCCCATGAGCATGGTATTCCAAATTGGACCAATATCTTCAAGAACAAGGATTCAAAAAGGGATGTGCATACAACAATTTTTATTTCAAATCAAAAGGTGAGCACATGATTATTGTTGTTGCTTATGTAGATGAAATAATATTTGAAGGTACCAATGATGAAATATCAAATATTTGCTATGCATATGTAAGATGAATTTGAAATGTCAATGTTAGGAGATTTGCCATTTTTCCTTTGCTTACAAATTGCACAAAGTGATAGAGGGATATTTATATCTCAAACCACATATGCTAAGGAAATTCTCAAGAAGTTTGGTATGGAGGAAAGTAGACTAGTCAGTACCCCCATGATAACTGGCTACAAATTGAGCAAATCAAATGAATCCCTAGATGCAAATCATACAATGTATAGGTCAATGATTGGTAGCTTGTTGTACTTAACTACATCAAGGCCCAATATTATGCAAGTAGTATGTTTAGTTGCAAGGTTTCAAGCTACACCAAGGAACCTCATGTCAACACAATAAAAATAATTTTTATATATATCAAAAGAACTATTGATTATGGGTTGTGGTATCCCAAGAGAAAAAAAAAATTCTTTGACAACATATACAGATACAGATTGGGTAGGAAGTGTAGATGATAGGAAAAGCACCAGTGGTGGATAATTCTTTTTAGGAGAAAAGTTGGTTTCCTGGATG
>VDFB02353493.1:208950646-209054596 GCA_007258455.2 Sequoia sempervirens
GAAGCTAAAAATTCCCCTACAAAGTATGTTCAAAAGGATCACCCCATAGATCAGATAATTGGGGATAAAAATGAAGAAGCTTAAACTAGAAGAAGACTTGTAAAAGATCAAGAACAAGTAAATTTCACTCTTATTTCACAAATTGAGGCAAAGAGTTTTAATAAAGCCAACAAGGATGAAAACTAGATAAAATCCATGGAGGAAGAGTTAAATCAGATTGAGAAGAATAATACATGGGAATTGGTTCCTAGACCCCCAAGAAAAAATGTAATTGGTACAACATGGGTGTTTAGAAACAAACTCAATGAGGATGGAGTTGTTGTGAGAAATAAGGAAATATTGGTGTGCAAGGGATATTCACAAGTTGAAGGCATTGATTTTGAAGAAACATTTGCACCTATAGCTAGATTAGAAGCAATAAGAATGTTTCTTGCATTTTTAGTATATAAGGGATTCAAAGTATATCAGATGAATGTTAAATCTGCATTCTTGAATAGAAACCTAGAAGAGGAAGTTTGAATTGAACAACCAGAAGGTCTTCAACTTTCAAAAGAAGAGGATTGTGTGTGTAGAATGAGAAAGGAATCGTATGGTCTTAAACAAGCCCCATGAGCATGGTATTCCAAATTGGACCAATATCTTCAAGAACAAGGATTCAAAAAGGGATGTGCATACAACAATTTTTATTTCAAATCAAAAGGTGAGCACATGATTATTGTTGTTGCTTATGTAGATGAAATAATATTTGAAGGTACCAATGATGAAATATCAAATATTTGCTATGCATATGTAAGATGAATTTGAAATGTCAATGTTAGGAGATTTGCCATTTTTCCTTTGCTTACAAATTGCACAAAGTGATAGAGGGATATTTATATCTCAAACCACATATGCTAAGGAAATTCTCAAGAAGTTTGGTATGGAGGAAAGTAGACTAGTCAGTACCCCCATGATAACTGGCTACAAATTGAGCAAATCAAATGAATCCCTAGATGCAAATCATACAATGTATAGGTCAATGATTGGTAGCTTGTTGTACTTAACTACATCAAGGCCCAATATTATGCAAGTAGTATGTTTAGTTGCAAGGTTTCAAGCTACACCAAGGAACCTCATGTCAACACAATAAAAATAATTTTTATATATATCAAAAGAACTATTGATTATGGGTTGTGGTATCCCAAGAGAAAAAAAAAATTCTTTGACAACATATACAGATACAGATTGGGTAGGAAGTGTAGATGATAGGAAAAGCACCAGTGGTGGATAATTCTTTTTAGGAGAAAAGTTGGTTTCCTGGATGAGCAAGAAGCAAGAATCAATCAATCTTTCCAAATCAGAAGTAGAGTATGTAGCAGTAGTATTTTGTTGTACTCAAGTCCTATGGATGAAGTAGACACTTAAGGACATCAAGATAGAGTACATTGAACCTTTCTCTATTCTTTATGATCATTCAAGTGTAATAAATATCTCAAAGAATCCAATGATGCACTCTAGAACAAAGCACATATCTATAAAGTATCACTTCATTAGATAAAATGTTCCATAAAGAGAGGTCAACATGGAGTATTTCCCAAAAAAAGAACACGTGGTTGACATTTTCACCAAGCCTCTTCCTACAGAGCAATTTTGATATATGAGGTAGAAGTTGGGAGTAATCTCTCCCACATCATATAACTAAACATTATTGATAGGGCATGCATCCAAGGGGAGCTTCATTTTTAATTCATCCATCCCTAGACATGGATAGAAAGATCAAGTCAAGTAAAATTAGCTTTACAATTTTCTAATGACTTGATGGTTGCGACAATATAGACACATTCTTTCTCTTTGTATGGGTTTTCAAAGGGGGAAAATATTAGTAGCAACACTATGCTTTGAGGTAGAGACTAATTACACCCTTTGCCATTGATGTCAAAGGGGGAGAAATTGAGCAAAATGCTCTATTGGGAGAAATTAAGCTAAACACTCCTTGTTTGTTAAAGGTGAATATATGTTCAAGGAGGAGCTATGACAATGACTGTGATAGTGATTTATGCTTTGGTTCAACATATTTTTTGGTACATATTTTTGTTCAGAGAATTTGGGTTTTTCCATCAATGATAAAGGGGGAGATCATTGGCATATGGTTGTCATTGATGTCAAAAGGAGATCAAAGATGAGGTGGCCTTGATTTTGAAAGGAGATTGTTAGAATAATGGTGACATTGAAGTCAAAAGAAGATCTATGCAATATCATACATAAGAGGTATAAAATACTAAGTCAAATTTGTGTTAAGTTAGCAGGTTTCATAGTTTGGGCTTATCACATATCAAATACCTTGAAAAGACTTAGAAGATTTGAAGAGAATAAATCATTAGTCATCGGGCTTATCTCTTACTAGATGTATTGAAAAGGACTTAGAAGATTTGAAGGGTTTTGACCTTTGAAATTTGGGTGAATTGCTTACCTTTGAATTTGAAGAAGGGGTATGGAAGATCTCATAACCCTGAAGAGGTGTCAGGCATTTTGAATCGGAGGTATGGCTTGTGCTTTATTGAATGGTAGGTAAATAGTATGGAGTATGTAGGATCCCCAATCCTCGATGGTCAATAGAACAATAATGATGTGTGAAGACAAAAGAATTCACAAAGATGGTAATTTTAGGTAATCCGCATGGAAAGGAATTCGCAAAAAGTGAAGTGGTAGTCAATTTCAAAAAATCCACATGAGAAAGGATTTTGCGAAAAGTGAAGTGATGTTGTTTTTTGGGTAATCTATGTGAGCTTGAAATTAGAAAAAATCATGAAGTTTGGGTAATCCGTGTGAGCATGAAATTAGAAAAAATGGTGAAGTTCGAGTAATTTGTGTTATCAAGGAATCCACAAGAATAGTGTCTTCAAAGAATCCACACTCCCTTGGATTCTGTGAAAGGACAAGGCTTCAAGAAATCCAGACTACACTAGATTCTGCAAAAGGGAAAATTTCATGATGATGAAAAAATCATGAGCTTCAGGAAATATGGATTCGCATGGAAACCGCAATAGTGGTGTATAAAGATGAATAAGAAGTTGACATGTGGCACTTTTTCATTATTTAATTTCACATCTTCATTGTGAATCAACGTGATTTTTGGTCAACAATTTTAAAATGATTTAAAAGATGATAAAAACCTAATTGAATAATGTTGATAAAACATGGGTTTGAAGGATGACATGTTTGCACAAGTCAAGGGCATGCTTTCTTATGTAAACACAAGTGAATGGCACTAATTCACAAGTTGACAATCAAAGGACAAAATTGATTCATATATAAGGATGGATGAATGGAGATTTGTGCACTGATAACCAAATAACTTTCCAACAAATATTCCATTGCTTATTGGTTAAAATGATGGTACTAAGGAAAGGAAAATCATAGAAATTATATATGGATCCATTGCACAAAAAAATGATAAGCTGACATGAAAAACCTAGGTTCATTTTAATAAAAAATGGAATGTACGTTGAATATAGACAAGGGTTTTTGTATGTTTGATGTAGCTTGTCGGTGAAGGTAGAAAATGTTATAAGAGAGTAGACAAGAAAGAAAAATTGTTGGATTTTTGAAAGAGGGTTACAGGGTTAGAGAGTGAAGTTTGTAAGTGAGTTACTGAGTTAGTTTGACAGAGTTTTGAATGAGCATTTGAAGTTGATCAAAGTTGAAGGAGAGTGAGCAGAGAGAGAAAAAATTATGTATTGAATGAATTGATGCATTATCAGGTTATGCAAAACCAATTTTATGCATATATGAGCTTTTAATATTATAGAGTTCGTTGCCTCATTTGTACCAAATTGGTGCTCAGAATATGAGATTGGTGTCTCCTTAGGGTTGGATCCCTTAAAAGATTGTAACGGGAGATTTATTTATGACACTAGATTTGAGCAGTAGACTCAAGCAACTTTTTTCATCATGGTTTTTCCCATCTTGGGTTTTCCACATATATCTAGTGTTATGTGTTGTTCTTTCATGTGCATGTGCTTGTCATATATTTTCATGTTTTAACTTACACATTTAGATTTAAGGGTTGTGTCTGCACTAAGGATAAGAAGATTAAATTTTTAGAATCTACTGATTCAGCGTCCTCTCAGTAGATTGTTGTGTTCCAACATTATACACAAATTCTCCATCTTCTTCTAAATGATTTGTATACATTTCTTTCTTTTTATACATTTCAGACTTCATTATATATATGCAAATGTTAGAGGATAACTTTCAATTCAAATTTTGATTTAGTTTGGTGTATAGCACCATTAGGGGGAGTATATGAGTAAGTTTGGTAAAGATTTTGTTGATAATGTAAAATTATGTATATATGAAAGGGAGAGAAGCAAGTATATATGAGTGGCCATAATATATTTGTGCACCCTTTTCCCTTGATTTCAAAGGGGGGAATATTTGAGAAGATTTATGTATGTTTCCATCAATGACAAAGGGGAAAATTGTTGGAAGTATAAGGAGATTGTTGGAAGTTTAAGGATTTTGTCATTGTTTTGCTTGTTGGCAACATGAGCATGAGATATACAACGTTTTCATTGATTTCAACATTGTGATTTGAGGTTCACTTGATGATCAGTTAATCTGATTGGCATATGTTTTTGAAATAATGGTAATACAATATAGAGTTGTAGATGCTTTTCTCTGGTGTAGACAGATGATTTGTTTATTTGGTTGTGTCAAAACATAGTTTTTGTGTACATTGCTTTTGATTTTTGGTCCGCTTGTTAGTTTGCATTGAAGAATCTTGCTCTACAATTCTAAGGAAATTTTTGAGGAGGTCAAAGGAGTCTAAATACAAACTTTCATATTTTTTCCCCTTTGGTGAAAGTTATGAGTAACAATGTATCGGGTCTACTATTGACAGTGTTTCCAGTGTAGAGTACCTATTTGAATGGTCCGCACTTCACTGCAGAAGAATATTTGGTCTTGAAAATTTGTGAAAGTGTTTATAGGTTTGATCTTGAGTGGACAAGTTATTTTATTGTATGATACATCTAATTAGGTTGACTTAATTGATGATGTAGGTTATTGCGAATGTAATGGTTATAAGTATAATATCATTTTTGGTGTTGAATAGTGATTATTTAGTTTAGTGTTTGAATTCCTAAGTAAATTATATGAATATGATGTGAATTCAGAACAAAGTAGAGTGTTAGAGCAGAGTAATATGAATTGTGTTAATTCAGTATTTTGAGCTTTAGTGGCACTATATTTCTTGCATATTGTAGATGCATTTGTAGTAGTTCAAATATTTATAGTGAGCCACCCCTCTTTTCTATTTCTCTTATTCTCTAAATAGTGTATCCACCAGACAGTGATTCCACTTAGTAGTGAGCCTTTCTATAATATCTTATAACCGATTATAATATATTGTGATCTAATCATCATTGTGGTTTTTCCCTTTTTCGGTTTTCCATGTAAAAATATAGTGTTCATGTATTGTATGCTTTGATGGTTTATTTCCTTACTAAAAATTCAATATGATATGTGGAATAAATGTGTAAATGTTTAAGTGGTCTTAGAGAATACTTATTCACCCCACCTCTCAATATTTTGGGTGTTAAACACTATTTGAATATATTTTGTAGTTATGATACTATGTTCATCCCTATTGGAGAGAGTCCCCTCTCCTTCCCCTTCAATGCACCTTGTGAATGTGTCATTTATGTGTGTATCCATGGGTAAAAAAATGTGTGTTTTATGAGTTGTTTGTGCATCTTTGTTGTGTTGTGTACCTAGTTTCCTTATTATCCTCTTAGATCAAGGTTGGGCTTGTGAGAAAGCCCAAAAATTAAGATGCAAGATCTCCATTATCCTTCTTACAAATCATGTTTTGTAGGTACTTTGGTGGAGTTTTTGGAGTGATACTCTTGTGTTAGCCATTTTTGTATCTCATTGATCTAGGTTGGAATAGTGGGAGAAAGTATTGTAAAGGCTTCCTAGATGGTTCTCACTTGTAAAATGGTGTTTTAAAGTGTAGTTATCTTTGTTTAAGTTTATCAATTAAGTTGTAATATTTTTGGAAAATAGGGACAATTTTATTCAAGAAATATTTATAAGGTTTTATCTAAAAATGTGTTGCTTCATTTAATATTTCCTTACAAATTAGTTTAGATACCTTAGAAATGAAACTTGTATGTGTGTTTTTAATCTTCTTAGATATATATTTTTATTTTCTTGTATAATAAAATTATATATATACCATCTTTCTTGAGTTTTTACATATATGCATTCATTTTCTCTCTAATTTTTCCCTTGCATATATATATATATATACATATCTATACAATATTATTGTTGGATTTCTTTTAATAAAAAAAGAGAAAAATTAAGATAAAAGAGTATTTTATTTTATATTATAAAAAAGAAAAAAAAGGAAAACTTCTTAGGGGGATTGTGGGGGGGGAGTGGTGAACCCACTCCACATAGGCCCATGGGCTTATGAGTCACGAGGGATTCACCCTTTCCATTTACATGGGAGATGTAGCACCCACAAAGGGGTGCACCCTCCTATAGGGGATTGTCTTCCCCCTCCATGATCGATCTATGCTTTTTTCCCTTAAAAAATAAAAAAATATAGTGATGGCTCAACTGTGTCCTACATACTATAACTTGTGATTTTCTAAATATTCAATAGTATATATATTGTACGCACCCACCTAAAAAAAAATAAAACTAGAGAGTTAAATGTGAATATATATGTATATATATGTTATGTATAAAATACATATTGGATATATAATATAATATGTTCCTTGTCACAAGGCTGGTGGGCCTAGCCCAATTGGCTAAAGCATCCTATTGCAAGTAAGAAGTCACAATGTCTGGTCTCCCCACCATCCTTGTGGTACCAGAGGGTGTTTCGCACCAGCACCACTAGTGTAGTGTCTCTCATACTTTTTCCCTGATAGATTGAGAACTGATCTATTATATGATGAGACATTATGATACATTATATGATGTTAGATTCATTATTATGATGATTCCATTGATGAAAATTCTGATACTTGATGTTTTATGCACATGTTATGATTAGTATATGGTTGGTTGATCATTATTGAGACACTGATGATTTATGTGTTCTAATATGGTTTTATTCAGCTAACTACAAAGATCTATTTTGATTATGAGGACTAACCCTATCATGAGAACTATATAATTATCTTATCATGACTTTTATGTGATTATCATGTGATTGATCTTATTCTAATTACCATGTAGCTAATTATTTATGAGTTGATTTGATTACTAGGTGTTGTTCTTACTAATGTGATTGAGTGAAAGGGGTAGTGTCACATCACTCACTTGTGAGCACCCTACGATGTTGCAGTTCCCTTTCACAGTGTGTGTTTATATGTATATGTATATGCACAACCATTTTGTGTGTTGCAAGTTGTAGGTACCAGGAATCGACTCCACCCAAATTAGTAGGTCTAAGCATGCCTTGAAACCCAATAGATTAGTTGATCAGAGACTCTTGATCCCCTACCCTAGCCATAATCCTCGAAGAGGATGAGTATCTGGTTTGGAAACTTGTCACTATTGTCAGTATGTCAGTTTGGTTAGTCAATGTTGCTTGAGGTTTGTATTTTGACCCTAGATAGTGGTCAGGTAATTATTTTGAATTTGGCTTTATTTAATTTAAATTGTTTGATAAATGTCAATTGGATGTATTATGCGTTAAAATAAATTGTTAAGTAAAAGGGTACCTTTGATAAATAAATATAAATATATATAATCATAGTTAATAATAAAATAAATTTATTACATAATTTAATGTTTAATAAATAATAATAATATGGTAAATAAATAGAATAGTATAAGGTTGGAGTTACGTAATTAATTATTATGTGTACTGTAACGCCCGACGTGCAAACCCCAGAGAACTCAAAAGAGGCAAATAATTTTTTTTAAAAAAAAATTAAATTAAACTTACAATACATTAATCATAATCACATAACATATTACATCACATTATCTCACTTAGTTCTCTGGGGCACGCGAGGTTACATTGCAACCACAAACGGAAATAAAAGATAATGATAAACCATGCAACCAATTATAATATAATAACCATGAATAATTGAACATCCATGAACCACTAGCAAGTATGTTAAGATACCACATAATACAATCATCTGAATCTCATCAAATAATATTACTTAGAATCCTAACTATTACATCATTGTTATAATGTTACATTACAATCTTTTGATATAATAATTACAATGAATTTCCCAAACAAGTGGGATGATACAATTTACAATGAATTTTGAATAACAAAGTGAGCACTGGTACAACTCCAACTGCGGAAAAGTTGTGAACAAGGATGTTGATGGGGAACCCAACGGGTGCGGAGCACGTTCCACCCAACCATGTGAATTATAGATAACTCACCCCCCGTGCTCAGAGGTGACAATGAAGTTAACCCGACCAAGATTGTCAAACTGACTCCATGACAACAAGGTACAACTCAAATACAAACACCGAGAATACAGTTAAATCAAGCAATGACAATAACAAGTCACCAAAGTATACTCATAAACACTAACACAAGAATCCAAATCAACAATAGAGGTACAAAACTAAGGGAAACTGATACAACATCCAAAATCCAAAATACGTTTCCAGAGGCAAAAAGCAAGAAGGTGAATAGTAAGTCTAGTGGAGAGTGTCATTGCACAACTCTCATGGGATCTCCTGGCTCTTCCTCCAACTTGAGGCACTGGCACCCATTTATGGATCTCCTGGCTCTTCCTCCTACTTGAGGCGCCGACACCATAGGGTAGCTCGTGCGGAGTCAATAACCTCTCATGAAGACGAGATTATGACTTTGCCGACCACGACCTTCTCAATCTATCATTAGTCTATGATAGCCCTGATGCATAGACGAGGAATCCAATTTCTATTATCTTGAGTGTTTTACTACCCATCCCCCTAATTCTATTTTTAGGTTATCACTTGTTTAACTACTCTTCTTAGGTTCTCCTGTGCACTTCCTCTTAACCGAGGCGCCGGCCCCCACGAAGAGCCACTCTCCCTAAGACCCCTAACAGAAAATTGAAACAAGACAAGGGTTGAACCTCAACAAAGAAGCATGATACTAAAACAAGAACAAGCGAGGCATTAACCCTCTCGCAACAACTCAGAACCAAAAGGTCTCAACAACCGTTCAACCCTTCCAAACATGAACCATAAGTTTTCAACTCCAAAGAGAAATTCAAAACGAGATTAACATCCAAAAAAATAAACAAGCCTCTGGAACAAAGTTTCAATTCAACAACTGGGTTCCCACATCGACATTAAGGCCAACACAATAACAGAATGCATCTTCACATAATTTGATGATCTCAAAACACCATATCAACTTTGCTGAAAGCAGATAAGAAAAGGAGCAGTACAGTTTTCTCATGATCAATTATTAACTTCATAAAAAAGCAAGATCAATTAATATATGTAAATAATATATTAAATTTTTATTACAATAAATTTATTAGCATTTATTTCCAAATGCAATTACGTTTCTATTAAAAGAAACCATTTAATTTTTACAACTATTCATTGCATAAGACAAAGAAAATACATTATAACTTATCATATGTTTTTATATATATAAATAACCATACACACACACACACACACACACACAGAGATATATATATATACCAATTTTCATAAATTAAAAATAAACTAAAATGATTAAATAAATAAATAAAACATATTATATTTATATTTCAATTTTTTTGGTAATTTAAATTTAAATTAAAATAAAATAAAATAAAATAAAATCAAAATCAAAATCAAAAAAATCAAAACAAATTTTAACAAAGGGAGGCCAGGGGTTTCATCCTCCCTGCCGGCGCAGTCCTTGCAAGGACTGCCCACGGCAGTCCCTGCAGGGACTGTGCACAACAGTCCTTTAGACTGATGTGCGTCAATCACTGCCACCGCACCAGGGTACGGGGGGGCGGCCAGTCCGCCCCTCCCAGCCCTTTTAAATTTTTTTATATATATAAAATTTTATATATATATTTTTTTTATATCCATTTGCTAATATGTATCTTTTTTTTAAAACATTTTCATTTTTTATTAAATATGAATTTCGTCCTTACAGGCACGGACGCTGACGCAGTTCAACTTTAAATTAAAAATTTAAAACGGAAATTTACAGTTTCAGATAAACTCATCTGGAAGTATAAATCTCAAACAAATTTCATATATAATATATGTATATATATATATACCCAGCAATAACAGGGATTGAATAAAATAAAAATTCATAGAGAATGAGTAAAATTTTCTCAACAAAATACAGAGATACACCTGGTTTTTAATTTTAAAACCTATTTGCTCTCATAATCTGAGATCCATTTTCTTGTAAAAGAGAGGAATATTAAATTAATTCCTAAACCATTTCAGAACCTAGATTTTTAAGACAAACAACAGATTTTTTTCCAGATTTTCCCCAAACTATTTGAAAACTCAGTTTTTTCCTAATCTATTTGAAACCCAGTTTTTTCCTAATCTATTTGAAACCCCAGATTTTTTAAAAATTTATTTGAAACCCAATTTTTCCTAATCTATTTGAAACCCCATTCTTCCCAAATACATAAAACCCATTTTTTTTCCCAAATTTTTGATAACCCAGATTTTCTCAAATTAATTGATAACCCAGATTTTTCCCCCAAATTATTTCTGAAAACCCAGATTTTCTTGATTGTTTGAAAACCCATATTTTTCCCAAATACATGAAAACTAAATTATTCTCTTGACCCAATACAATATGATTTTTTAATGGAATTTTTAAACAAATAAAGAGAAGAAATTTTTGGAACCTGGACTCCTGCTTGTTGAAATGTGGTGAAGTTCTTGCTCCAACCAGCCCTTCGAATAGCTCTCGCTCCTTTCCTCAATACTCTATTTTCAGCTTCCTCTTCTTCTTCTCCATGTTCTTTCTTGACAGATTCTCCACACAAAAACCCTACCAACACAATCTCCCTCTTTTCAAAAATAAAATTCTAAATACTACCATAATTTTTTCCGCAAAAGAATCATCCCCTCTTCTTTTCAAAACCTCACTATATTTCCCTCTCCTACATGCAACCCAACCAACATTTTCTATTATCAGCATTGCATTTTCTGCCCACACATCATTTTCCATTTGTCATTATTTCCCTTTTTTTTTAAAACTCCATTTTTGCCAACCTTCCTTGCTCATGCACCAAAATTTAAATTTATTTATTTTATTATTATTAACTTCAACCCGGCAATTCATTTACATTGACAATACACCATTTAATATTTAATAAAATACATGGCTTTTCAAATAAACATTTAAATATTTTAAATACAATTTAATCTAATATTTTAATCAACAATTTTTAAATTAAAAGCACCACAACATATAAAATACCAACATTAATTATATACAACATAACACAACCTTCAACCACAAATCATGACAACTACAGAACATACAATACCATACAACAAGGCGGTCTAATATCATGGAACGGGAAAAATTCATTGTCACCTCTGTTTCAACTTTATACCGTTGGGTTATTTGTGCTCGCCCTGTCCTGCCGAAGCAGGTGGAATCGAGACTATGTACCTGCAATTCCTGCATACAAACGAAGTCGTGTACATGTGCATAGACATATATATAAAATCAAAGCATTGTATTGTGAGAAGGAATCGTAGCATAACAGAGCACTCGCAATGAGTGATGCTACACTGTCCTTCATCACATCTATCCTAACAATTATAACATGATTGATAAAATAACATTTCTAAACTAACAATTCATCTCATGACATAATCTATTAAACCACCACATCATAATATATAATATAAATATGAAAATCAACTAACATCACCAACCACAATGTCATATGAATAATCATGTCCACAAAAGGAGTAACAACATCATCAAATGTCCAACTAACCAATCACACAAATCAGTATCATCACAGTATCCAACCAAGCACGGAAAATAATAAGTCTAAACAGTATGAGGGGTATTACATGTACGTAAATGTTGGGTAAATGATTTTACTCATTTGTGTGAAATTGGGTATCTATTATATTACTTTGTAAATATTTCATATTTACCCAAATTAAGATTTTAAATGAAATACTTTTAATTTTCCTAACTATTGATTTAATAAATTAAAAATTAACTTTAATCCATTCTATAGTTAGTTGGGATAGTTTGAAATTTCTCGTACAACGAAATTTTTTCTTCTGAGGTAAATGATTTTGGTTTTGGGGGGGAAGGTTCTTGGGGGAAGAGTGAAGTGCTAAGTAGGGAGAAGAAGTTAGAAACCCTAGAAAATGGAGGTAAGAAATATCTATGGAAGATGTATTAGAAATTAGCACAACAGGTTCGAAGGATTGGTACAGACATTTTGGGAAAGAAATATTTGTGGAAGAATTATTAGAAATTAGTGCAGAAGATCGCAAGGATTGGTACAGGTATGAATCTAATTTGAATTTCATAGTTGATCCCTTATTGCATGAAGGTTTATTCTTTTTGGTTTAATGGTATGGCTATGAA
The DNA here is from genome assembly GCA_007258455.2 of Sequoia sempervirens. NCBI lineage: Eukaryota > Viridiplantae > Streptophyta > Pinopsida > Cupressales > Cupressaceae > Sequoia > Sequoia sempervirens. The sequence continues at coordinate 208,963,221 of VDFB02353493.1, forward strand.
TATAATGACTTCAAATCCTTTCATGACTAAGAAGATCTCTAAACTCTTCGACCTTTAGTCCTTGTGTTTCATTATTTGTAAAAGATATATACATAGAAAAATAAAATTATATTGTGCAACATGCAACTGGTAAATGATGGATCTTTGTTATATGTAGACATTTTGAATCTTGATTCAGTCAATAACTAGTTATTTGCATGCTTAGATCTTGAATCAAATTTGGTGAAGAATATTCCATTGTTATTTGTACTTATTCATATCGTAAACTACGTGGATTTGAGAATGTGGAATCCATGATTTCATAATATGCAACTACGTATACTTAGTGTATGTGTCACACATATATTTGGTTCTACATTTTGTAACTATTTTGGGTGTTCCATGTAAACCTTATAATGATTTCAATATTATTTTGTAACCTTATCGTTATTATAAGCGTAGTTTTAATGCTTTGCTATATTTCCTTACCCCATTCCAATGCTTCCATTTTGGCTCAAGCATGGAGGATAGTGGATACTAAAAATAATTATGTGTTTTGGCTCTACATCTATCAATTGCATTTTCTTGAAAATTTCTAAAACCTTTTTGACAAATCCAATTTGTGCATATCTAGCTATCATGAAATCTGTGAGACCCCATTTCTTAAGAAGTATTCTATCAAATGACTTGCATGCATTATCTATACCTCCTCACTTTTGCATACATGTCTTCTAGGGTTGTTGCAACCACATCAATTAACAAATTTGAATCATTCTTAGTGAAATTTATCGAAATGGTATAGTAAATCATATAATTGTGTGTAGATCCAATCCAAAGTTAGTAGTATATAAGACTGACTCAACCTACAATTGTTATCCCAACCAACTAAAGTCAGATTGAATCATTTAGAATGTCATTTAGATTAATGATGATGGCCTTTGCTAAGTCTTCAATATCATTCTTGACCAAATATAGTTGGGGCATATGCATTTCACTTAGGGTGGTCATTGAGAGCCAATAGATAAATGAGTGTTGTTTAACAGTTGAGTAATAAAATTGCCATGTAAATTAATTAATTAGAATATTGTTGTTATAGTTATTTTTAAATATATATGTTATTTGTAGTAAATAATCTCTTAATTGAACTAAGTGGATACGATAAAGTGAATGATAATAAAGTTGAAATTTAATGTCATATTTAGGGGAATATCTTCCTGGTTATAATGCTATGATTAATTGTTGGAGTAAACAATGTGTCTTGATTACTAGATTAAGTGTTGGTGTAATTTTTAAAGATGGATGTCATCTATGTAAAATGTATTCAATTTTTTGTGCCATTGGGAAGTGTGTTTAGTATGTTGGTTTCTAGAGGCCTGGGAGGGGGTATATTTATATGAATGGTCCTTAGGGTTGCTTAACCTTGGAAGTGATTTGGATATGTTTTTGTTCATGTGTATTGTACAAACAAAATTTGTATGGGTTTTTCCTCCTATCTTTGTATGGATTTATGAGATGTTGTAATGATATTCTATTGAAGGGTTTTCTAGTTGCAAGTAGGGAGAGTGGCTCTCAATGGGGGATAGAACCCAAAGTGGTGTCTAGGACAACCCATTGGATGGTTTCTTAATCTAGTGATAACCTTAATAATGTATTAGGGGGATGGGTAGAATTCAAATTAACAAGATCATGGATGCCTCACCCATTTCTTGTAGTGATCATATAGGCTAAGGATGGGTTGAGAAGGCCTGGTTGGAAAGATCAACTTCCTTTTCCTCACAAAAGGAATGTTGGTTCTACATGTGTCACCCTATGGGGACGGGACCTAGTGAGAGGTTACTAGGAAAACCATAGATGTGGGTTAGGGTCTAGTGAGAGACTGCCAAGACAACCCATGCTAGTACCATGCGATGAAATTCCTCCCTATTACAGTCTAGCACTCCCTAGTTGTATTTCTTCTTTGATGTGTTAGTTCCTTTGGAAGTGATGTAATTGTTGAAAATATTGGTGTTAGAAGTATTGTTATGTGGTCCTTTCTTATGTTAGCCTATTGGTTTCTTGATTGTCTATTGCATGTGGGACCTTGTGTTATCTCCTAGCATGAGGGGTGGACCTCAGGGTTCCAAATGATCAAGAGGTTGGTGATTTCTCTCTATTGGGTATTCTTGTTGCATGTTCATGTGCATGGAGATTGATCCTTGTGCTATGGACTCTAGTTCCAATTCTAGTTGAGAAGACATCCTATCATGCATTGTATATTGGATTGTATTTCCATTTGTATCACTTAATGTAATCTGATGCAATCTTCCTACATGTACTAGAGAAAGAAATGTTGAAATTATTGTAATATGTAACAAATATTGATGATCTTTTCTTGTAAAGAGTATCATAAAGCAATGCAACATTCATATGATAGCTAGCTAGAAGATTATTCCAATGTTTGATTATCACTTGTCACATTATGGAAGTGAGTAATATAGGATCATTTAATTTGGTTTTTAAAAATGAACCTTACATGTTAGATCGATCATGTTGTCTTATATCATTGATGAAATGTTTCTAGCAATCTTGATTGTTAGTTTCATGAGTAGCGCAGTTGAGGAACATTATGGGACCTAGGATTAGTTTATCATGTTAAGTTATGCATTCTATAGTTATTTGTTTTTCTTTTTTAAATGTTCCATTATTTTGACCTATTTTAGTGTTTTCCTTTGGGATTCCTTGGTGGGGGTGTTACACCTGGTATCAAAGCCCAAGTTCTAACACTGGGTACTCTAGTTTCATATGAGCCCATTATGTTGTCCTAGTTGCTTGGACTTTAGAGATTATGTTTTCCCCTTTTTTTCCATCCTCACCTAACAACCTTAGACTTTTCCTTTGGTGGTGTTTGTGTAGGAAGATTCCTAGAGGCTAAGGTTGGGGTAATGGTAGAGGTTGAGGGGGTGGACATGGGGCTAACCACCAAAACATCCCTTCTCAAGATTCCCATGAGGAGCAGTAGGGCTCTCAGAATGGTCAAGGAAGCAAGTGTCAGAATCGTGGTCAACTAAAGTTAGAGGGAGCTTAGTTACATATTTTTCTTGAAGAGATCCTTGCTTGCCTACACCCTAGACATGAGGGTAATCAGGAGTGAGAATCCAAGCATGCTAGGCATAGGGATAGGGAGAGATAAAGGTCTCTTAGGAAGAGAGATGCCACAACAGAGTAGGAGACAATTTTAGAAGGTCATATGAGGGATCTCTTGAGGTCATGCCTTCCTACCTTTGATGGATCTAGTAGTGGATTGGAGGCTAAGACATGGTTGATAGACTTGGATAGGTGTTTTTCTATGCACCTGTATGGTAGTAACACCAAGGCTAGATGCACCATCATGCACCTACTAAGGGTGGAGACTAGTAGCAGCAACAACATTCCCAGTCAAAACCTAAGAACTTTTATTTTCAATGAGATACTGGTTCTGAGTGTGGGGAAAAATGCAATTGGCAGTGAGCCAAGTGCTATCATCCTAGTCAGCCAACTCAGAGCACACAGTCTACAACCAATAGAGGCAGTTTCCAACAATCCATTATACCTTCAAGTAGTAGGGGGTATGGTAGAGGTACAAGATGTTTTTCTTGTGGCCAACAAGGCCATATAGCCAGCCAATGTCCACAAAAGAGCACATCAGGATTCAGTCAAAGGTTAGAAAACTTAGAGTTGACAATGGGTGATGTAGGCAAGTCTCATAGAGTGTTTTCAGCAGTTGATAACCGCCAGGCAGAGCATCAGGGCATAGTTGTGGAGACCACATGTGTGTTGCAAGGTATTGGCATTTATATCCTTTTTGACTCTAGTGCTTTTGATTCATTCATTTCCTCTTCTTTAGTAGAGCGATGTGGGCTAGTGGCAACAAAGTAGGATGTTAGGTGGTAGGTCTAATTGGCCTCTGTAACTAGAGTAGTGGTAGAATCCCTTGTGTATGGGTGTGGATTCAGGATTGGTACTCTCTTTACCACTATGGATCTTCGCATTATACCCTTAGGATCTTATGACATAGTGTTGGGTATGGATTGGTTGGATGCTCATCGAGCAATTATAGATTATTAACACAAATTAGTGTAGTGTTTAGATGATTCAGGCAGAGAGGTAGAGGTAGTTGGCATTCAGAGACCCATCTCTTTGTGTATGATTTTTGCTATGTAGTTAAAGTGATGTATGTGTCAAGGTTTCTAGTTGTTTTTTGTGATGGTTAACAATTTGGAGCTAGGGAAGAGTCGAGAGGTGTCCCTTGAAAATCATCCTATTCTTAGGGAGTTTGCAAATACCTTCCCTAGTGAAATTTTGGGGATGCCACCTAAGTGTGACATCAATTTCAGGATAGATCTTGTTCCCAAGGTAGAACCTATTTCTCGAGCTTTATATTGGATGACTACTCAGGAGCTTAAGGAGCTTTGTTTGCAGCTAGAGGAGTTATTTGCTAAGGGGTTCATTCTTCCTAGTGTCTCTCATTAAGGAGCACCATTCATTTTTGTGAAGAAAAAGGTTTTTGTGAAGAAAAAGGATGGACCCCTTTGGTTGTGTATTGACTATCGATAGCTAAATAAGGTGACTGTGAAGAACAAAAATCCTTTGTCGAGGATTGATGAACTATTTGATTAGATTAAGGGAGCCAAGGTGTTCTTAAAGATTGACCTAAATTCGGGGTATCATCAGTTGTGTATTTTTTAGGTAGACATTCATAAGACTGCATTTCACACTCACTATGGGCACTATGAGTTCACTGTTGTGCCATTCGGGTTGACAAATGCACCGTCTATATTTATGAGCTTGATGAATGGAGTATTTTGCACCTACCTTGATAGATTTGTCCTTATGTTCCTGGATGATATTTTGATTTATTCTAGGACTATGAAGGAGCATGAGGAGCACTTGTGGTAGGTATTATAGTGTCCAAGGGAGAATCAACTATATGCAAATTTGGTAAAGTGTGAATTCTTTTAGACAAAGGTGAGATATTTGGGGCATGTCATTTCAGGAGAAGGTATTTCCATGGATCCTTTAAAGATCCAATCCATCATGGATTGGCCTAAGCCCACTAATGTTTCATAGGTTCACAGCTTTATGGGCTTAGCATGTTGGCAGTTTGTGTAGGGTTTTTTGACAATAGCTCACCCTATCACTTCCCTTTAGAGGAAAGGGAAGAATTTCATCTGGTTAGAACAGTGTCAGGCACCCTTTCAGACTCTCAAGGAGAGGTTGACTAGTGCACCCATTTTGGTAGTTCCTGATCTTGTAGGAGATTTTATGGTATGTACTAATGCATCTTTGGAGGGTTTAAGGGCAGTTTTGATGCAATATGGTTGTGTGATAGCCTATGATTCTCACAAAATAAAGGATCATGAGTTGAACTATCCTACACATGACTTGGAGTTAGCTTCCACCGTTCATGCCTTGATGAGATGGATAATTTTTTTGTTAGGGAATCTATTTGAGTTGCATAGTGATCACCGTAGTTTATAGTATATATTCACACAACCAAACCTAAATGCTAGGAAGAGGCAATGGATGAAGTTTCTGTGTGAGTATGAATTTGAGGTGAAGTACATCTAGGGTAAGGAGAATGTTTTGGAAGATTCTCTTAGTCAACAGGGGAATGAACTTTCAACAGTCACTCTTGGACTAGAATTGAGGGGTCAGATCCGTGCTGTGCTTCCTACAGATAGTTGGTATCAAGAGGTGAAGTCAGAGGTGGAGTCAGGCAGAGCCTTGGAGGGAAAACATGTAGTTTATTCTCTTAAGTTAGATGGTATCTTTCAACACTTAGGTCACATCTATGTTCCTACTTTAGAGGGTATTCGTACCCTAATCGTGTTAGAGGAGCATTGGGTACCCTACTCAGCTCATTCAGGTGTCAAGAAGATGCATGCAGACATCCGTCAGTAGTATTTTTGGTCTAGGATGAAGAGAGACATTAAAAAAAAATTCTCGAGGTGTTTGAAATTCAAAAAGGTTAAGGAAAAACATCAGCACCCCACAGGTCTTCTTAGCCGCATCTTGTCCCAAAATGAAATGGGATATTATTTCAGTGGATTTTATAGTAGGCTTTCCATTATCTTCTCATCGTCATGACACCATCATGGTCACCATGGACATGCTGACTAAGGTGACACACTTCTCTCCTATTTTATCTTCCTATAATGCTTCTTCAGTGGCTAGGATTTTTATGGAGGATATAGTAATATTGCATGGCTTCCACGTAGGATAATCTCAAATAGAGATCTAGTATTCACTTCAGCATTTTGGACTTCCTTGCAACATGCATTGGGGACTCAATTGAACTTTAGTTTAGCCTACCACTTGGAGACAGATGGGAAGAATGAGAAGGTAAATTAGTTCCTTGAAGATATGCTCAAAATTTATGTCATGGATCATCAGACTCACTAGGAGGATTATGTGTACTTGGTGGAGTTTGCATATAACAATGGGTACCACAATTCTATTGGTATGTCCCATTTTCAAGCCTTGTATGGTCATCCTTTTTGGACCCCACTGAGTTGGGATAATCTTGAGGACAAAGTCCTCCTAGGACCAAAGATTCTCTAGGATATGGAATAGTGGGTTGTTCATATTAGAGAGCATTTGGTGGCAACATAGGATAGAAAGAAGCATGTGGATGCTCATAGAGTTGATCACCGGTTTTTTGTTGGTGGCCGGGTGTTCTTGTGGGTGTGTCCGCGAAAGAGTTAGATCCACTATGGAAAAGGCTCTAAGCTCACACTATGTTTTGTTGGGCCATTTGAGGTTTTGGAGAGGATTGGCCTTGTTGCATTCCATCTTGATTATCCACCTAGTCTATCTTGTATCCACAATGTATTTCATGTTTTTTTCTCAGGCCATACCATCTAGATATCTCTCATGTACTTGTCTGGAATGCCTTGTAGGTAGAGGATAGATAGCTAACTTTAGAGCCCATGGGCATTTTATAGAACATGAGACTCACCCTCATGGGTTGAGACGTTGAGAAGGTGAGAATCCAATACGATCCTAATGATGAATCTTCAGCCACTTGGGAAGATGCATCTCGAATGCAGGAGTTCTACCCCTTATTGTTTGGAAGATTCCAAGAGTAAACCTAATTCTAGATGGGGAGGAAGTAATGCCTCATGCTTTTTCCCTAATAGACTGACAGTTTATTTGTTAGATGAAGAGACATTATGATACATTATATGATGTTAGATTCATTGTTATGGTGATTCCATGGATGACAGTTCTGATACTTGAGGTTTTATGCAAATGTTATGATTAGTATATGGTTAGTTGATCATTATTGAGTCACTAATGATTTATGTGTTTTGATATGGTTTTATTCAAGTGACTATGGAGATCTGTTTTGATTATGAGGACTAACCCTATCATGAGCACTATGTGATTATCTTATCATGATTTTTATGTGATTATCATGTGATTGATCTTATTCTGATTACTATGTAGTTGATTTTTTATGAGTTGATTCAATTATTAGGCATTATTCTTACTGATGTGATTGAGTGAAAGGGTAGTGTCGCATCACTCACTTGTGAGTACCCTGCGATGTTGTGATTCCCTTTCACAGTGTGTCTTTTTATATGTATATGTATATGCATAACTATTTTATGTTGTAGGTTGTAGGTACTAGGCATCAACTCCACCTGAATTAGTAGGTCTGAGCATGCCTTGAAACCCAATGGATTAGCTGATCGAAGATAACACTTGATCCCCTACCCTAGCCATCATCCTCAAAGAGGATGAGTATTCGGTTTGGAACCTTGTCAGTATTGTCAGTATGTCACTTTGGTGAATCAGTGTTGCTTGAGGTTTCTATTTTGATCCTAGATAGTGGTCAGATGATTATTTGGCATTTGGTTTTATTTAATTTAAATTGTTTGATAAATGTTGATTGGATGTCTTATGCATTAAAATAAATTGTTAAGCAAAAGGGTACCTTTGATAAATATATATATATATAATCATAGTTAATAATAAAATAAATTTATTATGTAATGTTATGATTAATAAATAATAATAATATAGTAAATAAATAGAATATTATAAGGTCGGAGTTATGTAATTAATTATTGTGTATGTAAATGTTGGGTAAATCATTTTACCCATTTGTGTGAAATTAGGTATTTATTATATTACTTTGTAAATATTTCATATTTACACAAATTAAGATTTTAAATGAAATACTTTTAATTGTCCTAACTATTGATTTAATAAATTAAAAATTAACTTTAATCAATTCTATAGTTAGTTGGGATAGTTTGGAATTTCCTGTACAACAAACATTTTTCTTCTTAGGTAAATGATTTTAATTTTGGGGGGGGGAGGTTCTTGGGGGGAGATTGAAGTGCCAAGCAGTGAGAAGAAGATAGAAACCCTAGAAAATGGAGGAAAGAAAGATCTGTGAAATATGTATTATAAATTAGCACAATAGGTTCCAAGGATTGGTACAGACATTTTAGGAAAGAAAGATTCATCGAAGATTTATTAGAAATTAGTGTAGAAGGTCACAAGGATTGGTATAGGTATGAATCTAATTTGAATTTCATAGTTGATCCCTTATCATATGAAGGTTTATTCCTATTGGTTTAATAGTATGGTTGTGAATATAATGACTTCAAATTCTTTCATGACTAAGAAGATCTTTGAACTCTTTGATCTTTAATCCTTATGCTTCATTATTTGTAAAAGATATATACATAGAAAAATAAAATCATATCATGCAACACGTGACTAGTAAATGATGGATCAATGTTATATGTACACATTTTGAATCTTGATTGGGTCAATAATTAGTTATTTATATGCTTATATCTTGAATCGAATTTGGTGAAGAATGTTCCATTGTTATTTGTATTTATTCATATCGTAAACTACATGGATTTGAGAATGTGGAATCCATGATTTTATAATATGAAACTACATATACTTAGTGTATGCATCATGTATATGTTTGGATCTATGTTTTGTAACTATTTTGGGTGTTCCATGTAAACCTTATAATTCTTTCAATAATTTTTTGTAACCTTATCATTATTATAAGCATAGTTTTAATGCTTTATTGGATTTCCTTACCCCATTCCAAAGCTTTCATTTTGGCTCAAGCATGGAGGATAGTGGATACTAAAATTTTTATTTTTTTTTTGTTCTACATCTGTCAATCGTATTTGCTTGAAAATTTCTAAAACCTTTTTAACAAATCTAATTTTTGCATATCTAGTTGTCATGAAATCTGTGAGACCCCATTTCTTAAGAGGTATTCTATCAAATAGTTTGCATGCATTATCGATACCACCTCATTTTTGCATACATGCCTTCTAGGACTATTGCAACCACATCATTTAAAAAAAATTTAATCATTCTTAGGGAACTTTATCAAAATGGTATAGTAAATCCTATAATTGTGTGTAGATCCAATCCAAAGTCAATAGTATATAAGACTAATTCAACCTACAACTGTTATCCCAACCAACTAAAGGTAGATTGAATCATGTATAATGTCATTTAGATTAATGACAATGGCCTTCTCTAAGTCTTCTATATCATTCTTGACCAAATATAGTTGGGGCACATGCCTGTCACTTGGGGTGGTCGTCGAGGGCCAACAGATAAAAGAGTGTTGTTTAACAGTTGAGTAATAAAATTGCCATGTAAATTATTTAATTTGAATATTGTTGTTATAGTTATTTTTAAATATATATTATTTGGTATTTGTAGTAAATAATCTCTTAATTGAACTAAGTGGATACATTAAAGTGAATGATAAGAAATTTTAAATAATGCCTTATTTAGGGGAATATCTTCTTGGTTATAATGCTATGATTAATTGGTTGTAGTAAAAAATGTGTCTTGATTATTTGATTAAGCATTGGAGTAATTGTTAAAGATGGATGTCATATGTGTAAAATATATTCAAATTTTTGTGCCATTGGGAAGTGTGTTTAGTATGTTGGTTTCCAGAGGCCTAGGAGAAGGTATATTTGTATGAATGTTCCTTAGGGTTGTTTAACCTTGGAAGTGGTTTGGATATGTTGTTGGTCATGTGCATTATACGAACACAATCCCTATGGGTGTTGCCTCCTATCTTTGTATGGATTCATGAGATGTAATAATATTCTATTGAAGGGTTTTCTAGTTGCAAGTAGGGGGAGTGGCTCTCAATGGGGGCCAAAACCCAAAGTGGTGTCTAGTACAACCCATTGGAGGGTTTCTTAATCTAGTGATAACCTTACTAATGTATTAGGGGGATGGGTAGAATTCACATTAAACAAGATAATGGATGCCTCACCCATTTCCTGTAGTGCTTGTATTGGCTAAGGATGGGTTGAGAAGGCTTGGTTGGAAAGATCAACTTCCTTTTCCTCACGAAAGGAATGTTGTTTATGCATGTGTAACCCTATGGGGTCAGAACCTAGTGAGAGGTTACTAGGACAACCATAGATGGATTGTTCCTGTATAAACCTAAAAACAATCATCAACTTTAATTAATTAAATACTAGCTATTTGATTAATATTCCAACTACGTATAAATAAATTCTCAATTTATTTATATTATCCACCCTTCTCTAATTCTCCAAATCTAAAAACATATTCTTCTAAATTAATTAAATAAACAAGGTTCCCTAAACTTTTTTTATTTACTTAATCTTCACTAAATCCAATTAGGAATTAGAGCACATTTCTACAACTTTTTGTGTGCCACCTCACCAAGGTCACATGAAAATAAATAACTCTAATTTTTAATTAGAATTATCTTCAACTCATTTCAAAAAGCACATGGTCTTCTCTTCCCACACTTCCACCAATTTTGGAAGCACATGGTCTTCTCTTCTCACACTTGAGTCTTCCATCCAAATGGCATGTTGCCTATTGGTCAAGAGATTCTTCCACACACATGGCATGTTGTCTCTGGTCAAGGGGACAACATCTTTATTCTCTTCGTCCTCACCATCCATTCTTCGTATTCAAATCTGGACCATTGATTATTGCCACCTCACTATATGGTTGGAAAAGGCTATAAATACAACCCTTGGGCATTGTATTTTTCATCCACATTTGAAGTAAAGTTATCGTGCAGGTTTATCATTGGAGCTTGGATCATTCTTGGAGTCTTATAGATAGTTTTTATATCATGTTTTGCATCATGGTTAGATCTTAGATTAATATATTTCATCATAGTTGCATTTTATCACCCATCTTGCATCATAGTTGCATTTTAGATTAGTTCATTTTAAGTTTTCATTTGAGCATATGGAGTATCATGCATAGAATCATATAGATCACTACCATAGTATCCACCACCATTTGTGTATTTATCATCAAAATCATCCTTCACTCATCATAGCATTCATCATCATTGTTTGCGCATAGTTTCATGTAGGCATATGTTTGGCTTGCATGTTGAATACTAATCTCATTTCTTAAGTGTCATTCTAATAGCCTTTGTGCACATAGAAATATGAGGGCCAAAAAGGTTAAAAAGAATCATTTAAGAATATAGGATAGTGAGACGTTCTTGGAAGATTTATCTTTATTGCAAATTAGAATAACTTGTTTGCTTTGAATCTTTGAATATGAATCATTTCATTAAGGTTTGTGTTGATACTAACTTTGCACATTTAACAAACACAAAAAATAGTGCCCACCGTGGGGCCTTGCCCCATTTATTACTAACATGCTTAAAAATTTATGTTCATAGGTACGAACGTGAGCCTCTTGGAACCTCTTGGAGCCTCTTGCATTTGTTTCAGAGCCTTTCAAAGCCTCTTGGAGAGTTTTGGCACCTTTGGTGTCCCAAATGGTGCCTTTAGTCTATGTTTTGGTGCCTTTTGCACCATTCTGGGCTACTCTATCTCTGTTTTGGCGCTTTTGGTGTCCCAAGTGGTGTCTTTGGTCTTTGTTTTGGTGCCTTTTGCATCATTCTAGAACCTTCTATCTTTTTTTTGGTGCCTTTGGTGTCCCAAGTGATGCCTTTTGTCTCTATTTTAGCACCTTTTGCAAAATTTGAAGGCTAATACTTTGTGTTGTTGATTTGCAAGTTTCCCAAAAATGCTTTTCAAAGACATTCTTATCAAACTACTAACATATTCTAGGGGCTAGAAGTGATTTACATGGTTTCCTTTTGGTTAAGATAGGAACATAGCTTAATTAAGAGGTTAACGAATATCATGTTTCCTTTTGGTTAATTTAGAAACATAGCTAAATTAAAGGATTGATGAACCCCATGTATTTTGTGCTTGATGGATGGTTGGAATATGCTCTCCCCTTAACTGGATGACCAAAAATCTTGACCCATTCACTTCTCATGTGCGAGTGTGAGTTGAGTATATTGCATGTGTTCTCTCTTTATTCATGTGGAATAAAGATTGATCAAACTATGGGTATACTTGCTTTCTTTTATTTATCTTAGAGGGTTTTCCTTATGGGAAAAAAGTACTCACCCAAGGGAATGACCCAACCGGTAACATGCTAAAGCCAAGTGCATTTCCAACTAGTATATAAGTATGGATATTGGAACAAAGGCCAATATCATGAGGTTGGTTCTGACGAGAAGGGAAGCAATGGTCTCTCACCGCATGGATCAACCCCCACCAATGGAAAGTCCTTACTAAAAACCCTTGTTGTAGTTTGGCCAAATCCTTTATCTATTCTTTGGTGCAACAATGACCATTGTGAAGGCATCCACATTCTCGCAATTCTTAGTAGAGATGAAAAATATTCCATGGGAGATTCATGGTTATTAGTGTAATCAAGGGAAAATCTGATTTATTGTTAGAGGGGTTAGCACAATAACATTAAGATTCCAATGAAATAACAAAGCACAAAGGAAATAAAATGAAAACAAAAGGAATAATGTTACCCTAAGTCTTCATCTTCCATGGTTGACCTTTGTTACACCTCCTAGCTTGTAGTAAATAGAGATGCCCTCATATTTGTATGAGCAACTTTGAAGGATGACTAAGCCCTATGCAAGTGTTGAAGGATTTTATTAAAAGAAATGACTTGACAATAGACTGCAATAACAATGACTGCAAATGACAATGACCATGAGTTGACAGAAATAAGCCTGAGATGGATAGAGAGTTAAGAGAGAGAGAGTTCAGAGAGAGCAACAAATGAGAACAAAATTGCCATTTTATAAAAACTGCAATTTTGAATGTGTGGCCAGGATGAGAAGATGACAAAAACCCTAGAATCAATGATCAAGATTGAATGTTGCAGTGTGCATTAGGGTTAGGTCAAAATTAGGGCAAAAGATAAGGATGAAGGGTTGAGATTGAATTATAAAATAATTCAATCTAGGGCTGAAATTAAATGAGATGTCAGGAGATAAGATTTAATTTGGAAGATAAGACTGGCACGGACAAAGAGGTTGCTGGAGAAATTAAATAATAAAATTTATTTACTGCAGGTGACCAATGAATAATTAAATAATAAAGATATTATTTAATTATAGAGGAATGTGACAAAAAGAATCATTTTGAATTAAATAATGATTTAATTCAAAATTCAAGAGAGTGGACCAAATTAAATAAATAAAATTTATTTAATTTATGAGAGAAGAGGCTAATGAATAATTAAATAATTAAAATAATTATTTAATTATAGTGGAAAGTGGACAAAAATTAAATAAATTAGAATCTATTTAATTTTAAAAGAAGGACTTAATTATGACGAATTAAATAAATAAAATTTATTTAATTAATTAAGGAATAAAGATAAAATGAATTAATTAAATAATTAAAATTATTTAATTAATAGAAGAATTATGACTTTAGAAAATAATTAAATAATTAAAAATTATTTAATTATTAAGAATGAAAGGGGCAATGTTGAATAATCTAAGAGTTGCAAGCCTAGGACAATTTTATGTGTCTACAATTAGTGCTTGGCTGCCCCAAGAAGTGAGTGACATGGAGGGGAGACAATGGGGTCAAGCATCTAGTCATCTGCTAAGAAAAAGTGTGGTTGGGGTAAAACCTGCATGGAATCCAAAAGAATACAGTCTTTCACAAACTTAGGAGTGTACATTGCTTGATGTTTCTTTATCAAAGTTTCTTCAAAACAAACAAAATGCCATGTATCGAAAGTGAAAACCCCAATTCAGAATTTTAACTCCATAAAAATTGAGTAACACCTACACCATTTCATAGCTTATGAAATTCTACCCCATTTTAAAAAAAAAAAGCTCTAAAAAAGACCTCTGTATGACCAAGATACGATCATTTTCAAGAAACTTTAAAAAAAACCAAGTCTAAACCTATTCTAGTGCCTTTTGTCTCTATTTTGGTGCCTTTTTTCTCTATTTTGGCACCTTTTTCTAGTCCCAATTTTCATGTTTTGAAATTTTTACTCTAAACTGGCACCTTTTGTCTTTGTTTTGGCGCCTTTGGGGTCCCAAGTGGCGCCTTTTGTCTCTATTTTGGCATCTTTTGCAGAACACAAAATAGTGACCTAGGTCCATTTCTTGTATGAAAATCAGTCTCATCTTGGGAATCCTCAGAAGTATTCAACCATTCCTTAGGTAAAATAGAGTCTAAACATGTGTGTTACCAAATGATTTCACAAAAGATTAAAATTCAAAAACCAAAGTCCAAACCTCTTAGTCCAAAGAACATCAAAAATGTCTATCAACACTTTACGACTTTAGAGAGAGGTTGACCTTCAATTTCTACAAAAGAGCTTGCAAGAACAATCGTGAATTATACATCTTTTACTATTGTCAAAATCTAAGACTTTTCCAAAGATTTGAGTACCTCGTTTAGGAAGAATATTTACCATTGGTTTCACAGTTTAAACCAAAACTATGAAATTTTCTCAAGTCCAAGATCTTTCCTTAGATAACTTAGAAGTCTAAACTTGTTAAAATTGACCTCTACAAGTGGAATTTTCAAACCTAAACCAAGATCTAACATCACAAAGTACCAACATCATCAAATTTATCACACCTTTGATTATTAAGCCTAGTTTCATCATCAAGATTTGTCATCCTTTCATCACAAAACAAAGCTATATAATCAAATCCAACTTAGTCTCATTAGAATTTTTCATTCTATTTGACTTAGTTGTAATCCTTGGTACTTTTCCAAAACCTAGATCAAAGTATAGTCTAAACTACAACACTTGTATGCCCATTCAAACAAGGTTACAAAAACAAAAGCTCAAGGAAAAAGGACTAGAAAATAAAAACATCAAAACTCCAACCATTGAAACTTCAAACATTGAAATTCCAACCATTGAAACTCCAATCATTAAGACTCAAAACACAAAAACTCAAAATAGTGAAACACAAAACACCATGGCTAAAATAGAAGAGGATCAATTGAATGCTTTAGCTCATCAAATGAAAAACCTTCAACAACAAATTTGGGATATGCAAGGGGAAACAACCATAGAATGATATATGTTTCCATACATCTATTCTTGTTCATCTAACATAAATACAGACATGATACCTTCTTCACCAACAACTACATCATCCAAGTTCAATTTCTTTGAATTTTTGAAAAAATTCAATAAGCCCAAATCAAAGTCTTGAAATGCAAACAATATTGAACAATCCTACCATGTCATGCATCTATCTTCATCTCCCACAAGTCAAAATAAGTCTCAAGATTCTTTCACCCAAGTTAATGATTCTATCCAACCACCTTCTTCTATCATATCTTCTATATCCAATGATTCATGTCAATCTCTCAGTCCAAACCATGCTGTCATAGACTCCTCTACACCTCAAGATCAAAACATTCTTTCCACTTCATCCAATGATACCAAAATTCCACAAGTTCTTCCAATCTTTGACCAAGACCGAATCTCTCAAGAATTCTATGATGGTCCCCTCCTTTCACTTTTCATCCACAAATATTCCCTTCCATCTCAAGAGAAAAGTATCCTTCCAAGTCCTCCTTCCACTCCATCTAATGAATCCATACCATCTCAAGATTCCATTACATCCCATGAGCATGATAATTCTTCCATCCTATCTAATGATGTCCTACCATCCAATGATCAAGATATACTTTCTACAAAATCTCATGATTCCCTTCCTCATCAAGATCAAGATATGCTTCCATGCAAGGATACCCTTTCATTCCATGAGGATTTTCATCCATCTCAATATCAAGATATTCCTTTCACACCACTTCATGATGATTCCATACCTAATAAAGAGAAAGTTGCTTCATCTTCTACACCTCATGGTCCTCTTCCATGTCAAGAGCCTTTCACACCTATTCAAGCTATCCATAAACCCCACACCTACAAATTGGGATCCTCCTCCTTTATCCACTCCGGTTTACTTCCAACACCTATCCTTTCATCCATATCATATCCTCCCCAAAATAGACTTGCATATTGTTTCACAAACAATGCCTATCCCATTTGTAAATGAATGTGTCAAAGTATGAACTACAAAGACAAAGGATTAGGCCTTCATGAACAATGTATCCTAGAACCTCTTTTTTCTCAAGAAAACCCATATTACCATGGCCTTGGTTATACACCTAAGTGTCATAGTTCATCAAACCTGCCATCTATCCTAGATCCTCATCCTAATCCACCAAACCTTCCATCTATCTTAGGTCCTCATCCTAATCCACCAAACCTTCCCTCTATCCTAGGTCCTCATCCTAGTTCATCAAACCTTCCATCTATCCTAGGTCCATATCCTATTCCTCAAGAACAACAAAGGCACACATCCTTGATGCCATTTCAAAACTCTACCTTATCAACTCATCCATGATACCTCCATACCATTCATCTCCATCCATCTCTCCCATTGCTCTTGGAAGCAATTTGGGTGCCAAATATCAAAAGCTTCTATATCAAAATCCACATGTGTCAAAGGATCAACATGTCTCCTCGAAGAGGCATGCAAAAATAAAAGAAAATTTGATCCAAAATCAAAGGAAAAATCAAAAAGGCCACAAAGGCCCATCAAAGCAAAAAGGAAATTTTCAAGAACCACAAAGGTTCATAAATCAAAAGAAATTTTCAAAAGGCCACAAAGGCCCATCAAAGCAAAAAGAAAAATTTCCAAGGCCACAAAGGCCCATAAAGCAAAAAGAAAAATATCAAAGGCCACAAAGGCCCACAAAGCAAAAATCAAAGTCAAAAGTCATGTGGATTCCAAAAAGTCTCATAGAAGCAATAAAATATAAATTGGCATCCAAATTTGCTAATCCAAAAGCTTCCTCCAATTTTCCATCTAAAATCCTATCATCTTCCAAATCCATTTTTCCTCCATCACTCCACCACCCTTCAAGGTGTGTGCCAATGTTGACCTTGCAATCCTTTCCACCTCCTATCCATTACCCACTATTCATCCCCCATTATTCTCCTTTAATCCAAACCTTTGGATAATTCCTTAGTTCTTCCATCATACCTTTGATAGGCCAACATTTATGAATCTAATCCCCATTTCCATGGTTTATTAAAGGGATATTTGGTCATGAAACTTGATGCTTAAGTCCTTCAATCTTCCTATCATGCGTATATTATCCTCCACATTTCCCACCTTTGATCTTGACAAGGTTAAGGATCTTCTTGAACATCATATATCATATCCTTCACTATATACATATCTTCCATATCATATCTTTCATCTTATCCATATTCCATCATTCTTTCTAAATACATCCTTTCTTCACGTCCTTGGCCTTGATGAGGAATAGGGGAAAAATACCAGGGCCTTGTGGTTGTATCTTATCTAGTTGATCTTGATCATCCCATTCATTATCTTTATCCTTGCTTTCTTCCATCCCATATCTCCTAGCTTATCAAAATCCATTTCATCATGTCCCTTTGCAAACTTGAATCTTATCATGTAAATCATAGTTGAGCCTATTTGTAAAACATTATCCAATCCTCATATCTTTTTCCAAATCAATCACCAACAATCATCAATCTTATCATCATCATGCCTTATGGAATCAATCATTCCTGGCATCCTAATCAATCAACCATTATCATCTTTTGACAAGAGATATGTTGCTTGTGCGACATGTTTTGTAGTGAATCTTTCATTTTGATCTATCATTTATCTGTGGTTGCATTATCTCTATTGTGGGGCATCTTGTTCTTTCAAACAATCATATCATATCATTTCATCTTATAAGGTCCGAAAAAATACCAAAAAATCAGAAAATGTCCTGAAAAATGGTTGCCTTGATGAAAACCTGGCAAACAGGTGTCTTGGTAACAACAAAAAAAATCAAAGAAAGAGAAAAATACAAAAAACAAAAGAAAAGAAAAATAAAAAATAAATCATAAAATCTAAAAAAGTGCAATAAAAACAAGTAGTGAAAACTTGGGAACAAGTGCTATTTGTGATAGGTCATCTTTTCCATGTCGACCAGTCATTTTCAACATCCATCTACCTATCCTTTGAAAGCTCCATGTGCATATCCTAACATTGTGATTGTGTCTCATCCTAGACTAGGGGAAAAATCCTAAACTCACTAGAGGAAAACAAACTTTGAGCTTGAACCAACAAACAAATAGCAGGAAGACAAACACAACAAAAACAACGATTAAAACACAACCCAACATTAAACATCAATCACCATCAGAAATGCATCAAACATCCATATCATATCAAAATATAAAAATAGGTCAAAAAGTCAAAAAGTCAAAAACAGAGTCGTCTTGTCAAACTACATTGTTTTTAAGCTTAAACATAGGCAAGGCTCATCTTTGATCAGCCCCCGAGACACCCTAGGTCAAGTCCTTTAGCGATCCGTTGTAATTAGTTGCCATCTCTCGTTTTTTCATATCTTGGTCCTGTAAATCAATTGAGTCAGTCGAACTACATGGTCTTTGCGTGTATAACGTAGGCAAGGCTAATCTTTGATCAACCCTTGAGGCCCCTAGGATAGGTCTTTAGGTTAGGTTCGTGGTCAAAATCTCAGAAAACACCTAAAAATTTGGAAAATTGAGAAAATCCAAAACAAATCAAAAGGATGATGTTATTCTGAGTCATGGGTTTATCACGTTAAACACAAATGTTCAATTGTTGTACTATGATTTTTGTTATCATATCTCTAGAGCCCCTCGATGATGTATCAAACTAGAGGAGCTAGGAAGGAGTATGATTTTTCTTTGTCTACTGTCTGTGAGTTGATCATTATTACTGTGCAAATTTTCGTGAGATGTGCACTACAACGTATCACTAATGACATTCCAAATTTTCATAGGAAACATTTAACTCTTGTCTATTTACACAACAAATACTCAAGTCATCTCGGTTTAATTATACTTAGATGCTTGTGTGAACTTGCACTATCAAACATCATGGAAGTAGTACTCTGGTCATCATGGTCTAAATATACCATTGGTGCTCGTACTCACTTTCAACATTTTAAAGGCCCAATGATGATAAAAAGCATGACAAATCGGATGTTACGAATGACAAATTTTGCATACAATATCTTCATGTTTAGAGTAGATTGCAGACATTGCCAAAAAACACACCATTTTCATATTTAATTGCATATTAGTTACATACATTAGAAAAAATTACATCATTCATCCATCCATCCATCACATCATAATATTTGCATCGAAAAACATAAAATAACATCCATCGCATCTCATGTACATAATCAAAATCCTATCATTTAGTAGCATTAGGGAGGTGGTTCACTAAGCTTAAACGAGTGAGTCTTCAAATTTCCAAAAGAATTAGGAAATATGTCAGGTTTTGTGAAGCTTAATGTAAGAAAGAATCAACTGACGAAAACCTTCCCACAACTCTTGGAAGATGGATAGATTCACTCATTTAAGCTTAAGACCCTAGAATACAATCATCTACATAATCATCATTCATCATTAAAAAACATCACACATCATTTGCATCACATCCATGCATATTCAACATAATCATCACATGGAACATCATACGTCATTTTCATAATCAAATCCATCATCCATAAGGCATATCAACTCATCATTACATACGTCACATATAAACATCACATAAACATCAACAAAAATATGAATTATCATGTGATCATTTCATATACACATTCACTCATTCATTACATCATTTATTTGCATTAGAAAAGAACAAAAACATAAAATGCATTACTTATCATTGGCATAATAAAATCCATTACATACATCATATAGGCATCATTCATAAATCAACATAGAATCATAACACATCAGTTGTATCATCATTTGGATCCATAGCATATCATAACATCAGGATCATCATCATGGACATGGAAATTAAGTGCATAACATTCATCATCATAACATCAAAATTAAATGCATCATAGATATCTATCATCATATCAACACATATATCAATCATCATCATCATTGCATATCATATATACCTCAAAATAATGTCAAGTGTACAAGGATATGCAAATATCGAGAGGTACATCATCAAAAATGGAAGAAATCATAATGTCTCAACTGAATTAGTGTATACATCAGGTCTCGATACATCATCAATTCTTAGTACATTAATCAATCCTATACTGGGGCATATCAGTCAATCAGAAAAGTCAAACCACATCACCCAATCAAATCTGAATCTGCCTGCACCATATGTGGAAATCCTCCTATGATCATAACATATTGCAAGTCAACAATCTTATCAATCAATTCAACCTCGCCTATCATGAGGTTCATCAATCAACGCACCTCTCCTATCATGAGGTCCATCAATCATCAATCTATCATTGATCCTCACCTATCATGAGGTCAATCATCAATCTGTCATTGCTCCTCGCCTATAATGAGGTCAGTCATCAATTTGTCATTGATCCTCACCTATCATGAGGTCAATCAATAAATCTATCATTGATCCTCACCTATTATGAGGTCAATCAACAATCTATCATTGCTCCTCGCCTATCATGAGGTCAATCATCAATATATCATTGATCCTCACCTATCATGAGGTCAATCATCAATCTGTCATTGATCATCGCCTATCATGATATCAATCAATCAATCTATCATTGATCCTAACCTATCATGAGGTCAATCATCATTCTATCATTGATCCTCACCTATCATGAGGTCAATCAACAATTTGTCATTGATTCTTGCCTATCATGAGGTCAATCATCAATCTATCATTAATCCTTGCCTATCATGAGGTCAATCATCAATCTATCATTGATCCTTGCCTATCATGAGGTCAATCATCAATCTATCATTGCACCTCGTCTATCATGAGGTCAATCGCCAATCTATCATTGATCCTCACCTATCATGAAGTCAATCATCATCATCCTATCATTTGACTCTCACCTATCATGAGATAAAATCATCAACTATCACATCAACATCATCATATCAATTGGCTAAATGCGATCATCAAACATCAAACACAAGGAGGAAAGACATGGGCATCAGTTAATCACTTGGCAGGCTCAATCTTCTTTATCGAGAGATAAATCAATGAAATATCCTAAAAATTCAAAAATTCACTGATTTATCTATCGAGGGGGCATATATCCGTCAGTACCTAAAAATCAACATCTGGGGCATCGTCTGGGGCAACAAAAACTTTTATGAGCATTGGTATCAAATTTTTATTTGAAGCAATGTGTAAACACATTACTTCAAAGAGGGGAAAAATGTATACACCTAAAAATGGTCATCGCCTTTAATTAATTAAATACTAGCTATTTGATTAATATTCCAACTATGTATAAATACATTCTCAATTTATTTATATTGTTCACCCTTCTCTAACTCTCCAAATCTAAAAACATATTCTTCTAAATTAATTAAATAAACAAGGTTCCCTAAACTCGTTTTATTTAATTAATCTTCACTAAATCCAATTAGGAATTAGAGCACATTTCTACAACTTTTTGTGTGCCTCCTCACCAAGGTCACATGAAAATAAATAACTCTGATTTTTAATTAGAATTATCTTCAACTAATTTTAAAAAGCACATGGTCTTCTCTTCCCACACTTCCACCAATTTTGGAGCACATGATTTATTCTTCCCACACTTCCACCAATTTTGGAAGCACGTGGTCTTCTCTTCTCACACTTGATTCTTCCATCCAAATGGCATGTTTCCTATTGGTCAATAGATTCTTCCACACACACATGGCATGTTGTCTTTGGTCAAGGGGACATCTTGATTCTCTTCATCCTCACCATCCATTCTTCTTATTCGAATCTAGACCGTTGATTATTGCCATCTCACTATATGCTTGGAAAAGCCTATAAATACAACCCTTGGGCATTGTATTTTTCATCCACGTTTGAAGTAAAGTTATCATGTAGGTTTATCATTGGATCTTGGAGCATTCTTGGAGTCTTATAGATAGGTTTTATATCATGTTTTGCATCATGGTTAGATCTTAGATTAATATATTGCATCATAGTTGCATTTTATCACCCATCTTGCATCATAGTTGAATTTTATATTAGTTCATTTTAAGTTTGCATTTGAGCATATGGAGTATCATGCATAGAATCATATAGATCACTACCATAGTATCCACCACCATTTGTGTATTTTTCATCAACATCATCCTTCACTCATCATATCATCCATCATCATTGTTTGCACATAGTTTCATGTAGGCATATATTTGGCTTGCATGTTGAATACTAATCCATTTCTTAAGTGTCATTCTAATAGGCTTTGTGCACATAGAAATACAAGGGCCAAAAAGGTTAAAAATAATCATTTAAGAATAGAGGACAATGAGACATTGTTGGAAGATATATCTTTATTGTAAATTAGAATAACTTGTTTTCTTTGAATCTTTGAATATAAATCATTTCATTAAGGTTTTTGTTAATACTAACTTTTGCACATTTAACACACACACAGTTCCTTCTAGAACCCTCCTACCATGATTGCACAAGTTTCTCTTAGGGAGCACTAACTTTCAGCTTATTATATTCATGTTGCAACCTATTTAACTTTTGCAAAAGTTGATCATATCTTTCTTGAAATATTTTTATAGTATCTACACTCAACATAGTATCATGCACAATTAACTTGGCTTCTTGTGTAGGAGTCATCTCATATTCTCTCTTTATTACAGCATCACTAGTAATATCACCAACTTATCTTATTACTCTTGGTTTCCCTATATTTGGTCCCATAGACCAAATTTCTAATGTGTGTAATCTCAGAATGAAACAAGAGAAAAAAACCTTCTTGTCATATTGGTCCTCATATATGAATGCATCAACATCATATCTTATTGTATCCAGAGCAATGGAAAAAGACAAATCTCAACTAGGGAATAAAATAATTCCACTCTTCTTTACCAACAACCTACCATTAATAGGGGAAATTTTAGAAATCTCTTTCTCAATTTCTCTTCTTGTCCCTCCACTTCTTCATGCAATGAAGGATCAACTCCTTCTTTTTCCTTCTTAGTCCTATCCTTGATTTCATTACTTTTTACCTAAATTAAAAATTATTTGAATTCCTTTGTTTGGACTAAGGAATCATCATCTAAAAATTCTTAACAAGCCTTAAGCCTGACATCATCATCAACCACATTATTTTTATCATAAGTTGTGGTTACAATCCTTCTTGTAGGAACTACTAACATGATGTTTTTCATTGGTGTCAATAGTTGAAGTTCATGTTGCTCTTGTCAAAGGGTTTTTTCTTAGGCTTGGAGTTGATGTTGATGCATTTATTATTACAAGGTCCTTGATGTCATGATTTAATTTACTTCGTTTGTGCAAAAGTATCATAGAGTTGCTTGATCATTCAAAGTATTTTCATAATATTGCTTCAAGATAAAGTAATTGTTGATAACTCATATTCATCTCATGGTGCTTTTACTATGTTTATACTTATCTCATAGGTTGATGTCAAAATTTACTCCGTTGATTCTTGATGGTATGGTTCTTTTAATGGTAATTTGATATGTCAGAGGTATTTTACATTTAGTCAGAGTTATGCAAATGTGGTATTTTTTGATACTTGTCAAAGGTGTTCAATGGAAGAGGTTTGCTTAAAGGCATGATTGAAGAAGAAAGAGATAACCCTAATGCTAAAGGTTGAGATAACCCTAAAGCTTATCCTCTTTTTACATTTCAAAGACATGATATTCTGCATCAAAGGTGTATGGTGAATATCAGGGGTTAGAGATTAATCACATCAGAGGTTTGAATTTGATTAGGGTTCTCTCATTGTTGGAAATTTTGTTTCTAAAACCTTAAATGGAATATTTTTGTGAAAAGTTATTAACAAAATTACTTTTTGTTATATCTTTTCATTGTCCGATGATAGAGAGTTAAAGGCCACTTAAGTAAAATTTTTAAGGGTTTTAAACCATTCATTAATTGACCCTTCCTTTTAATGTAACTAGCCAAGTAGGTTGTGATTTTAACTTATATTGTTTGAATTAAAATCAATGGATGCTATTTAAAGTTGGTAGTGGTGGCAAGATAAAGTTAAAGTCTTATATTTAAACTATTGAATGGTTACTCCTAGAGGTTTAAACTTTGATAGGAGTCTAGCAGTTGCTTGATTTAGTTATTTTTTTATAACTGTTTGAAAATTAAAAGGTAAATGGTTACATTTATGGCGCCAATCTGTAGGAGGAGAATGTTCTAGTTTTGAAAATATTTTTGAATATCAAAGGTTAGGGGTTTGTATTGGTTTTGATTAGAAGATGGAATGAATTTGGTGAGAAGGTATTCAATACCATGATACCATCTATTTGTGAAGAATATACATGGAAAAAATAATTTGAATAATAGTATACATGATGCATTTGTATGACTGTATCCTCTGCATAGTTTACGATAATTTGAATGTGACCTTATTGTCTAGAATGTGATTGAAGTCACTACTTTGTGGGAGTGAATTAAAAAACTTGATACTTTGTTTTTGTCAAGTTAATGAACACAATTATGTAGACATGAATAACAACATTCTATGATTAAATTCATGAAGTATGCTACTTTGTGTGACCTAAACATGATCACTTATGATTGTTAGTGGATTTAGTGGGTTTCAACTAAGATATTGGCTTGATGAAAAAGATTTTGAAAGTTACAATATCATTTTAGTGTACAGATAATATAGAGGGGAAAGAGATTGAAATAAAAGAGCATAAAATGCCTAATTATGTCTCTGTGTGATAATATGCATAATTTTTTTTTATTTTTCTATGCACTAATAAAATATGGTCTGAAATTAGTCAGTGACTTGGGCTTTGTTTTTGAAGAAACAACAGTATATGCAAAGTTTTTTAATAGTAGTATGATTGATATCAATGTGAGTTGTCTAAGGTTGAGTTTCATTCTTTGTGTCTTCTATTTGTGCATACAAAGAAGGTTACAAACATGGAGTGAGAAAATATCAAGGTTCTTTCATTCATATTTGGATCAAATCAAATCCAGTTTTTGTTTGCTAAGATGAGTGGATTCTTGTAAAGAAATTATCCTGCATAGAGTTATGTCTTGAATGTTTGTATATGAATAAGGGAGATGAAGTTTTTGGTGATGCAGAGATAGAGTGTTTTGTCTGGAAACATAGTAACCCTCTAAATTTTCCAAATTTCTTCTGAAGTGTTTGTCAGTTAGGCATGATGTTTTCTAGTGAGGCATAGTGTTTTTCTAGTGAGGCAGGTTGAGTAGCCAATGAGGCTTGTTGTATTGCCAATGAGGTGTGCAATATGTAATCAACAAGTTTTTAGCCAGTGAGGCTTAATGAAACTTATTTTCAGAGTGGTTTTTCACCCTGTAGGGTTTTCCACTCATTAAACTTGTGTTATGTCTCCTCTTGGTGGTTTGCTATATTTTGCTTGACTGTTTATCTTTTTCTAGTATTATGTTCTGATTTGCATATCATTGTGACTACATCAACATTCAATATCTATATTTTTTGAAGTGTATTCAATGGGTTTCTTTGCATAATACAAGTAAATTAAGTTTTGAAATTTGGTTTCTCATTCACCCCCCTCCTAGTGGTCTTGTACTCCAACAAGAACAAAAGAATCCATTTCATCATTTACCTGGGGAGATGGGAATTTTTATTACACTTCCTCTTCCTTAGGAATATACTTAGCTGACTAATCTTCCATTATATCCTCTTTGTGTGATTTAGCAGTATATTCCACAAGGGGTTGAACCCTTTGCACCTCTTTAATCTCCATTGGATGAATGGAATGGCCCTGAATAGTAGATTGAGCAAGCCCACTTTGAGTCATGGCCAAATGATCCTCTTTCTCTTTCTTTTTTTCTTCTTCTACTTTCCTTATCAGATTCATGAATGTGCCATTCTTACAGGCAACCAACATATCCATAGGATTTTGAAAAGGATCTTCAATTTTAGCATATGGGCTTACATACATTAGATTCACCTTAAGCCTTACCTACTCATTTTTAATAATATGCATCCATGTTTGTTTTCTCTCATTTACCTCAACATCAAATGCTAGGTTTCTGATTACATCCTTTGTATATAGGAAATGATGATAAAAATTAGACCTATTTCTATCCTTTCTTAATTTATCAATAAAACCTTCAAGGTCACAATTTCTGACCCTTTCAACCCCCATCCTATAATTCTTCAACATAGCAGAAATTTTTCCAATCCTTCCTTGGATGTGACTTTAAAATAGTAAAAGGAAAATTGGTTGGGGATGAATGACCCCTTCTTTGCACCTATAAATTCCTGCTTTTCCATTATGTCAATTTTCCACATGATTTCCATAAAGGAAAATATACCAGAAACATAAATGGGCAGGCAATGTGGCTACACCAAAGCACCATAAACTCTAAAAATAGTACATGCATCATGCAAATACCAATATCCCTAGTTATGGTCCAACTTGGTGTTGGACTTGAACTATAGGGGCCTCAAGATTTCCTTGATACTTGAAATCCTATACATTGGTTTGCAACCCAGATTGTCTAAAATATCATGCACTAATCCATTGCAAAAACTATATAGTTGGAATTAGAACAATTTTGATCCCAAATGTACATCCATAATTGCAAAGGAAGATCATTTCCTCTCTCATCCTTTCTCCTCAATTCCATGAACTTGGACCATGCTTTTTGAGCAATCCACAAAAACATATGCATAAGCATAGAATAATGTGTAAAATACAATGGAGCATTGGGATTCTTCAAATCCTCAATTTCTTATGGATTTTTTCTACTATATAGGATGCATAATGGAAACTCCTATTAGAATTTTTATCTTGGATGTCCATAGCAATCATCATCATAGCAACTAGCACTCTTAAATTGTATTTCTTCCCAAGAACCTGGCATAAACCATAGATTGTGTTCTTAAAGTAGTTCTCAAATTCATCATAGCTAAAGGGTTCAAACTCCTTTGGGGTAAACGTCACCCCCTTCTTACCCAAATCCTTTTTCTTATTCCTTGGTAATACATAGTTTCTATTCCCATATTTGTCTCTCTCATACTCTTGACACAATGCATTGAAATTAATAGAAATTGTAATAGAGGGGTTTAGCCTAAATATCCTCACAATCTAACTTCTACTAATTTCCAACATTAGAGTCCCCTTCACACTCCTTATGATACTAGCATTTGGGTCATAACACTTGGAAATTTCCTTAATCAAATATACCTTAACAAACTCATTGGGAACAATGATCTTGCTCAAATCATATGTCCATAAGTTGCAATATGGATGAGGGTAGTTTATCCTTTGGTATGCATACTAAAACAAATCCCACCCATTTTGGGGCACTATGATATCCCCAATTTTTTTTGTTGAATCTTCCAGGTGGTCAATAAAAATTACCTCACTAGTAGCCCTCTTTCCAACTATATTTCCCTTAGGAATAACTCCTTGATATCATCATCCATAAACCTTGTAAAATCTTGCTTAACCCCTTTAGTTTTGGGTTTCACCTCTGATATTTCAGGTTTTTTCTTCTTAGTTTTAGGTTTTGTTTTCCTAAATTTAGGTTTATCCTTCGAGGGTTCACTGGATTGATTCATCTTTGCAGAATTGAACAAAACTATGGTTTCATAATTTCTTTTTTAAATACTAGGGTTTTCTAATTACTCAACACCCTAATAGGTGTTGATGGTGTTTTCTGCACAACAACTCAGACAGAATGTGATATTCTATCTCTCTTGAAAGGTAACTCTCTATCAGTAAGCCTCTAGAGATAACCCTAAGGTCTCTAATGTCAGGTCTTGACAATGCATAAACAACTCAGTGATAAATGTGAAAATGCTAGTAATCATAAAGGGGCCTTACTACAAGCAAGTACTGAATCCTTTAGTTTATCATATCTAGCAATATGGTGATACTTCAATCCTAAAACTAACTTAGGTGATAAATGAAATAACAAAAGATATAAGGTTTCAAAGAGATTCCTAAATTTAACACTAAACCTAAGATTAACAATGCAAATGACAAACACTTGAAATGGACCAGTCCCTCAAAAACTAATTTCTACTTGACCCAGATGGATCTACAATCTTATAGAAATAGTGCAATCTTCTAAGGCCTTAAATATTTTCAGATCATGAACATTCATTCAAACAACCCTATTGCAATCGAAATGAATAAACCTTCACAATTGAACTAAGCTTAATGAATATGAAAGTCTAGGCTAACTTTGCAAAGCAACTAACAATCAGTTGGTTGTGAAAAGTATGGACCAAAGATTGTTGCAACACTTCAAGTACTAAATCATAAACACTATCAATTTATCTAACACTAAACCTAACACATCTATCAAATAACTTAAGTAGTTCCAAAGATAGAATCACAAGAACCATGCTAGATAAAATTCAACACAAGAAAGGCACCAAATCACAATGTCTTCACTTGCATTAAATTACCCAAAGTAGCAACAATTCCAATATTTTGTTACAACACTTGCTTGCTTGAAAACAAAACTAACTCCTAACTCTAGCTCTTGCTATACTATTTAATTTGCTCCAAGAAAAAACTATCTAGCCCTTACAAATTAGGCAGAATGCCATATTAATAGAAACCCCCAAGATGTGTCAGCTTAGTTAGGGTTTACAATAATAACCGACCATAAAACAAGTCAACCCAAGGAGAATTCAAAATAAACAAAGTGGGCATTAAATGCAATCACTCCATCCAGGTCAACCTGAGGTCTTCAACAAAATTTGGTCCAATGCGTGTGAAGGAAGAGGAGAAATAATGGGAAGAAAAAATTCCAATGTAGCCTTGCATTAACTGCTTCCCCCTGTATCTTTATTTCACTCCATCGTATCATGCACCATCAAAATTACCCTATCCATGTTGGCTATAGGTGGCAGAGGTAAAACCTTAAGTCTCTTCTCAATAGATTTAATATTTTCCCTTAACTATTCCACCGACTTATCCTACTCAACCTTGCTGGTTTGATATTTATCAATAACTGCAATATAGGTGGCTGCATTATCCAACTGATGTTCAGTAACTGGATCTTCACTGATTGGAGAATATACATCTCACCACCATTTTCTCAACTGTTCTAAGCTCAAATGCTTTGGTGCAAACTTCTTTCTCCCTATCATCACTTCAAAGAAGGAAATGCATCTATTATAGATATTTGTCGGGTGTCTTCAATTTTCCTCCTCTACTTATGTACCTTCTTCAAAACCTTTTGCATTATTTGCAAAGCTTCAAACCATTCCAAAGGTTCTACTGCTCTGGAGGAAGGGAGAATTCCATAACTCACCAACTTATCCTTAGTATACTCCATGATGGTCTTGGTCTTTTGTAGCAGGAGATCTATATCTTCCTTATCTTGAGCTAATACATCTTTCAACCAATTTATCGACCTCATTGCATCTCCTCTAGTTGAAAGAATGTCTTTGATAACATTATCCCCCTTAATTTTCACCCCCTATAACCAATTCATCTTGGAAAGAGTAGTGGTCTTCATCTTCTCTAGCTCTGTTATGGTCTCTTGTGGTAGGAAACTTGTAGCAGAAGATGAGGAGCTAATAGATTGCAAGGGCTTCATCAAGTCTTGCAAGTACTTCTTTAATTTCTCATTATCCTTCTTCAGTTCTTGCTTAGTCTGCACTTCCTTCCTCAACCTGCCTAGGATCACCGCACTAGAGCCTTCATAATCTTCAATATCCTGCTCCATAGAAGTAGGCCCAAGTTTAATGCTTTGTACATTGTAATCCTCTCTAGTTACATCATCTTTGTTCTTATCCAAAGTAGGGGTAGCAATGTGGACTACCCTATTGTTGGCCTCATCTCTTTCAATCCCAGAAATAACCTTGGCTTTCTTCTTACCTTTACCTTTTCCTATGTTTGGCAACAGTTCATCCCAATTGGGAGGGGTATCATCCACAACAATTTTTTTGCTCTTCAATTCCCTATCCAACCAACCTAAAATAGTAGATTATGAATATGCTTTACTCAGTCCAACTTCATCTTATTGGTCCTTAGGTGCATCTTCATTCAAATCTTGCTTCTCAGGAATCTCCTTAGCCTTATCCTCCTTTTCTTTATCATGCTCTTCTTCTTCATGTACCAGTGATGGAGTCTTAACTGGTACTTCCTCTCTTTGAGGACGTCTAACTTCTTCAGTTCCAACTGGTGAATCCTCATATCTTACCAAGGGAGATTGCATCACCCTCTTTATTTCGGCCTCAGCACTGAAGAGCTCACCCTCTTTAAATTCTTCTCCTTTTGTATCTTGGAGATCTTCTTCTTCCTTGCATTCACTTGGTTCATCGTGAGCTTCATGGGAAGGAGGGATATCATCCTGTTGTTTTGCATCAGGAGTGACTGGAAGGAGATCCATGGTTGGAACACTGTCATTAGGAGAATGGGTTCTTGATTTCCTTGTGTACACTTGTGTCCTTTCTCCTAAGCTCTCCACATTTATCACAGGTGGGCCAACTTCCTCTCATGCCTTGGAGCTTTCCTTTTCCTTCTGTGATAATCTCACCACTCTCCTTCTCTTCGACATAGGGACACTAACCTCTTTGTCCTCTTTTTTAGTTTTATCTTTTGTTGACTTCCTCATTTTTGAAGCATGTTTCTTCTTCTTTGCAATTGGATTCCTTTGTTTTTCTGCTTCCTGTTCTTCCTCAGCTTGAGCATCTTTAATTTTGATCTTGAAAGGATAACTCACCTTTCCCTTACCCTTAGGATCCTACTCAGCTGACTCCTCATAAGTGGAATGAGACTCCAAGTCTCCCATTAAATCATAGGTGCATTGCACACCTTCACTTTCCAGCTCCCACATCTTATGCTTGAGCCACAACTTAGTATACTTAATGATTGGAGTCATAAGTTGTTCCAGTTTTGTTTTCTCCTCTTCTAGCCAGTCTATTTCTCCAACTGGCTTGTCCTTCACTACCTCATAAGCATGGCCCTGGATCAGATCTCCATCCTCTTCAACTTGATCTGGAATGGCCTTCACATTGTAAAGTCAGACCAAGTTAATAGGAAACCTAGAAAACTTCTTCTTTCTAATCTCAAATTCATCACTACAATTGGCCCAATAGTCTTCCATATCATCCTTGTGGCTATATTCTCTGCTGGCTTTCTTTTGTGCTTCACTAGTTCTATCAAACCTAGATCTCTTGGAATGGAAGGATAACCCAAGAGTGCTCATTTCTTCCTCAGAAGCACTAGCCAAATTAATAGAAGGACATGCCTCACTAGTTCCTATCCTCAAAGGGAAGTCAGCACCAAATTCAGTCTTATGCTTATCCTTTTTCACAATGGCATCAAAGTCACTATTTTTTCTCGTGACTTCCAAGAGTATGATATGGTCTGTTGGGTACCTTGGAAGTCGATATGGAGCCTTCTGGCAGCCATCTATCCTTATGTATGAGAAGGTGGGAAACTGTATGAACCAAGCCCCATACCTTTTGATTAGTTCCTTTGCCTAGTCAGATATCCTCACATGCTTTACACCTTGCAATAATCTAGTGATGTACATGGTGAATGCATCATTCACCCTCATGTAGCTCGAGTTTCCCAGATGCAGCTATGGATAAACCTCATAGCCCACATCCTGCCCAAACACACCTCTTGTACTTAGCCCCTTGTATGGATGGAACCTTGCAAGCACGTAGACTAAGTAGGAAGTCATTGTGAAGGTCTTTGTTTGCAATACATTACACATCTACTCATGAATCATAACACTTATAACACCTACCCAATGATAGTTAATATTCTGCTCCATCCTTACGATGACATGGAGCATCCAATTTTCAAACATTCCAGCACTCTTTGACCCTACTAGCCTATTGAGAAGAGTGATAGCATCATAGTACTCGAATTTTGCTCTGAATAGTTGTTTGGGAAGCTTGGAGTAGTGAGACTTAGGCTTCTCCAACCATGAGTTGATAACTTGTTGAAACTTGATAGTATCCTCATAGAATTTCCTTGCCATATCCATATCAAAATCCACCACATGAGATCTGTTTGGCATGTCAAAGGTCTGGGCTATGGACATAGGATTCAAATTTGCTACAATTCTCCCTTGAGGGCCAACTATCCTCTGTGTACCCTTATTGTAGTGCCTAGCACATTCGAGCACTAACTCGTAACATCGCATTGTAGAAGGAAATCCAGCTACATGTGCCAATCCTGATTCCAAAGTCCCTCTAGCAAACAAAGGAAGGTTCTACTCTACCATCTTGGTCTTGAACTCCTCATATTCCCATAGTCCAACATTTGTATCAGTTACCTCCGACCAGACAGAAGCAAGATTGCTCTCCAGAATTCTACTCTTGATGTCCATTTTGATTCTTTCTTATTCAGACACAGAAGACCCTTCTGTACTTGGATCCATCACTTTACTCCTAGCTCCACTTGTCACTACCTTGCTTGACTTAGCCTACACTTAACAAAGAAACCATAGTAAATATCTCATGAAAGCCAAGTTAAATCAATCCTAAACAACATAATCATCATCAAAATGAATCCCAGATAAGAAAGGTGTCATTAATTCTCATAAAAAATGATCATATCAAAGTTTGGGTTTCAAGTCATCCTGCAGAATCCAAGCCAGAGAGGAATTTCAAAAAATTCCTAGCCAAACAGATTCTGGTGAAGTAAACATGAAAGCCCCCAAGATAACTATTTGATCCATTATCATACCAAAGAAACAACATGAGACATCTTAAAATAGCTCAAATTAATCATAAAATTCAGTTAATAAGTCATGCCATCTCCTAATCCTTTGTTTTCAACAAAGTTTCAGAGAATTTTGCCCAGGATAGAATTCCGCGAAAATAACAATAGTCTGCAAATTCTAGAAAAATGACATGACAAAGGATTTTCAGAAAAATCCAGATAGAACAGAAATCCATGGGGAAGATGAAACTTCAGAAAACTACGAGTTTTGGGAAAACAAGGAGAAAACGAAATGTCAAGGAATTTCGATAGAAGAGGAATTCTGCGAAGATCTTGAAATGTCGAATACCATCATTTTCTCATAGCTTCACTCAAATTGATTGAATGATCATGAATTTGAGGACCTCGGGCCAGCAATCAATTTTATTTGAGCCCCCCATAGATCATCCTTGAATTCTAGGCTCACTTGAAAGAAAATCATGAGGAAATGATGATGCCCTAGGCATAAAACCCTAAAAATCCACCATTGAAAACATAGGGAAAGCTTGGGGTTCAGGTTAACTCAACTACTAGGTTCTCACAAAAGATTATTTACGCCCCACTAGCAAGCTACCTTCTGATGTGAATGAAAGAACAAAATTGAAACTTACTTGGGAAACCATAAATCAGACTATATCAAGCAACCCAAGCCATGAGATGCCCAAACATACAAGAATTCAGACTCCAAGGAAATCTAGAACGCCAAAGGACCACTCACATTCATTAATCAAAAGCAAGGAAATATGTACATACCATTTGATGAAGTGGAAATCAATTTCAGCAATAACAAATGATAGTTTATTGGCACTTAGCAAAGGACAACAACGATAATGCCCAGGAAATCACCACCAAATTCAACAACTTGCAAACCTAGTGCTCCAAATCAAGTCAAACACCTCAAGATTAAGCTCCTCAACTCAATTGAATGCACATGATAAAGCATAATGGCAAGAAAATCCCCAAAGATTGACTAAATACATCCCTCACAAATCGTACAAATGACATTAATCCAATCAACAAGACATCCAGACAAAACCTAGAAATCCAACAGGACGACAGATATTCAGAGAAATTTGACTAGCACGAAATTATGTGAAGGTCAGGAATTCCTGAACCACAGTGCAAGAAAATAGAACCGAGTTTAGAGAATGTCTGGGGAATTCCGCTAGGAGTGGATTTTCCTGAAAGCAGCCAAAAACTCGATAATTGCCCAAAACGTTAGATTTTCAAAGTGCTTCCTAGAAGGGGGGCATTTGCACGAATAAGATAAGCATTCAAGCACGTGCAAAGGTAAAAAAACCTCAACACAACAAGGGCAAAAAAACCAAAAGTGAAAGCAAAAGAGGGTCCCTGCTTTTAGCGGGGCATGTGTGTAAAAACTGTACAACAATAGGACTATGAACTTTTATAGCTTAAAATTACAAAATAAAATCGACAAATATTTTCCAAATTTAGACTAGGGCCTAGTGAATTTCCTTTTAAAACTAAACATAGACAATCACAATAACCGTACGCAGCTGCAATTGCCTTTTCTCCTTATGTCTAACTAAAACCTTTGCACAAAAGGATAATTTTTTTGACTTACCCAAAAACCCTAGCTACTCCTCACTTCAAATTTGTTTTCCTAAAGCTCTGCTTGCTTGTTTGCTTAAAAATTCTTGTAAAGATAGAGAAAATCAACTTAATTCTCAACTTTATGGCTCTCAAATTGAATGGATATACCATTAATTATAGAGATATGGCTCACGGAAGTGAGAACATTAAAACTATTAGTTATCCATTTATGTTTGAATGTTGACCGTTGATCAAATTATTTTAAAATAAGATCGATAGTCATCATACATCCTCAACACATTGATTTTTTCTTTAAATATTTGATTCATAAAATGTGATGTGAAGGAGTTGTGCGATGAGATGAGATACCACCACATACCCCCTCCATCTTTTGAACCTTGCTGCCAACTTATTTCACTGCCATCACACATCGCCTTTTCCTTTAGGCCCAATGACTTGAAAATGTGATGTGGAGTGTTGCAATGAGCTAATGTGAAGACATCGGGCAAAGAATATTCTCTTTGGTTATTCCTTTCCTTCTTTTAATCATCATATATCACATTTCTTTATACTACTCCTTCATTCAAATTTGTGATGCATTGAAACTATGCGATCAAATAGGATGATGACACATGTTGCAATCTAGGCACTCAATGCATATCACACTTTCCTCTTCCCTTCATGGAGAATAAAATACAATGAAAGGGATCAATGCGATGCAGTGAGGAGCTTATACCTATATGGTATATTCCTTAGCTATATTCTTCATTCATTTCACTCCTTTGATTTCATCACACATCACAGTTTGAAGATATGCTACTTGGTTTCCAAACGTGATGTGAAGGGTGCATGTGACGAGAAGATCTAGCCATGTGTTTCAATTGTGACTAATCGTACATACTACATTTAGTAGAAAAAACTTAATAGTTGAAAATGTTATACAAAGAAACCTTGCAATGGCATGATATTGTGACAGTTGTTTGCAGGGTAAGATCAATGGTGTTATCACACTTCACACCAAGGGAACTAGTGATGAGATAAATTTGATGAAAATGAGGTTTGTGATGGAATTTGGTGCAGCCACGTGGCTTAAGTGTGAAGGTGGACCAATAAATTAAGTGAAATATTGGGCACATGTGAATAAGTTGTTTTAAAATGGGTACATTTTCTAGGTAACATGAACAAGGGGCCACTTAATAAGAGAATAAGCATGACTCAAACTTAGGACTTTTGGCCAAATATTTCAATTACAAGAACACTTGCAAAGATTTCTCGACTCAACATTAACCCATAGGTTCAAATAATAAAGATCAACAAGATTTTATGATAATGGTCCAAAAGGTAGCACTAGGTAAAGGGGGTCGGTAGGGACATGGAAACAAGGACATAAGTCATGACTAAAATAACTAGGAACTGACCAAATAAGTCAACATAAAATTAGACCAAGATATCAAAGCTACTAAGGATTTGTGTTCTTGTAGGTTCATTAAGCATGAATAAACCCTAGAAAGTGTTTTAGATAAACCATAACCCATACAAGATCATTCAAAAGTTGGAAATGGGGAGGATCAAACCCAGAACCACAAAAATTTTATACAAGTCCTACCTATTGAATAAGAAAACTAAGAGGGGGGGTAAATTAGTTCTCACAAAATTAAATCTTTAATTCAATCACTAGAACTAATACTTAATACTGCTTAAATCATTAATCATCAAATGCCAAAGTAGAAACTCAAATCCAACACATAAACACAATAACACCAGATTTACATGGAAAAACCAATGAGGGAAAAAACATGGTAAGGATTAACTCACACTATAGATAATATCAAAACCAATTACAAAAGGCTTGCTTCCTGAAATAAGGACTCACTATCTGAAACAATTAATTTGTAGCCCAAGAAATAAATTCATCTCCCCAAACATAGACATTTCAAATTCTTTTTGCATTTCTTCCACAAACCTCTTGCACATATTTTCATTTCCTCCAAAGATAATGTTATCAACATACACTACTAAAATCAAGATTTTGTCATTTTCAATCTTAAAGTACAAATTAATATCTGTCGTATCTTTTTTAAAGCCTTGCTAAATCAAATACTTATCTAACCTTGCATACCATGCTCTAAGAGGTTACTTCAACCCATATAAAGGTTTCTTCAATCTACACACCATATCTGGTTGATCTGTTAATTGAAATCCTTCTAGTTGTTCCATATAAACTTCCTCTTCTAGTTTGCCATTCAAAAATGCTGACTTGAAATCCATCTGATAGACCTTAAAGTATTTATGAGCTGCAAATGCCAAGAACATCCTTATAGCTTCCATTCTTGCTA
Source organism: Sequoia sempervirens (assembly GCA_007258455.2). Lineage (NCBI taxonomy): Eukaryota > Viridiplantae > Streptophyta > Pinopsida > Cupressales > Cupressaceae > Sequoia > Sequoia sempervirens. Next base: position 209,000,171 of record VDFB02353493.1, read on the forward strand.
TTGGAGAAAAAATTTCCTTAAAATCTATGCCTTCTACTTGTGAGTAGAATTTACACACAAGCCTTTCTTTGTTTCTAACAACTTCTCCATTATCATTCAACTTATTTCTAAATACCCATTTTGATCCAATGATGTTTTTGTCTGCCAGTCTTTGGACCAATTCCCAAGTTTGATTCTTATCAATCAACATAAGTTCTTCTTTCATAGCTTCCTTCCAATGTTCATCTTTACAAGCTTCACATATAGTCTTTGGTTTATTCTCAGAAAGTAAACATAAATTCACTTCAGTAGCAACTCTGCTTCTATTCAACATACCTTTTGTTTTGTCTCCAATAATCTCACTTTCTGAATGATTCTTCTATAAAATATTTTGGTGTATTAGAGGACATCACCAGAGCATCTTCTTCTATTTCATTTTGTCCATCCTGCTTTCCTTTCTCATTTTTTTTTCTTCCACAATCTCTTCTATTCTTACACAATCATGCTCATCAAATACATATCTGTCAATGTCAATAGGATTCTTCATTGTCTCATCAACCTTCACATTCGATCTCTCTACAATCTTTCTCAGTCTTTTATTGAAATATATGTATGCCTTACTATTAGTAGAATATCCAAGAAAAATTCCTTCATCACTTCTTGCATCAAACTTACCAAAAGTTTTGTCATCCTTTCTGATATAGCATTTTCTTCCAAATACTTCAAAATATTTAACAGTAGGAATTCTTCCATGACATAGCTCATAGGGAGTATTTGTATTGTTTTCTCTTGATTAAACTTGATTGAATACATAAACAATAGTGTGAATAGCTTCTTTTCAGAAAACTTCCAGTAAACCAACCTCAATAATCATTGATCTAGCAACCTCTTGAACTGTTCTATTTTTCCTTTCAACAACTCCATTCTCCTGAGGAGTTCTTGGTGTAGATAACTATCTCATTATTCCATGTACTTCACAAAACATTTTAAACTCATGGTAGGTGAATTCTTCACCTCTGTTAGACCTTAAGCATTTTATCTTTAAATTTACTTCATTTTCAACCATAGCTTTGAATGCCTTGAATCTATCTAGTGCATATGATTTCTCTCTAAGTAATGTATCCCATGTATACCTAGAGTAATCATCAATTAAAAGAATAAAGTACCTTTCACCAAGTATACTTCTCACTATTGTAGGACCAAAAAGATTTGTATGAACTAAATCCATTAGTCTGGTAGTGGACTATTCCTTTGATCTGTAATGATCTCTTGCTTGCTTTCCAAACTGACACTTCTTGCAAATAGCATTAACATGATTTGTAATTCTCAGTAAATCTCTCATAGCTTGAACAACACTGATCCTTGCCAATCTATCAAAATTCATGTGACACATTCTCCTATTCCATAACCAACTATCATTAATCTGAGTCATAAAACATCATCCATCAAAACCCTTAAGTTGATAAATATTCCCTTTAGATTTCTTTCCTATAGCAGTCAATGTTTCAAATCCTTTCCGGATCTCACATCTCTCAACCTTAAACACAAGATCATATCCTTTTCTGCAAATTTGACCAACACTCAACAAATTATGTCTTAAACCCTTAACATAGTAGACATCATCAGTATGATCCTTGCCATAAAAATTTATTGAACCTATCCCACAGATTTTAGCACTAGTATCATCTCCAAACATAACCAAGCCTCCATCATATTTGTCAATCTTAACGAACTTACTCGTATCACCAGTCATGTGATGTGAACAACCACTATCAACTACCTAAAAATTATCTCCTTATTTAGCATGTAGGGCAGAGATAACCATACCTTCATTTTTCTCCTTCTCTAGAGGGCTTTCTTTTACCTATCTTAAAGAATTAGTAGAAGTAGGTTCATCCTTAATTGCCAAGAACAAGCATTCATTGTGATTAGGATCTTCATATTCTGAATCCTCATCAGATATACTAGTGTTCACATTCACATAATAAGCTCTATTAATCTTCTTCCCTTTCTTTTCTTTCTCATATCTTTTTTTTATTTCTTTTAGCTCTTTCTGGACACTTTGTAGCATAATGACCTATTTCTCCACAACTAAATTATTTAAAGGGAAAATTTCCTTTGTACTTACCATAGCCTTTCCTCATTCTTCTTAGAAAGTTAGCTTCTATTTCATCAAAGTTTTCTTCATCTATTTCTTTAGCTTTTGTAGCTTTAAAAGCAGCCTCTGATTTGCACCCATTCCTTAGACTTGACTTCCTCATCTCATAAGATGTTAAAAATCCCAATAGAAGATCCTTAGTATAGGTCTTATAATCTATAGTCTGTTCAATAGCATTCACCTTCTCACTATAAGCATCATGAAGAGTTCTGAGAATCTTCTTTATAATCCTAGTTTCATCTATAGTAGCACCATGTGCTCTCATTCAAGCCACTATCTCATCCAATCTTTGTACATAAGTTTTAATATTCTCATCTTCAAACATATGTAGAAGATCAAATTATTTCCATGTTTTGCAATTTCACCTCTTTAACTCTTTCATCACCATCATGCACTATTTCCAAAGCATCCCAAAATTCCTTAGCTATTTTCAAATTGTGAACCTTAATCAACTTGAAATGTACCAGACTATTCTTCAAGATGAACTTCACCTTATTATTCACTTCATGTGCTTTGATTTCTTCAGGTGTACCCAGACCATTAGCAGGAGTGTAAGGTTTTTTGTAAGCTTTCTCCACTTCATATCCACAATACTCTAGATATTCTTCCATCAATACTTTCCAAATACCATAGTTAGTTCCATCAAACCTTATATAATCAAAAACCATTTTGCTAGCCATCCTAGACCTTCCTCAAGTGGTTAAGCTTTTCACCAAGGAACCTTGCGCTCTGATACCAATTGTTGAATAGGACAACTAAGAGGGGGGGTGAATCAGTTGTCATAGAATTAAACCTTTAATTTAATCACTAAAACTAATACTTAATACTGCTTAAATTATTGATCATCAAATGCCAAAATAGAAACTAAAATACAACACATAAGCACAATAACACTAGATTTATGTGGAAAACCCAATGAGGGAAAAACAACGGTGAAGATTAACTCACACTATAGAGAATATCAAAACCGATTACAAAAGGCTCATTGCTTGAAATAAGGACTCACTATCGAACAGGGATACAACTCAGAGGGCTCATTGCCACACAGATACAAAGAAGTCGAATAAGACTTGTTACAAAGAGACTACAATCCCAATGCAACAAAGGATTCCACCACAATCACTCAATCAACTTGCACGAATGATAGAGTTCACCTTCTTCTCACTACATTAGAAAACTTAGCATTAAGCTTCACACTGATCTCCCACACTCTCAACACACACACTTACTAAATAGAATCAATGTCACACCAAACTACACTTTATCTTTTCTCTTATCATGCTTCTTCTTTGCTCTTGTATATTTTCCATTACAAACTCATCTAATATTTATACCATCTTAAACTTTGAAACATATCCAAAGTTAGCTATCCAAATCCAAATTTAAATTATGTCAGTGCCAAAATATCTTAGGGTGGAATTAGAATGAGGGTGACCCAAACACACACTTCATAGGGACCCAAATAGATTCAACACGCTTCATAATTCTCGAAAGTAGCATTTCACACAAGGTCAACCACACTAGTGTAAAACACATAGAACCATTAAGCATGAACTTCCAAATGCCAAAATTAATTTCAATACAATTAGGGAAACTAAAATTTAGAACCACTCATCATTAGACAACATTAAAGAGAAATATGGACCAACAACATTTCTCCCAAACCTCAACCAGAAACATAGAAAACCACAGTTCACAACTGGTGAACACAACTTGCACTTTACAATGAACCAGCAACCAAAAATCTAAATATACCACCTTCTAACAACTATGAACAACATATTTGAACTACACAAGCACATGATAGAATTTGGGCCAAAACCTAGAGCAACCACTGAACATCTCTTTATTACAATTTTCTCAATATCCTCAACATATACAACCAACAACAACTAGTAGATAACCAACTGACTGGTTGACATCGATGACAACACCTTCAATCTTTCCATTCTTGGAACACTACCACAAGGTAGGGATGCAATGATAGGTTCCAAGGGTGGTTTCTTTAAGGTGTTTCTAGTCTATGAGACAAAAAACATATACATCTAGAGAGATGTAGTATGGTATAACTTATCAAGGCTAACCATTTATAAGTGCATTAAACAAGATAGAAAACAATGGCTTCCTAGAGAAAGGTTCTAAAAATAATAAAAAAAGTTATTCGATATACCTAAGGGTATATGAGCATACAAGACCATATACATATTTTTTCTAATGGTGTAGTTTAGAATGGAAACCATTCTAAGCTTCATGAGAACCTATATGGAGAATCCAAATTCATATATAAAAAAAATATTTTGTGATTTTTTTAAAACCTCTACTACAAGGTTTCCATCTTAAAAATTAAAAATTTATAGCAAAAAAAGAGAAAATTTTAGAGAAAATATAAATTTCATTACTTTTGTTACAAAATTTTGGTGACCAAGATCATTAAAGGGTGATGTGATAACATATGGTTGATAGTTTTATAATACTTGAGAATTAAAAATTTTGTAGTAAAATTAAACCATTTAAATATTGTTAATATAAAATATTACCAAATATATAGATTATAGAAAATATTTGATGTAAATAGAAACATAAGAATAATATTATATTAAAATTGGCAGATTCATAATATAATATTATTGGCCTTGTAATTCCCCACCATGGAACACATGGGACATTAGCTCAAATACATGAGGTAATTTTTTTTGAAGCACAAGATACAATGTTTAAGAAAAATAACACAATTTCATACACCAGGTCTACTCATTGCATCCCATCCCAACATGGTGTCGCACAAGTGGAAGACTAACACTCCACACATCCCTGACTTAGTAAGAATTTTTGAAAAACTTACAAGACTAAGAATGGTTCAACCTTCTCTATCCTTCACAAGACTAGTAGAATAATCTCCCACAACCCTAGGTTGACAATCGGGTCCTTTCAAAAGGTTGCATGTGAATCGATGCAAGAACATAAGCCATTGATGATGAAACTTTAGAGCTAGGTCGAAGTACTACTAGGACCCTAAGACTATGGTGAACAATTCTTTTTATAAATTTTTCCCAAATGAAGTACTTAAAACACAAGGAAAACACAAGTTTAGAGTTAGAGAAATTTTGACTAAGTTTTGAAGGTTCAAATGACCAAAATGGCCAACATAGAAAAACTACAAGGAATAAAAAATTATTTGAAAAGGGAATACAACTTAGAAAACCTCTACCTATCAGTGGCTAAGAGGATTTACTCTCTAGTCTTTTATGGTGATGAGGTTGACCCTACACAAAACTAGGCCACCCCAACACACTTGAAAAAATTTCTATATTTTTTGGCTTCAAAACCAAGTTGACCCTAAATACAAAGTTGCCATAATAGGCCACTAGGCCACCCCACCTAATAATATTCTACTCCAACATACTATCATGTCACCCCAACAATGTCATTTAGTTTTCTAAAAGGATACATTAACTTAGTGTTTAACATGGTTGCCTAGGTGTAGGTCCAAGTTGCCCAACTATGAAATTTGGCACTTAGGTTAATTTTAAGCACCAAGTGAAATATTCCTATTATTATTTTAGCTCTTATTCATCATGATTAAGATAATCATAGGATATTGTTCTTGGTACCAACATCAAGACACACAAATGACCAAAATACTCTTTCCTTCTACAAGATTATATCCATCTCCAAAGAGAGGTTCCAAAACAATAATTTTAAAATATAAAGGAATGATCTACATCAATTACATGAACTACACTTTAAATTACATTATTCCTTGTTGTTCCTTGATACACAAACCTCTAGTCCTCAACAGTGGTTCCACACCACCCAACCATGTGATACCCATAGGCTCACCCCACCATGCTAGCAGATAATCACAAGGCCCAAACACTCACACACACAGTACATAAGGGGAAGAGGGTATATACTCACATAATACATGGATAATACATGGAATAAACTACAATAGAGAACACACCAACATAAAGGAATTACACATCTTTCAGGTGCCACTCAATCTACTCTAGGGTTAAATTTTAAACAACAAGAGAGGGAGTGTCATCATGGACACTCACATGGGGCTCTATGTAGAACCAAGTACCCTCTTGTATAAATGAGAATACTTGACCTTATAAGTATTATACTCCATGAGCATCTTATCTTCCTTGATCATCTTTAGTCTATACAAGAACTCAAGGCATGAGAGGGATACCATTATCTTAATTAGTTTATTACCCCATTTTCATTAATTCTATTTTTATTAAGCAACTCCCTACACCATGATTTCATTCATGATACTTTTGGTAGGGTTCACATTGGGAGCCACTCCCATCACTCTCTCTAACACTTAGACCCTAAGCTCATCACACCCTCCAATGTAAAAATATAAATTTTCCCAATTTTAATGATACTTTCCCACAATGAATAATATCACATTTCTCAAGGTTTCATCTTTTCAAAAACTATAAATTCAATCATTTCCATGCCAAATTTTCAAATTTTCAAATATTTTAACAATGCAAAAACCATGAATTTTTCCAAATCCACCATGGAAATTCATCAAAATTTAAAACTTTATAAATTAAAATTCTAAGAATACCCTTTGGTTACAAATATGCCCAACACCATTCTTAAGCTATAAAATTGACATTATCATCATTTCTTGAAAAATTGGACATGGCAACCCCACCATTTTAAAAAACAATTTAAAATAAAATAAAATAAATTAAGCATATAAATTTCCAAATGAAATAAGTTGGGAGGATTCTATATTCCCCTCATCATACTCCAAACAAATTTGAAGAAAAATGATCAAATTAATTTAAAAAAATGAAAATACCTCAATGCATCCAAAATTTTAAATGTAAAATTTGTTAAGCATGCCAAACGAGGACTCTTGAAAATTAGTAAGAACGATCCCCTCCAAAATCCTATTCCAATGAATCCAACCTCATTGAATTTCAATAACAAACAAACTCCCAATGAAAAAAATCCAGAAAGCTCAAACTAAGATTTTCTCTCTCAATATTTTCACAATTTCAAAACATAAAAGAAAAATAGAAATCTTTTTCCCTATTTTTTATTTTGAAACCAAATTAAAATTTAATTATAAATTCATTTTTTATTTTGGAATTCAAAACTCCCTTAATTTCTCCAAAACTCAATTTGACCAATTAAATCCATTCAAAAACAACATTTAACATATAACTTAATCATTAAATCCATTTACACATATAATTGAATTAATTTTATGGAAATTTGGAATTTAAATAATTAAACACACACTTTCATTAGGCTTCAACAATAGGGTTAATGTATCTAAAATCATATTGAATCCAACCAACATGAGTAAAATACTAGGTATTCATTCTCAAATCAAGTACGATGGCTAAGACTAACAAATTGACCAATATGACATCTCTCATTTAACCACCATTCAAGAATAACTTGTACTTGTGAAGCCAAGTGCAAAAAATCCCTCTACTTGTATCCACTCAACAAACATCAAGTGTACTTGTGCATATATATAATAGTCAAAGAACATAAAATTCTTGAATAGAGTATATAACATAATCATGAAATACTCATCTAGATATACATGTCCATAATCATAAAATACTCATCTAGATATATGTGTGCATAATCATAAGATAAAACAACATATCTCATCATAACATAATCATAATAAAAGTGTATTGAAAGGTGTATCCAAACTAATGCTAATACAAAATAATAATGATTCCATGAATAATCTTGAATCAATATACAGATAAAAGCATATGACCAAATCCAAAACATGTACTAAAGATCATAAATGTGAGAGGCACTACATCATCCCCCACTAGAAATAGGATTACTCTTGGAGGCCTACAAAAAGGTAAGGATAAAGAACTCCCAACTGTGTTTCATCCTCCCAAGTCACTGAAGACTCATTATTCAAGTCACATTAGACCCTTACTTGCTCTAGATCTTAGCCTCTAAGGGTCAGTCTATGCTACTAGAGAATATGAATAGGCTCCAAAGAAATTTTCTCACCCTCTTAGAGTTGCAAAGCACCCCAACCAAGAATATGAGTCACATCTTGTATATATTACCTAAGAAGTGAAACATGGAATACATCATAGATACTCGATAGGATAAGTGGCAAGGTAGGATATTAGGAAACATGACCAATCCTCTCAAGGATCTTAAAAGTTCCAACAAAGCACAATGTGATTTTATATCCTTTCCCATAATAGATAGGACTCTTTCATTGTTGCACTCTCAAGAAAACACAATCACCTACTAAGAAGTGCCAATCTATTCTATGAGAATCAAAAAAATTCTAATGGTCATGGGTTGTCACCAACTTATCCCTAATTTGAACAACCTACTGCTCCATATCCTAAAGAAGTATAATATTCCTTAATTTAATTTTTCAAATTTGTATTAGAAATCTTTAAAATAGAGAAAATCAGGTATAGGGGAAAATGCACCAAATAACTCCAAACTATAATTAAATAATAAGAAACTAGTGAGAAAAGATTCATTGCATATTTGAACATGAATTTATATAATTGTTGTTGTTAATACATCATATAACAACAAATAAACATCTATTGCAAATATACATCAAGAAAATAATAATCTAGAAACTCCAACACACCTCTGAAAGACAAACAAACTCCACACAACTCCCAAATTCCTAGAAACTAATTTAGACAAAAAAACACATAGTGAAATGCTTCTAATACATAGATATTTTTTTCTAATAATATAAATAAAATTTGAAATACCAAAACTTTGTACTTTGCACTCCAAACTACACTGCACCTACCAACCGTTTGATGAAATGCACACCAAAAACTAGAACTCTCAGCACTAATGCAAATTTTGAGTGAAATTGCTCCTAGAGACCCTCGTAACCCCTATCTATGAGCCTCGATATCTTTGTTTTTATAGCCTTGGAGATTCATCCTACATCGTTTTATCAGTCATTTTAGGAAAGCCACAACCTATAAAAGGAAAATAATGCATAAAATAATCAAAACTAGCAAGACAAAGTAATTAAAATTCAACTACATTCCCAACACCAACTTGGGCACCCAAATCCCGACACCTAGGAGGAAGATGCTTGCATTCCAAGAATATAATTCCCAATTCCAAGTGTAAATTCATCATCCAATCACTCCAAACCAATTTTCCAAAATAATAACCATTATCTTGCACCACTATCCAGCAAAATCACAAACATTTGCTTTTTATCAAAATGCCATGCACACCTTAGACCCCAATAATTATTTATGAATAGATGTTAATTTTACACAAAGAATAAATTAATTCATTCATTTTGAAAAATCAACTTTCTTGGTTCATCTATAGGACTTGACTTACTATTTTAGGAAATCAGGCTTGCTATAAATAGAAAGTGCTAAATTTAGAAAGGGGACATGACAAGCCCTCCCTCCCAAAGATTGATTGTCCTCAAGAAATAAAGGATTGAATGGTTGAGAAGTTTTGACCATTCCCATGTTGCATCTTCAATCGGTAAAGCCTTCCACTCGACTAAGTGCTCGGTGATGCTTCTATTTCTTAGCTTGTTATCTCGTGTTTCCAAAACTTGTTCAAGTATCAAAATTATCTTTCCCTCATCATTTAAAGGTGGAATTATAGGACAAGTCACAACTTTCTATCCTACTACTTTCTTGGGACATGAAACAAGAAAAATATTATGTATTTTTTATCCTAATGGCAATTCCAACTCATAGGCTACTTCCCCAACTTTCCTAATGACTTTGTAAGGTCCATAGAATTTTGGCTTGAGCTTTTCCACCCAACTTTTCTTCAAGGAAATTTTCTTATATGGTTTTAACCTTACAAAAAACAAATCACCAACCTCAAAAACTCTCTCCATTCTCTTCTTATTTGCATACAAATTTTATTGGTTTTGAGCACAATGCAAATTGTCTTTGAGAGGCTTCATAATCTTTTGACTTTGTTGGAAAAAGTCATTTTCTACAGGGACTCTAAAATCTGAAAACAATAAATTAGTAAAATAAAGAGCACCATAACCATAGAGAGCCTGAAAAAGAGACATTCCAATGGACATGTGATGGGAAGTGTTATAAAAATACACCCCTAAATGATACCATTTCACCAAAGAACCTTGTTGATTTGAAACATAATTCCTAAAGTATCCTTATATCCACTTATTGACATTTTTTTATTTTTCCATCCATTTAGATATGATAGCTTGTGTTGGGTGTGAGCTATGTGCTTATCAAATGAGAAACTCCTCCCAAAAGTAACTAACAAACCTATTGTCCCTATCACTAACAATGTTCCTTGGCAAGCCATGTAATCTAAAAATATCTCTAAAGAATAATTTCGCTACTTGGGATGCTTTAAATTCAGATGTGATAAGAAAGAAATGTGCATATTTTTTCAACCTATCAATCACCAAAAATATGCAATATTTACCTTGTGTTTTAAGTAAACTTGTGATGAAGTCTATGGAGATGCTTTCCCACTTGTACTAAGGAATTGGAAGTGGCTAAAGTAAACCCAATGGAAAAATCCACCCACCCTTGTTTTGCTAAAAAACCATACATTCTCTGATGTGTGTGAGTATATCCTCTTTCATTCCCTTACAAGAACACATTTGTACTTTCCTATATGTCTTATAATACCCTTGATGGCCAGCCAAAGGGGTATCATGAAAATCTCTCAACAACTTCTTAATTTTAGACCCCAGTACCAAGTATATCCTATTCTTGTAATAGATTAATCCATGAACAATGGTGTACCTATCATCTTCCACTTTCCCATCCAAGATGTTAGAGGCAAATGAATCCTTAGAATATTTTAAAATTATGGATACTTTTCAAGCAATAGTGATAGTAGAAATAGAACACAAAGAGGGCTTCCTAGAAAGAGCATTAGAAACTACATTTTCTTCCCTTTAACATACTCAATCTCAAAATCATAATCTTTCAATTTAATTGCCCATTTTGTTGGTATTCATTCATATCCTATTAATTCAAAAATAATTTTAGACTATTATGATAAATATTAACCATAAACTTCCCACAAACAAGATATTGCCTGAACTTATCTAGTGCATGCATAATTGCCAATATTTCTATCATAAATAGAGTATCTTCTTTCCAATTGGTTTAGTTTCCTACTCTAAAAAGCTTTTGGATGTCCTTTTTGAGTTAGGACAGCCCCAACACCTTCTCTAGATGCATCACACTCCACAATAAATGGAAGAGAAAAATTAGGAATTGCAAGCACTAACATGAACTCATTACCTTTTTGATCTTTTCAAATGTACCTTGGGCTTCTTTGGTCTAAGAAAAATCTCCTTTATTAGTCAAATCAATCAAAGGGAAAGCAAGATAAATCTTCTAAAGTAACTATATAATCCAAAGAACCCTCTCAACTGATTAAGATTGGTGGGTGGAGGCCAATCTATCATAGCTTGAATAATTTTTTGTTCAACCTACACTCCCTATGAACTTATGACATGTCCCAAATACAAAATTATAGTTGTATATGCATAAAAATGTTAATGTCTAATTAATCCTAGCATTTAATTAAATATTTATTATTTAATTAATTTCTTTCCTAATTCTTCTGCATATAAATAAACTTAATTTAATTAATTAATTTATATCATTCACCTACTTTATTCTTCCACTTTGATTAAATAAATTCATTTTTTATTTAATTACCACTTTCTTAAGTCCACTTAATTAATTAAATAAATATTATTCTTTATTTAAATTAATTATCACATTTAATTTTAATTAAATCTTTTATTTAATTGAATTTAATTCTCTTTCTTCTAAAATTAATTAAATATGCTTATTTAATTAATTCCACATGTCACTTTCCAAATCTTAATTAAATGTTTTATTTAATTAACAAAATATTCCATGTCACCAATAAATGAATAATGAATTTAATAAATTCATTATTTATCTTCAAAATCTTTCTCAATCTCACAAAAAGATGAATTTTACAATTTATCTTTATCATCTCTCATGAAAGAGGAAACAAATCTTGCTTTCTATTTTTATTCTATTTTTCTCTCTAGTCTTCTCCATCTTCAACCGTTCGATCTGCTAGAATTATCACTGTTGATTGCATCAGCCAATCGGAAGCTTTTGAAAACTCTATAAATACCCCTGCGAATCCAAGCATTGGTTACAGATAGACAGATATACACACATACATGAATTAGAGACAGGCAATCAACATTTTAGCATTATCAACTTTAGCATTGATAATTTCCTAATTTTACATTTTAGCAATCATGTTTAGCTTAAGCATTTTAATCATATCTTAGCATAGCATGCATTCATCTTCAAATCTCATTCTCTAGGAAGAGTATTTTTTTGAGCCTAGCATACCATCTAAGAGCAAGCTGGAATCAACAAAAGCACTGGAGATAGAGGACGATAGGATGACGTCAAGGACAAAAGACTGAGTTTGCATTCCTTTTATTTGATTTTCTATTTTGATATAATGTCTTATTGGTGTGTTTGATTTATTATTTTTAATCTACATTTGATACAATTCTAAAATCTATCACACATTTCTGGCAGGTTTTTTTGACAGGATTTCACATTCTGGAGGTTGGCTTTCTAGAAAATTTCATGTTTTAGTTCATCTGTGGGTTTCCTTAGCACATACAGGGTTTCTTTCAGTGCTTCTGCAGGTCTTTTAGTGCATCCAACAATTTCTTTAGCGCATCTAGGGAACAAAATAATGCATTCATTTAGCTTACTTCAATTTAAAATTGTCTAAGAAAAAAAAAATTGCATTTTTAGATTAGCGCATTTAGGATTTCTTTTAGCGCAGTTAGGATTTTCTGCAGCGCTTATGGGGTTTGTTTTAGTGCATTAACTATTTTTTTTAGCACATATGGGTGACCTTTTAGCGCATGTAAGTTGTAACTAAAATAGGGTTTTGAGTCTGATGCCTTCCGCAAACATGATCCTTTTTGGCTTAAAAAGAAGCAACCCTAGGGTAGACACAACAATTTAAAATGAGCCAATCCTAGGATAGGCATGGAATTTAAAATGAAGCAATCCTAGGGTAGTCACAACATATTGATTTTTCGGTTTAAATGAATCCAATGCTTGTTGTGAAGCAACATCTTCACATAGATTAAATCATTGTCGTTTGGGCTCTAAAAAGAACACTGTCTACTTTGTCTATGGCAATAGGTCTATGCTCTCCCCTTAATTGGGTGATCAAAATACCAGAATTTCCTTTTCAATTTCTGTAATTTGAATGCTTTATTACATCCTGTAGAGGGCATGCTCTTGTGGGAAAAAGTACTCACCCAAGAGGAATGACCTAAGTGGGTTCAAACCAAAAGCCAGGTTATTCCACCCCACTATAAAATTTAAAGAAAATTTGGGGAAACCCACTTTTTTCGGTAGTGTGCAAGATAACCATCCCTAAAGCCTTTGTTCTAAAGGTTGGGAGGTCTCCTGAGGGAGTTTATTATTGTTGCACCAAATGGAAACCCTTACTATGAAACTAGTGTAGTAGCCAATTGTGTCAGTTTCTGAACATCCTAATAATCACGGTGCAAGGGGAGGGAAGAATCTTCCCCCAAGACACTTACCATATAACTGCCAAGGACCATTTGCTAAGGGGATCTGGTATCCAATTCTGGCACTCTGAGTACGCGCCTAGAAAATACAAAAACACAAGCACCCCTTCAGGGGTGACACAACTATGTGATTCAACGCAGTTCTAAGATGTAGGTTGTGGTTATTATGATGACCTACTTGAGTACTAAGAGTGAGTCTGCCTAAATTGTCTATTATGTGCAAAACTTGTGAAAACACTTTTTGAAAAACATTTTGAACATACACTTGATGTTTAGTATAGGGCTTAAAAACAACTGTTTTCAGAGTGTTTGTTGTGTTTTCAATCACATTAATTCAGATAAAATATCATCCAAAATGAACATGCAAAATTTCAACTGAAACTACTCAAAACTACTTTGGAAAACTGTTTTAGCACATCTAGGGTATATCTTAGTGCATATGAAGTCTGTTCTAGCGCATTCACTGGTTAGTTCAATGCATTTAAAGCTTGTTTTCGTGCATTGAGTGTTTCAGCACATAGGCTGAATATTCTATAAAAAAAAATTGGTCACTGTCAAAACATTTTTTTGTAGCGCATCTGAGGTCTGCTGTAGCACATTTGACTGTTTCTTTAGCGCATATGCTTGTTTCTATCATGCATATAGGGTACAGAGTAGTGCATCTGTCACTTTTCCAGAATTGTTACTTTTGACAGATCTGAGTTTGTAACATCCTTGGTCCAATAGCATTTTGACATTTCTCTCATGCTTAAAGAGTGGAAATCAACCAAATTTGTTAGGAAATCAATTGCCAATAGGATCAAGAAACCTAAGAAACATTTAGGTTACACAAAAACCTTGCAACGTAGAAAGTTTTTGTATAAAATTTGAAACGTCTTGCTCCATTATTGTGAGTTTCTCCATAGGTACCAAGATTTTTCTAGAGGGTTTACTAATGAGTACACTGTAGAGCCTTTATATTCATGAGCCTATTTCCAAAGAAGAGCTCTATCACAATGAAACAATCACAATCAACCTCTCAACATCGATTATCTACCACAACCTTCCATTGAATATCCAACACATCCCAGTCAAATCCTTCAGTGAATTTAATTAGGCTATTTGATATACTTATCATTCTTCAAAAACAAGGATCAAATCTTAAAAAGTGCACCTTTCAAACAAATTCCTAATTCAACTTCCCCAATAGCATTCTAATATCCTTCATCATTGGAAGCCACAATCAAGAACTAGAAATGTATTTGATCATATCATAATATTTTCATCTTATTAGATCAAAACATCATCATTTTTGCACTTATCAAACCATGATCTAAGTCTAGAAGAACATTTCAAAATCATATGCCTATTTTTACAAGATCTCAATACAATAAGCTGAAAGAGGATATTCAACAAGAAGATCATACCCAAAGAACTCAAGAAGAAGGTGAGAGTAGCAATCCCCTTTATAGTGTGAGTCATAATCCCCTTTTTAACGACATGGGTGAAAGAGAAGAAAATCCATTTTCTTACAAAAAATACAGGGACATGAGAAAAACTCATGTAGATAGTGATGACAAACGAGATGAAGAACATCACCTTAGAGAGGCTGAGTAAGATCCAAAATTTCACAAAGCCTTAGAAAAGATTTTAGAGCACAACAAAGAGAAGTATTTCCTATATTTGGCTGACAAAGGAGCTAAATTGCCTCATGATTTTGATATTGAGAACTTAAAGAGAAGTCTTGATGAAACACCCTTGCCTAATCTTAGTGCCTTGTCTCAATAGATAAAGGAACTTTAAGGAAAAATTAAATACATGCAAGGGGGAACCACAACAAAGACATATGCTCTTGATGACATCTATCCTTATCCTTTTGACAGACATCTCAACATGATCCCATTTCCCAAAAATTGTGAAATTCCAAAGTTTGATCATTACAATGGGAAATTGGATCCAATCGATCATATTAGGGACTTCCAAAATATGACTTTAGAGTTTTCCCATGAGGATACATACTTGATGTGTTTGTTTCCTAGAAGTCTTGGACGCCAATCTATGGAATGGCTATAAAAAATAACACCACTTTTCAAGACATTTGAGGAATTGATTAACGAGTTCATATCACAATATTCCTATAGCATACAACATCAAATAACCATGATTGATCTCTACAAGAATAAATAGAAAACTAGTGAACCATTCATTACATTTCTTTAGAGATGGAGAAGATTGTTTGCTAGATACCCACGTCATGTTCCTGAAAAGGAAAAGATCACCACTTTCATAAACAACTTAGATCAAGAGATGAGCTATCATCTTAATCTTCATTGTCCTCCCTCTTTTTAGAAATTGATTGAAAATTCCATCACCATTGAAAGTGCTTTAATCCAGAGAGGGATAATAAAACTTGACAAGGACAATCCTAGCTCTTCAAATCACCACAATGACAAATCTAAGTTTTGGACTCGCAACAAAAATGTGGTGAATGATGGTGTTGTAGATGCAAATCATGTCTCGACTAAGCCATTTTTTCTTAGTACTCCAAACGCTCCTCGCAACAAGAACTATAACAGTGTCAACTTGGTCACAAATCAAGGAAACAATCCTCCTCTAAGGAATAACGTGAATCAAACTCTTACTCCCAATCAAGGGAATGCCAACAATCAAGGTTACCATGGAAAAAATAACAACAATGCCTTAGGAAATACCTCAATCATGAATCCACAATGATCTTCATTCTTCTCTAATAGAAGAACTTTTACTCCACTGGGTCAATCTTTAGAATCTGCATTTAAAGAGTTGATGGCTAAAAATGTCCTTACTTTGCTGCCTCAATGCAACTTTGAACCTAGTGTGAAGCCTCCATCATGGAATGATGCATACTATTGTGATTATCATTGGTGCAAGGGCCATTGCACGAATAATTGTCAAGCTCTGAAAAATGTCATCCAAGACTTAATCAAAAATGGCACCATCACAATAGAAGGACACCAACAATCAAATGAAGACCACCAAGCATTTCGTGACCCTTTTCCTAACTATCAAAATGGTGATTCTTATGGAAAAAGTGTGAATCATATCAATGATCATATAATCAATCATATCTACACTGACGACGAATGGGTCACTGTTATAAAAGTTACGGAGAAGATGGAATATGGACAAGTCAATGCAACAAGGGAACAAGCTAAAGTTATCTTAAAGGGCGCTTCTTCAAAATCCATTGTGCCCCTGCCTCTACATCAATATGACTTAGTCAATCAACTTGGAAAAACTCTTGCTCAGATTTCTATCTTAGAACTTCTAAAGATTTCCCTAGCACACAAAGAAATTTTAGAAAAATCCCTCGTTGAAACAACTGTATCCACTGATCTAGATGTCGACTGATTTCAAGCCATGGTGGGACACTTGTCCTCATCCACATGTCTCTCATTCTCTAAGAAATATGACGTTTCCATGACACATCCCCATAACTCATCGCTATATTTAGAAGTCATGATCCACAAGTTTCATGTCAAACACATATTAATAGATGGAGGTGTTGGTTTGAACATATGTACCATGAAGTTAGTTCAGGCTTTAGGATTTTTTGAGGACTCCATTGATCCTAAAAGAAAGATTACTATTAAAACCTACAATGACGAGGAAAGAGCATCCAAGGGTTTAATCATGCTACCAATCAGAGTGGGACTAGCTATCTAGAATACTTTCTGTCAAGTATTAGACCTTGATCTTGCATACAAAATCTTGTTAGGTCATCCATGGATCCATGAAATGAAAGTTGTTCCATCCATGTAAATCACACAGCCTAATGACCCACTACTACTGATCCATCTCTATCTCATTGATTGGGATCTATCTGAACCTATTGATATACGTATGTTTCCAAGCGATGAATCTATCGTGAACTTCCTTTCCGCAGATGACAAAAATGATTGTTCCACTGGTAATTTTTGGCATAGATTCTTTAATCAAGAGAGTTTCAAATCTCCTAGCTGCAAAAATAAAAATTAAAAAGAAAGATCTTATGGTGAAAACCAGAATATGGTAGTGTTAGATCAAACAAAAGATAAAACAAAGAGTGTATCAAATGGTGAAAACCTTTTTAAGGCACCAGATGATGGGATATTTGACACTCTCCCAGAGCACTATCATGAGTGATCACCTATCTTGATTGAGCCTACAAAAGAAGTTAATCTTGAAACTACAGAAAAACCAAGGATTCTACAGTTAGCTACATCAATGACATGTAAAGAAGTACTTGAGTTCATGAAATTTCTAAGAGAAAATCAAGTCAACTTTGCCTGGTCTTATGCAGACATGTCAAGTCTTGATCCTAATCTTATAATGCATCACTTGTCCATCAAACCAAGAGTTAAACCTGTGAAACAAAAACTCAGAAAGATGCATCCTCATGTTGCACTACTAGTTAAAGAAGAATTCAGAAAACTCCTTGATGTGGGACTTATAAAATCAATTGACTATGTAGAATGGATCTCCAACATTGTTCCTATGTCCTAGCTAGATAGAAGTATTAGAGTGTGCACAGATTTCATAGATCTTAATAAAGCATGTCCTAAGGATGACTTCCCACTTCCAAAAATTGATACTATAGTTGATATGATAGTTGGCCATGCCATGTATTCACTAATGGATGGTTTGTTTGGTTACAACCAAATCAAGATTGCATCTAAAGACCAAAACAAAACAACTTTCACATGTCCATGGGGAACTTATTGTTGGAACATCATGCCTTTTGGTCTAAACAACGCTGGGGATACATATCAAAGGGCTGTGACTACAATTTTTCATGACATGATGCACACATTCATGGAAGATTATGTAGATGATATATTGGAAAAGTCATACATAAGAGAAGGACATCTCAAAGTGACACCAAGTTCATATAGATTCCAAGAATTGATAACAAGATAGTTGACACCATGGCCATGATCGCATCATTGTTGCAACTCCCAAAAAATTAGGCTCGCTATGAATTTCTGGTGGAACAATCATTTACACCTGCCTATGACACACCTGAAAGCCAAATCATTTTCCACTTAGTAGGATCCGATTCACCTTGGTATGGAAAAATTTATGCCTACCTAAAATATGACATCTTACCACCTAACTTATCATGTAACCAAAAGCGCAACTTTATCCACCAATCCTCTCACTATACTCTTATCACTGACACCCTCTATTGTCGTGGTCTTGATGGTACTTTACTTTGATGTCTTGAATGTGACAAATCTGACAAAGCTTTACAAGAAGTTCATGGTGGGATTTTTGGTACTCATTCAAGTGGACTAACCTTATCTATGAAATTGATTAGAATGTGGTACTACTCGCCTACAATGGAAAGAGAATTGTTCAATTTTGTGAAGAAGTGCTCAAAATTTTAGATTCATGGGAATCTCATTCATGCTCCTACACAAGAACTACAACCGCTCACACCAACCTAGCCATTCTCTCAATGGGGGTTATATCTAGTTGGCAAGATTCATCCTTCATCATCGAACAAACACAAGTTCATCATCATAGCAATAAAGTAATTTTCCAAATGGATTAAGGCAGTACCTCTTACTAAGGTTACCGACAAACAAATCTCATCGTTCATACTCAACTATATTATTTGTTGGTATGGCATTCCCAACTCCATTATCACAGATAATGGATGACCGTTCAAGAATTAGGATGTTGATAAACTTTGTGAGAGATTCCATATTCAACATAGATATTCAATACCATACTATCCACAAGCGAATGGCCAAGCAGAGGCCTCAAATAAGACTATATTGAAAATTTTGAAGAAGATTGTGAATGATGTAGGGAAAGATTAGAATGTTCAACTCAATCATGCACTATGGGCCTATAGAACTAGCACCAGAATGCCAACATGAGCAACACTATATGTTCTTGTCTATGGAGCAGAAGCCATATTACCTCTAGAGGTTGAGATTCCATCACTTAGGGTATCATTGAAGGGTCTTACAACAGATGGTGAATATAGAGTTTCTCGACTACAAGAGCTGGAACTCCTCGATGAGAATAGACAACGAGCAACTGATCTTTTGAAAGCATATCAATGGATGATGTCTCGTAGCTATAATCACAAATTCAAGCCACGTACCTTTCAGGTTGGTGATCTTATTTTAAAAGAGAACCCACAAAATCAACCAAACAGAGAGAAGAAAGGAAAGTTTGAACCAAATTGGCTGGGTCCTTACATGGTCATTGTAGTATATGGTTCAGGAGCATACAAACTGTCAATGTCAGAAGGGGACCTGTTTGACAAACCCATCAACAACTTGCACTTGAAGAAGTATTATGTCTGAAGTAGTTATCATCATCCATAAAAGTCCTGAAAAAATCTATAAAAATCAGAAAAAGTCCTTAAAAAATAAATAAATCAAAAATCAAAAATCAAAAATTAAAAAAATTAAAAAAATCAAAACAATTGTCATAGGGTGAAAACCTAGCAATAGGCAGTCTATTGACAAGAAAAATACAAAAAAATCAAAAAGAAATTGGAAAAATGCAATAAACACAAATAGTGGAAATCTTGCAAACAGACGCTATTTGTATCTCTCCATCTATTAACTCATGTTCTACACTTAGCTTTTCAGCCTTCATTTCATGCATCTTTTCACCATCATCTTAGGGCCATAACAACATCATACTGCCATCATTTTCCTAGAGAGATAATGTCTTACCATGCCTTGATCATTGTACATATTCATTTTAGCAAGTTGTGCCAATACTGGGGGGAAACATTGACATACTGAGACCAATCAACTTTCAGAATTTACCGAAATAGCTAGACAGTGACATAAAATCCAATCAAATGAACAAACAATCAAATCATATGAACAACTATGCAATCATTGATCCATATCATAGTTTTCATAAAATTTCATATCATGACTCATATCTGGATGATCTAAAATCTGAATAATGTTTGGAATAGTAGTATTATATTTTGAACAATGGTTGTTTGATTTTTGCTATCATTCCTCTAGAGCACACTTGATGATGTAGTGAACTAGAGTGGTGAGGAAAGAGAATGATTTTTCTTTTTCTGTTGTCTTGAGATTGACTATCAATCTGGTGCAAATATGTTGTGAGACATGATTTTCAAAGCTTATCATTGATGACAGTTCCAAATTTGCATCAAAAAGTGGTTAATCTCTGTCTGTTTATGCAAGAAATGCTCATGTCATCTTGATTCAATTATACCTCGATGCTTGTGTTCACTTGCTATATCAAAAATCATGAAAGTTGTACTCAAGTCATCATTGGTGCTAGTTTCCCCTTTGATGCTTGTACATACTTCCAACATTTTAAAACGCTCTATGATGATTCAATAAAGCTAACAAAGGGATCAACAAATGTTTGGTTTCATTTCGTTACATTTCATTTAGATCATTATATATATATCTGTATACTGGATTTGCATCATAGTTTTGAAAGGCTAAACAAAAATATCAACGACTGTCATGTTACTTTAGACTATTTGTGGAGGACATTCAGACATTTTTTTCATTATCTTTCATCTTCATCATCATTCCATTAATCATTATCATTTCATCTAGGTCCAGTACATATCATATAGTTTATCATTTATTCTCATGTCATGTCAATCCTTTATCATTTACTCATCCATCATTATGCATTATCATGTCATTTATCATTTTCTTTTCATAACATATAATTTCATTGCATGTCATTGATCATTCTCATTTTATATCATCTTCATTTTATTGCATGTCATTTAGATTCTTTATCATTTCATATCATTCATTTATCCATTAGGTATTTCATATCATTTTCATTTTCATATTATCTATCATCTTCATCTCATTAACATCTTATAATTTTTATATCCATTTCATTTTCATATTTTATCTTTATATCATCATTTCATCATTATTTAACTTATCATTTCATTTCATTATCATTTATCATTATCATTTCATCATCATTTCATTACATTATTATTTATCATTATCTATTTCATATCATTTCATCAACATTTCATTACGTATCATTTATCATCTTATCATACATCTCATTATATATCATGTTAATTTCATCCCATTATGTATCATTTGTCACATTACATTCATAACATATTTTTAAATCATCTATCATTTATATATCATGTCATTTTTCCCATAACATTTGACCCATTTCAAATCTTTTCCTAAATCAGCTACATACTACAAATTCATGATGCATCTCATAAACATAAATATCCATGTTCCATCACATCATCATTATTTTTTTCATTTGAAAAATCCAAAAACAAATATTCCATGCATGCATTACATTTCCACATCATTTGTCATAAATATATCATATATCTCATTGCACACTTTCACAATCAACATCCTAGGTCATCCACCTGTGGTGCAGGTGCACCTATTTGACCACATGCCTCCATGAGGCCTTATTGGGTTTAGTATTCATTTTTGATGTCTTAATATTTTAATAAGGCTTAATGATCCATTTTTGATATGTATGAGGTCATTTGAGTCCTAGGAAATCATACTTTAGGTTATTGGTTCCATAATGTTCAAAGTTACTCTTCATTGTAAACATTGTCAAGAGAGCAAAAAAATTAAATAAATGTTAAGTCCATTAGTTAAATGAAGATTGGAATCAGTTATAGTCAGTTGATATGAGTTAGTTTTAGTCCTCAATGTATAAAAATCCTCCACAGGTCGAAAACAGGGAGAGAAAATTGATTTGTAATGGAAGAATATCAATGGAATTCATTTTTTTCTCAGAAAACACTGTAAAAACGTGATTCTTTGCTCTTGTACGGAAATGTACGGCCTGATACTGAAGGGGAAGTCATTGGAGAAGGTATTAATATGTTTCTAAATCATTTTGAACTTGGTCTCATTTGATTTCATGAAGGTATGAGAAAGATATGGCATTTTTTGTAAAACCAGTCTGGAACCCTACCAAGGGTTACCCGTTTTGGTAAAACCCTCATAACTTTTGTTTTAACCGTTGGATCTGTCTAAAAATTGGATGAAATTTCTGTAACTAAGTAATCTACAAACTGACCGGAGAGATTGGCTTAATTATTATCCATGTGAAAGTTATTAATGACAGTTTTATGCACTTTATAGTGAAGATCAGACTATGACAGCAGAGACAAACAATTTTTGGAATTGATGTTTGCTATGAGTGGAATTGTTTGTGGGCCTGTCATGTGAATATTGAACATGGTTTTTATTGAAACAAAAAAAAAATGATTGGGATTCTTGTTTTAGTTTGGTTTCTTTGAACAAGGATGTTTATGAAGGAAATTACCTTATAAAGAAGAGTTTTTTTGAATTGTGAATCCTCTTGCTCTGCATCAACCTGCATGACATCATTAGTACCCATCACAAATTTCCATCATATCATGAATCATCCTACATATCATGTTAGTCATCAAATCAATAAAATGCATATCAAAATCCATACTACATCATGCAGAAATACATGCATATCACATTATCACATCAAACACGCACATCACCAAAACTCATCACCGTTGCATATCATCGCTCATCAAAAATACATACAAATGTCTAATGTCCAATGAAACTAAAAAGTCTAGAGAGATACATGAGATAGGATCAAAAACATTATACATTATCCAAAACAAAAATGATATACATGTGTGAAGTATATCAATAATATTGCATCAATAAATCAAGGTTGGCTAGTAGAGCCCCCTGATTGAGCTGGTCTAGAGGATGATGGCCTCCCACTACCCCCTACGTCAGGATCCTGTCGAGGCCCTGTGACCCCTCTACTATGTGTCGTAGTCCATGATCTACTCCTGGATTTGCTGTGGGACTGAGGGTAAGGCTCTCTACAGTCGGGAGGGCACAACTCCTCATATCTGATCTGATAATGCTCAACCTCCCTTGCAATCTTGAATCCCTCTACAATGGCCTCTCACAAAGATGCACTCTCAACAATGCCCATGAGTCTCTAAGCAACACCCTCTGCCTCTACTACCCTCCATCTAAAGGAATCTCTCTCTGCTATCAACTGGGTCACCTGTGGATCTAGGGAAAGAAGAGGTGCATGTGCTTGTGCCTATCTCTATGCCTATGCCTATGCAAGCTGTGCCTATAACTACACTGCCAAAATCTAAGCCTGAGCCAATTGGCTCTTGAATTGTGCCTGCTGCCCCTAAAGCGTCTGTACCTAGGCCTGTAGAGTATCTATCTATGCATGTTGCACTATAGAAGAGACCCTAATCACTGTCTATCATCTAGTACCACACCTTGGCCTCCGCATGATCTGAGCACTACCCAAGATATCTTTCCTTTGCCTCACTGGCCTTTACTCATCCCCTCTACCATCTTCGTTGTCATCCCCACCACCATCATCTCCACTCTTCACCTCATCTCCACTCTCCTCCTCCTCATCCCCTTTGCCCACCACTTGCTCTCCCCCTGCCACATCCTCCTATCTCCTACCCCTTGGTTGATGTGCCATCAAAATGGTCGTCAGCTCATCTGGACATGTCAAACAAGGGAATGGGTGTGTGAAAATAAGCAGAGTACTCATCCAACATCCCTGCATCAGTAATATCTAGCCTATAAGCCCATGCATCAGGCTATAAACTGGTATACTCTGTATATGCTACTTGATATGAAATGCATGGCCCCCATCTAGGATCATCCTTGCACTTCCCATAATGTGCAATGCCCTACGACATCCCTTGTGTATAGCCATACTGTCTCTGTACTCGCAATGCCAAAAATCTCTCTATAATAAATGGGGTCCGCCCTATTAGATACTAGGGCATACATACAAATGGCATCTCTAGATGATCAGTATCCCATGCCTCACAATCTGTGTATGGCCTCCATATCACTAAATCAACATCATCAAGAGTATGTCGCTAGTACCTCAACTTGCCCAACTTGGGCTAGAAAAGTGCAATAAAATATGCATACACATATGGCCTGCCTGGTGGCCTAACTCTAGGACAAAGTGATCTCGTAATCATAATATGCTCCCATGCCTAGACCTAGAGTAGGGTAACACCACAAGACAAACTAGATGATCCACTACATACTACCTGATTCAAGTCATGGTATAAATGAGCTAACATGTAGCTCCCCCAAGCATATCTCCGCTGTTGACCTATCATCAACTCAATGATCCTCCCCCACCCAACTGATAATCCCTTTGACTAGCGGTCTAGACAAAGGAAGCCTCCAATGAATGCACCCAACACAACAGGTAAGGCTTGATATCCTCTAATATCTACCCATGGCACCCAATACCCTGCTATTTGAGCATCCCCAAACACCTTCCTGAGTGCATTTGTCCCACCTAGCTCCTTGTGGTCATAAACCATAAGAGCACCTACCACTGGAATCCCCAAAATCCTATGTACATCCTCGGGGGTCACAGTCATCTCACCCGTCAGAAAATGAAAGGGGTTATGCTCTAAATGCCACCTCTTTGCTAGTGTGGTCAATAGTCCCCTGTTGACCCGAATCGGTGGCATCGACAATAAAGGTCCTAACCCACATCCCACTATCAACTGTACATCTACAGGTGTTAGATCTCATATCTGATCCCAACCTATAGGGAAGCACTCTCTAATCTAGAGGTTTTTGAAACCCTCCTTTTTTTTTTGGTTATCACAAGGACAATCAATCAGACTCATATCTATTTATCAGTAACTCATATCAGTGAACCATATCAAGTGACTCATGTTAAGTGAACCATATCAAGTGCTTTATCTAAAGTGACTCATATCATGAACTTAATGCTAAATCAATCTATCTAAATATCAAATCAATCTACTTTATCATCATTTACTATTTGTTTTCTTTTTCAAGAGAGAAAATTTATCAACAATCAAATCATTTTCCTATTTGTACTTCAGTCATGAATACAAATATGTTTAAATCACATAATCTAATTTTTTTTTATTGTAGAAAGAAAATTTATTAGAAGTCATCAAACATCTACTCTTTGTTTTCTAAAGCAAAGTTATCAAGACAATCCATCAATCATTCTACTCTTTGTTTTTTATTCAATGGAAACAAAGTTATCAGCTATCTACTCTTTGTTCTCTTATTTTTGGAAAGCAAAGTTATCAATTCATCACCATATTTTCTATCATTTCTATCCATATTAGCATGATGACAAGACAATTTATCTATCTATTGACCAAAGAAGCAATCTATATCATCATTTTCATCAAATAGTGCAATCTGCCTAAATTTCCTAGATGCGTTAATCTTCAGCCTCTATGCGCTAAAACCCGAAATGTGTTAAATCCCCCTATGCACCATTATGTGTCTTGAATGCACTGCATTTTTTCCCTTATGCACTACTTCCCTATATGCGTTAAAACCCTACGTGTATGCACCATTTCATCCCCCCAATGCACTGAAACCCTATATGCGCTATTCTATTTCCTATATGCATTATAGTCCCAATTTGCTACAGGCATCCTATATGCACTATTTCACCTATCAAATGAACTAAACTGTCTATTCCCTAAAAGTGATAAATTATGCCCTATATGTGCTAAAAGAAACTCCAAAAGCACTAAAACTACTACTCTATGTGCTAAAACAGGATGTTCAACCCTAAATCTATGCTAAAATGCATAAAAATTTAGTTAAAATTACACAATTTCAAATCAAAGTAGGTTGAATTGACTCACCAGTGGTCCATACGCAGTTGGTCTCTGATATCGGCGGGCCCACTCGAATCTATGTCTGTGATAAGGAATCTCCATCTCACCAAGTTAGCGTCGGAGCACAAAATCACTAAAGTCAAAAGGTGAAAATGACTTGCCCTTTTTACTCCTTTTACCTTTTAAAGGTCAACCAAGGTGGGTTTTATGTGGCATTTTATTTTTATTTGTATCTTTTTCTCAAACTCTGACCTTATTTTTCAAACTAGGGCATCTTTTAATCAATTATCGGGAGCTAAATCACTGCATCCCTCTCATCATCTGAATTTCATCATCAACTCAACATTTTTTCCATCATCAGTGATTTACCTCCCAAGGGGGCATCATTAATATCAATAGCATCTTTCAATCAGAAAACATATCAAAGTCAAATCAAAAGGCATATCAGGCACATTTTTTTCCGACCAAGGGCAAAATCAAACGTAGCAAATTTCAAAAGCAGGAATATTTTCTTTGAAGCAATGTGTTTCACACATCACTTCAAAGAGGGGAAAAATGTATATGCATAAAAATGGTCATGTCTAATTAATCTTCACATTTAATTAAATATTTATTATTTAATTAATTTCTTTCTTAATTCTTCTACATATAAATAAACTTAATTTTATTTATTTATTTATATTGTTCACCTACTTTATTCTTCCACTTTAATTAAATAAATTCATTTTTATTTAATTACCACTTTCTTAAGTCCACTTAATTAATTAAATAAATATTATTATTTATTTAAATTAATTATCACATTTAAGTTTAATTAAATCTTTGATTTAATTTAATTTAATTCCCTTTCTTCTAAAATTAATTAAATATGCTTATTTAATTAATTCCACATGTCACTTTCCAAATCTTAATTAAATATTTCTTTTAATTAAGAAAATCTTCCATGTCACTAATAAATGAATAATGAATTTAATAAATTCATTATTTATCTTCAAAATCTTTTCTCAATCTCACAAAAAGATGATTTTTACAATTATCTTTATCATCTCTCATGAAAGAGGAAACAAATCATGCTTTTTGTTTTTCTTCTATTTTTCTCTCTAGTCTTCTCCATCTTCGACCGTTTGATCTACCAGAATTATCACAGTAGTTGATCGCATCAACCAATCAGAAGCTTTTGAAAACTCTATAAATACCTCTACGAATCCAAGCATTGGTTACAAACAAACAAATATACACACATACATGCATTAGAGATAGGCAATCAAAATTTTAGCATTATTAGCTTTAGTATTAATAATTTCATAATTTTACATTCTAGCAATCATGTTTAGCTTAAGAATTTTAATCATATCTTAGCATAGCATGCATTCATCTTCAAATCTCATTCTCTAGGAAGACTATTTGTTGAGCCTAGCATACAATTTGAGAGCAAGTTGGAATCAACAAAAACACTAGAGATAGAGGACGATAGGACGACGTCAAGGATAGAAGACTGAGTTTGCATTCCTTTTATTTGATTTTTTGTTTTAATATAATGTCTTATTGGTGTGTTTGATTTATTATTTTTAATCTACATTTGATATAATTCTAAAATTGATCACACAATAGTCATCCCAAATTAAAATTTAGATAAACTAGAATAGAAATATTGCTGCTCCAAGATACCCAAAACTACATTCAAATGTTCCAAATTTTCCTTCCAATTTTTACTATAAACCAAGATACCATCGAAGAAAACCAAAATAAATTTTCTGAGTTGCCTACTAAAAACCTTTATTTGTACAATATTGGAAGGTTACTGGTGCATTTGTGAGACCAAGTGGTATGAAAAGAAGTTCAAAATGGACATAGTGACATTAGAGAATAGTCTTCTTAGCATCCTCTTTCCTCATACAGATTTGGTGGTAACCTAACCTTCAATCAATTTTTAAAAATTAAACTACTTATTGTAACTCATCAATAAGTTCATCTATCCTTGGGATGGGATATCTATTCTTAATGGTTTTATTATTTAAGGATTTATAATCTATGAACATTCTCATTGTGTCATCCTTATTTTTAACCAAAACTACAGAAGATGCAAATGGACTAGAACTAGGCCTTATGAACCCCATGTCGAGAAGCTCCTAGATGGTTTTCTCTATCTCCTCCTTATAAACCCTTTAGTGATGGTAGGGAGTGGTTATTATAGCTTTGGAACCTTATTTTAGCTCAATGACATGTTCAAATCCTTTATCTGGTGGTAACCCCTTAGATAAATCATTGAAAATAAGACTATGCTTATCAAGAATTAATTGAATTTCAAAATGATTTTTACCTTGCTTCTTGGATGAGCTTGTAGTGTCGATTAAGATTACCACTTCCCAATATACTTGTCCTCTTTATAAATTCCTCTTCATCCTCTTAGCTGAAAATACTCTAGGAGCTCCCTTTGGTAGGCCCCTTAACAAGATTTCTTTCCCGTTGACTTGAAACTTGAACTCCATGGTTTGATGGTTTATGTAGTATCCTCAAATAGAATGAAGCCATTGAAAACCAAAAACAACATTAGTTTATCCTATTACAATCACATAGAAATCATCACATACCTCATAGTCACCCATAGATATTTTGATTTGTCAAACTACACTAGTGCAGGGTATAATAAAACCATCATATATAGTTACGTTGAATCCTTCAAAACCTTTTGTCTTCAATCCTATTTTGGATATATAACCTCATCTATAAAATTGTGGGTTACACCACTATCTATGAGGATAGTTCTCCTTTGACCAGCTATAACTCACTAAAATCTAAAGGGATGGTATCTAGGTGCTCTAGGTTAGGGTTGCTATGGTAACTCCCTTATTAGTTTGTCTTTCTTCCTTTGACTCTACTTCATCTTTGGTATCATGGAATTCCTCATTAGCATTTGTATCTGAGTTTGAAACCACCTTAATAAAATGAAATTATCCTTCCCTAAACATCTATGTCCTAGTGCCCATGGTTCTCTACAAGAAAAATAGAGTTTTTTTCTTTCTAAGTTCAAATTTTGTCACTTCATCCACTTTCTTACTAGATATGATTGGAACATTCTTTGGTGGATGAATCAAATGAGTCTTTTTTTTTTAAATTCCCTTTATGTTGTTGATGGGCTTAATTATTGGCTAGTTTTCCTTTTACTATTTTATTCTTTAATCATTTATTTTACTAAGTTTCAAAGACATTAACAAGATCTTGCATACCTTTTATATACTCTTAAGAAATTTTAAGTATGTGGAAATGAAAATATGTTATGTTGATATATTCGTGTATGAATATCTATGGAATTTAGTATGATTCTATGTTTAATTTATGATTGTTAATAATGTGGATTCCTTAGGAATGAGACTAACACTTTGCAATAAAGACTATTAACCTATAGATATAGGTTTTCCAGCCCATAGCATAAGGACTGTGGATGGTTGCAGAGAAGAATTCAAATGGCCAAAGGAGCAACACTTTTAGAAGGAAGAAAAGGTGATCATTTATTGATCAATCGTGAGTCACCAGTTAACTCTCATGCTCACTAAATAAGACCACTAGGAGGAGAAGGAGACTAATCTCAGTAGGATTGATTCATGACATGACTATTCTTAGTAACATGTCTCTATCATAGTAGTTAAATCATTGGGCATATAATTCTAAATTGGTTTCTCTACTCCTGCTTTATAGTTATTATTTTATGTTTCAAACTGAGTCCTTTTTGTATCTTTGAGGGAGAGGGTGGTTTTTTAAGGAGTTTTTTTTCAATTTGAGAAGGATAAAACTCCTCAAAAACCCTATATAGTGGGATCTATTGTCAAGGATTAAATCTAGTTTTTGATTAATGAAAAATAAGTTTTGAAGGGTGCCTAAAACCCTAAACAAAAAGAGACAGTGGCAGTAAAGATATAACAATAGACTGCCCACCCAAACCCAACAAAAAATAAGTTGATTAATAGAACATTAGCAAACCATTGGCAAAAAGACAACCAAAATAAAAAACTAAAAAATTACACCAAACGACCATTAGAGAAGTTCTTTAAGCATCTTTTCCGCATCTAGATCCTTTGATGCCATCCTGTCATGCATCTCCATAATTTCCTCCACATCATGACCAGGAACCTTTTTGAATTTCTTGGTTTTACTACGAGTAGGAACACTTGGCCCAACATCCAAATCTATGGTATGTATGTCCATAACAACACTATTTCCCTTTCCTTAGTCATTTTTTCATCAAACAGTCCTCTGCTAGTCAATTCCTTAACCTTTTGGTTGAGGAAGATCATACCTTTAGCCAAGGCCTCCAACTTCTCCTTGCTAATGTTAATAATCATGTCCACATCCTTTTAGAGTTTCCTATTTAGTTTTTCTAGCAAATCCATCCTCGGTCCATATCACTCTTCAAATTAGCAAGCTCGTCCACCACACAACTAACACTGTAGTTCAATGACCTATTTGTCCTGAAGATAGAATCCTTCTCCTTGAGACTGCGCAAAGTGAAAATATTGCAATAGGAAATGGTGTCATGCTTGTTGTGGAGGTTTTGCACCTCTTGCACAAGCCACATTAGTAGATTGAACAAAATATTAGCCCCTTCTTTCACCAACCCAGATGCCTATTCAAAATCCATAGCCCCCCAAAACACACCCCTACCATGATGCAAACCAACTGAAGGATCCTCCTCTTGAAACTCCTCATGGAAAATCTTAGCCTTACCCCTATCCTTGGACTCTGAAACTTGAGCAAAATCATCCACGTTAACCACATAATTCCCCTTACTAGCCACAGGGGACCCACCATCACTAGAATTCCTCATTTCATCACCCTGGATATTCTCTACCACCTCCTGAAATTTTTCACCCACATCCTTTGCATGGCCCTTGGCCTTCTTTCCATTAGATAGCCCATCCTCAACACCATCAACAAAGGAATCCTTCAGTTTTTGTTTGACAAGCGAAAGGTTTTCCTTAGAAGTTGAGGGCTTCACACCTCTAGAAGGTGTGTAATCTAGATCAATATCATAGCTATTGGACCAACCCTCCGACTCCTCGTCTATTTTCATTCCCTCACTCTCTAGAATCTATTCAATCTGACAATTCCCACTCCCTTTCCCCTTCTTTTTAGAAATAGGAGACTGGGGAGCTCAAGTAATACAATTATCTTTGATAAAATATACAATGAGCAACATCAAGCCCTCATGTAGAAAAGAGTTTCTAGGGTTCTTCCTAAAATTTGAAATACCTTCTTCTAGAGACATCAATAGGTAAAATGGGAAGGACACAAGCTTATCATGGAGAAATTTATTCAACAACACTAAATGGTGACCATACAATGTCATGTATCTGCCATCCAGGGTGAAGTACCACATCAGTGCCACTGCAACATCCTGCCAGATGGGTTTTATCTTAGTCCTGTCATAACCCTTGCAATCCAATCTGACCATTT
Organism: Sequoia sempervirens; assembly: GCA_007258455.2. Lineage (NCBI taxonomy): Eukaryota > Viridiplantae > Streptophyta > Pinopsida > Cupressales > Cupressaceae > Sequoia > Sequoia sempervirens. The sequence continues at coordinate 209,032,019 of VDFB02353493.1, forward strand.
TAGCTCATTCTCTATCACTAAGAAAGTTATGTCTGGCTGACTACAAAATATTGTTTTCCCTATAGAATTTCCTACCTTCCATCAACATACCCATCACTTCTACAATAAATTCTTCATTGATGGTAGTATCCCTACCAAACATACTTAGCACACATCCATGCCATGCATCAACAAAATCCTTCAACACACTGGCCTTAAATTCATTCAACCTCTCCATGAAAGGAGTGGTGCCTCCTCTCTGCATAATCTTCTAGACGTTAGCATTGGCTTTAATTTCATCACAAGACAAAGGCTTCATTCTACACCTATCCCCACCCATCATCAGAGCACTCGTAAAAAGAAACTACTGAAAATGAGAGAAAAATACAAGAGAAAGATAAACACCTAGAAAGCATGTGCAACAACCAAAGGTAGTATTGATAGATATAATGAAGAGAAGGCTTAAGCAACTCAGTTGAGGAAGACCAAAAATTCCAATGAGTATCAATTGTGCGAGAAGTCTAATCAACCAAAGAAACTCATGATATCCACGCATTCAAAAATCCAAGGAGGTGGACTGTCACGACCCTATTTTTCAATCAACAATTTGTAATTCAACCATACTATTTTGATGCTTTAGTATTTAATTTAATAAATGATTATACTGTTAAATTAGTTCATAGGAGAATAAAATTATAATGAAATAAAATAATTAATTAGAGATTTTATTTATTCCAAATAAATGTTAATGCTCAATAATTTAGAATAAATATTTTATTCTTAATTGAAGGATATTTCATTATTCTTATAAATATTTTATTTGCAAAATAGATGTTAATTATTTATTGGTTATAAAAGGTAAATATTTCTTTGTAGTTTAAGTACTGCACTTTGTCACCAATCACGTAGATGCAACCAAAATATAAATTTTTTACTATTTATCAAAAGAAAATAAAGTGAATAGAACTCTTCATTATTACCAAAAAGTAAATATTACTTTAATTTCAAGAATCGGTTATGGAATGGGAGGAGTAATCTTTAAAAGATAGAAATTATAATGGAAATGAGCAGCTTTCTTGAGCGGGGGTTCTCTGCAAGAAATAAAAACCAGAAAATGAGAAGGGAGAATGGTAGAGTGGAAACACAGGGGAAGAAGAAAGAATTCAAAAGGGGAGAATTTGTGAGGAAGGGTACAGGCAGAAGGGAAACAAGGGTTAGGGACTGGATGGTTGTAGAACCACAATTTTCTACACCACACTATTTTCAAAATGAGCTTATTATCAAGTATGGGGAAGGGAGTCAGGAGGAGTCAGGAGGATCCACGACGGGCATATGGAAACATGGAGGAACAGGATGTGATTTCCTTATTATACAAAGTCTGTAGTAAAAGCACATTTCTAGGTACGTAGTTCGAAAACTAGTAGCTTGCATATTCCAATTACTGGTTTCCTTAGATAATGTCATATCCATCACTGATCTGGAGAAATATTCATATGTCAGTTATTTCTTTCTTTCTTTAAAAAAGCGTTATGTCCAACTGTTATGATTGCTCGTTGACTTGAGCCTATAGTATTAAATTCAGCTTCTTATATAAGCTATGTGACTCCAAAGTTAGTTCAATACTCATGCAAATCATACCATGCCTTTGGGAAAAGTTATGGCAACGTACCATCCAAAAGTGGGAAACCGATCAAATACCTTTATCCTGTTTCTTGTTTGCATGAATAATGGTTTAAATTCCTTCTCTTCTAGCAAGATTTTGTTCATACCAAGAGGGATTTCTCTATTTTAATTGTTGATGTGTATGCTAGTTTCCTTTTGCATTCATTTCGTTCTTCTTCATTTCATCTCTGGCGGGTAGTTAGGAATTTGTTGATAATACCTAAATCTCTACAAAGCGCCCATGTTCTTTTCCAATCCCAATCTGCTTACCTAATCCAGAACTGGTGATAATTTTGGTCACAGAAAGTGGCTACTCTCCTAGAAGCACCATCCACATCAAAACCATGAAGGCCACACTCCTTGAAGAGTCTTTTCTTAAGAAATTCCAACCTTTCAATAGGCATCTTCGTTTCATGAATCAAGATCACATTCGGTTTATGATCCCTCACTAGGTTAGCAAGGATATTCTTCTTGTGAGGGTTATTCAACCCTTAGATATTCCATGAAAGAATCTTCATAGAGGAGTTTGATATGCTCCCTTCGGACACATCTCAAAAAGATTTTTCTAGGAGCCATCAGTAATATCAACTTTACTTTCCTTTTCCCTACTTTGAAGAAAAGTGGGTCTCCCTATGCCCCTTGGTTCTGACCTACAAGTAGCATTTGATTGATTTCTAGTTTCCACCCCTTGAGGTGACGAGTTCTTCTTCCTATTCTTGGTCTTGATTGGAGAAAAAGGAGGACCCTTAACTTGTTACAAGCATGCCATCCCATAATCATTGACAGAAAAGGTGAGCACTAGATTTGTAAAAGCCCTCGGTGGGTCCTGCAAAATCACCTCCATACCACCCTTCTCCCTATCTCTGGGAGAAGTCACCAACATAGATGGTTCCTTAACCGTCTCCACAACCTCAACTATTTTGGGGTCCTTAATAGCCTCCACCACCTCATGTACTTTAATATCCCCCTCACCAGAAGAAGGAAAAACCACCTCACCAGCAACCACTTCCCCTTCTTCCACCAACTGAATATCCCCTGATGGGATTCGACCAACCTAAGGGGGGTCAGCTGTAATAATCACCCCATCCAGCACACCCTCTTCTTTACTAGAGGTATCCAAAATCCTATCCTCTGAAGACACTTGAAACTTAGAAGCCTCAACCCCTCCCTTAGAACCATCATCTAAAACATTATGTTTCTCCTTTCATTCCATACACAGTTGAGGCGAGACAGGTTTAGCCTTTAATGGGAATTTCTTTGCCCAATGCCTGACCTATTTGTAGTGAAAAAAAGCAAAGGGAATGGACTCATACCCAATCGATTGGATCAATCCCCTAGCTTTGAGTTAATGGTCACCCTTTTAGGCAGGTCTATAGATTGATCTACAATCACACAAAACCAGGCATAGACTAACCTCTTCCTAGACACAATCATTTGATCAATACAAAGTATCTTAGAAAACATATTAGCGATGCCAAAAGACAATTGCTCATGCCAAAACTCCAGAGGAATCCACATAGGGGCCAAAGAAAAAGAATAAGAACTAGGTTTAAAACCAACCTCCCATTTCTTGAGAACCAAGGATGACTTACCGATCAGCCACAGTGCGCTAGTAAGAACAACGACCATGTCCTCATTAGAGGTGAAAGAGAATGAGAAAAATTCTTTTTCCATTGCAACTACTTCCACCTGGCATGGCCCCATAAACTTTCCAACCAAAGTAAGGTCCATAGACACCAACTAGTTCTCAATAATGCAATCAAGAATCGACATCGAGTATTCTCATGTAACCGAATTCGCCTAAAATTTGATCAGTGCCGATGAGCTCTTCCCTTTAGGCTAGCACCCAAAAGGCTAGACCAACTCTATCCATTTGATAAGACCTCCACATGCTTATGTCCTTCATCATCAACACCTTTTCCAAGAATATTCGAACATGGGGAAGAGGAAAGGCTCACATTATGAGGAGGAAAGGCCCCCACGCAATGTTTAGGAGGTTCGTCACCCAAACCTAAAGAGTCAGGAACACAAGACAAAAAAGAGTACCCACCATCAAAGCCCATAGCCCCACTATAGGCTGACAGCTCCTCACTAGCAACTACAAAAACATTCAACCTACTACCATTACCACTAGGGGGAGAACCAGGATTTCCAGCCCTTGTAGAAGTGTGAATGAATGCCAACCCACTAGAAGAGTCTTCCATCCACCATAATCATTTTTTTCAAGAGTAAATCTAGTTGATTGAGTTGACAAGTTGATTATTAATAAGTTTTTTATTTTTTACTAGTTGTAGAAATATATATATGTTATTGAATAACAAATTTTTAGTAGATTCTTGTTGGATTGTATGTAAGAGTTTAGTGTTTATATGCAATAAAGGGAATTAGTTTGATATTATGAATTACTAAGTAAGTAAGTGAGTGAAAAATTATGTGGAAGCAGCAACTCAATAAGCGCCACTTGAGGTACTACTAATCTACTTCATTTTCTATTGTTAGATTAAATCATGCATTGTTGAAGTTAGCTAGTAGTTTCCAATTATATGCATGTGTTGTAATTCATGAATGTCATTCTATAGTTTTGAATTGAATTTTGTAGCTTCATGTTGGTTTCACACTCTAGAGGAATTAGCCAAATTAGGACACTGCAATTCTAATAGTTAATAATTATAATCTTAAGCATTAGGTACCCATAGCATAAGGTAACAGTTTATATTTATTTCCCCTATTTTATGAATTAGAAATTCATTTCACTTTCTTTCTTTTACATTCCTTTGTACATGTGTAATTTCCTATGCTCCATTGATGTAGGATGTGTCTAGGATCTATGAACACATATTGTGCTAGCACTGTCTAAACTTTACAAGTCCTTGGTTGATAATTAAATGTAGCTTCTTGTGAAAGATGAAATGTTTAGTTAGGAATTAATCCTCTGAGTTGTGTGTATATAGTAACACTAAGTTGATTAGACATTAGAGAGGTTCTACATTTTTGGCACTATTGTCAAGGTTGGTGCAAAGTTCAAGATTATTCTGTGTTTTCAATTCCTTTCAAGCTTTCATAGTTTAGCAATTTTATTTTTAGCATTAAGGTAAATAGGTTTTATCCATCGAGAGCAACATGAGGTACTAACAATATGTAGGAACTACTGATCTAAAGAGTCACAGCCATTGTATGCAGAGGTAGTGGGATGGTCTGAGAAGTTTTCTCCCCTTATCACATGAAGCGTTAAAAGATGTTGGTGAACAAAGTGACTAGAACGAGGGAAACCTTGAAGAAGAATCAACCCTTACACCAGTACCTACACCAACCACAAAAGAGACTTCCTACATACATATAGGAATCATGGGTGATGCAGCAATAGAAGATCTACCAGAGCATGTAGCATTTGAATTCCCTATAACCAACCAGGAAAGGGTATTTGTTTTGAAGAGCATACCTCCTTCAACACTCCCTATCCTCTATAGAATGGTCACAGAGGTTCTAGACACATTTTTTTGAGTTTGACCTATTATGATGAAGCTATGAATAAACCATAGACACTCACCAACTCAAATTGTTTACAACTACACTGAAATATGTTTCTTTATAATGGTTCATGGGGTTGAGAAGAGATACTATCCCAATTGGAATATAACAAAGACAAAATTCATAGAGAAATACCATGATAAGTGTAGATGCACAATTAGAAAGAGGGATGACATATTTAGGATGTCATAGAAAGAAGATGAACCATTAGAAGACTATGTTGAGAGGTTTCAATTTTGCCTCGAGAAATCCCATCAAATAGACTTTCTAATGAACCTTTGAAACCAGTATTCTCAAGGGGATTTCATGAAGACTATATGGATGCTCTCAATCTCATTCGATCAGGGGACATCTTACAATTACCCTTTGATGATATTTATAAAGTATGTAGAAACCATTCTAAGTCTTTCATTGAGAAGACCAATGGAGACACAACCTCTCCTCTCAACAAAGTATCCAATAGATTCTCAAGGTGGACATGAGAAATCTTCTATCAAATATGAAGGATGAAATAATTAGCCATTTTTCTACCCAACTAGATACCCTTCATATCAAGAAGAAACAAGAAGAAGCAAAAGCAACCCTCATATAGTACTTCCCACATTGTCAACAAAAGAAAATTAATTGCAAGTGCAAGAAGTTAGCTAGTATTTTTGAAGACAAGCAAGGGAAGCCAAAATTTCATGCCCTGGAAGATGAGGAAGGTCAAGTTTTTTACATAGCTCAATGAAAACCATGGTAGCCAAGGAAAGGTATGCCCCAAGATCCCTTGACCTATAATATGTCATTTCTAGGTAATAATGTAAACTTCCGAAATTGGAATCCTTATTATTGGACCAATGTGTAAAACTCACAATGGACAACGCCCCAAGACTCCAATTAGAATCAAAAACAACAAATCATATGGCCACCATAGAATTACTAAGGACCAAATTATAACCCCCAATGGCCACCCCAACAAAAATAATGGGCACCACATTGGAAAAGAGGCCAATAGTGGAAAAATAAAACTCTAAATTACCAACAACCACAACAACCAGCCATAATTCCAAATACAACAATAACTACACCAACACTACCAAGAGGACCTCAATTTCCACCATAATGTGCACCTAACCCAAACAATAAGCTTTTCAAACATGCTTATGCTAACAATACCATATAATACCCTTCTTATAGGTTTGAGGTGAGTAATTGATGAAGGGGACTCAACATGCTTTGATACCACTAAGGTTTATAGGGATCAACATAAATAACTCTCTCACAAACTAAAAAATTCACATAATAGAGATTGAATGCAAAATGAACAACTATATTACAATATTATATTCCAAACTTGTTCAAATGATTACAATCTTCAATTAATCTGATTTTATATCAGATTATACAACCCCAAGGACTGATTAACAGCAAATAAAAATGGTTTCCAATCTGATTTATAATAGAAAAATATTTAACAAATACAAAACCATTCTTTCTCCTTACAAATGCAACTTAAATTTGCAGTCTCCCACTTGCAATCTTCAGCATGCAACTATTCCAACCTTCAACAATTGAATCTTGTTTTCATTTGATATAACCAATAACTTGAAAACCTATAGTAAACCTGCAATAACATTGTCTACAACCCTCCCAGGAAAATAACCACACTTGCAACAACAACCTTCAAATTCTAGCCAAGAATGGCTACCAAAACCAAGTCCAAATTGCTTGTATTCTTCAAAAACAAGCTCCAAAAACCTCTTAGCAAAAAGCCACGATCAAGTTGGGAAGAAAAGTCAAAAAATAAATTCCAAAATCCTTCAATAATATTAAAAATGATTTTCTCAACCCACTCCCACCAAAACTACCAAAATAGGAGTCAATTCCTAGATTTTAGGGTAGTTTCTATTGTAACTCCTGCCAACTCACCTTGAGCACCCACTTTTGCATACATAATTTTAGAAAAAATTTAAATGCATCATTAAAAATTATAACTCCCTCCAAAACCATGCCCAAGTCCATTTTTGCTAATTTTTGAAATTGACAAATTCCAAAAATTCCCTCCTAAATTATTTCCACTCCTAAAATTTGCAACAAAATAATAAAAATAAATTATTTAATATTTGTTTTAGTCTATGCTTGCAAATTAAACTATTGAATAAATTACCTACCAACCTTAGGAAAATAGAATAAAATTCCCTCTTTTTTTATGGATGAATATTTCCCTTCATCTGGATGCTCCTACATCAGACACCCAAGGTAATTTGAAATGTTTCATGAGTTGAACTCATAAACATTTATAGATTATGTGTTGTTTCTTCATCCACCTTTCTTCCTTATCCACTTGTTTCTTCTTCTTCACCTTGCTAGATATGATGGTTCATCTTTCCATCCCACTTGATCATTCTCAACATCTACACTCAAATCAGTATTAACAAATTTATGGAATTCAATGAATTTTATCTGCATATTTTTCTCACCTATTTCTCCTTCACCCTCTTCTTCTCTGTCAAAAAAATTCATCATACCTTGTTGTATTTCATCTTGTAACCTATTATTGTTGCACCTTACCATCTCTCTTTTTTCACTTCCTTTTACCATTTCACCCTCACAAAAATTAGCTTCATTAGCAATGATGCAAGAGAATCCAATGGTGCAAGGCAATCTTGCATCACCCAAAAAAAAATGTTTTCTTTATTTTATTTAGTTGTTTTGAGTCCCATGATGGCACTTAAGGGGTATAAGACTGTCAGGCATCAAAAATAGCAAAAAATAGACACTATTTTTAGTAAGCAATCCAAAACGGGCTCGTATGGATGTGAAATTTTACCCCAAGGAGCAGAGCTGAAAAAAAATTTATGGTCACGAAAGAATCACCTCAATACCCTGCACAGTTTGGGAATAATTAAAGTTTTTATCCTGAGAAATTTTTCCAATGCAACTTCAAATTCAAATATAAAACTTTGGAGGCCTTGGAAGCCCCAAAATAGCTCAAAAAGTTGTTGAACCAACCTATGGTAGCTTCATGTGTTGTAGAGATCATTGAGAGCTTTCCAACGATATGCAATAATAGCGATTCAGACACTTGGATCAAAAGTTATGGCCTGGCGAAGTTGGTCCTCTAAAAAGTGAATTTCATAAAAAATTCTTCCTAGGCCAAAAATCAAATGGCGAGACTTTTGGTGCCAAAACAAAAAGGGAAATTTGAACTTTCTAGAACATTCTAGGGTATTTATTGGGGAAAATAAAAAGGGTTAAGTGGGGGTTGTAGAAGGCAGCCTTGATAGTGCAGATTGTGGCTCTGAATAGTAGGTTTTCTTTTCAAAGTTGATTTTGTTGTAATGAATCACGCCCATGAGGCTATAACATGTAAGCTTTGAATTTGTAATTTCATTTTCTAAAAATCATTGAAAGTGAGTCATTTTTATGTTTCACATCTTCTATTTTGGTATCTGTTGTTGTGATTTATGTGGGTTTTGGGCGGTGTGGCCCTCATCAAGTGGTATCAGAGCAGGAGTTCTTGAGCATGTAATAGAGCACCGAATGTGGCACAATTGCAGTAGGACCTATAAGTGTGGGTTAAGTTCAAGATGCCTCTAAGACTTGCCCCAAATGGTAGAGGTAGAGGCCAAGGTGGTGGAGGAAGAGGTCCACCTAGAGATGAAATCAGAGCCCTTAGAAGGCAACTAGAAACCTTGCAACAAGAGGTTCAAAGAAGAAATGTGCAACGAGATAGAGATGAGAGTGAAGATGAAACAGAAGAGGAAATGGAAGAGGAAGAGCAAGATCCAATGGATCCTAGAGAAAGAATATTGTTGCAAGCAATCTCAAGCATTGGGAAGAGACCTAAAATGGAGGTTTCAACTTTTAGTGGAAATATGAATCCTAAAGAATTGATTGATTGGATCAATGACATGGAGGAATTTTTCAAATTTGAGGAGATTGAAGATCCTCACAGAGTGAGGTTTGCAAAGACAAAATTGAAAGTTCATGCCAATATATGGTGGAAAGAGGTCCATTTAGAAAGAGGAAGACAAAGGAGAGATTAAATTTCTATATGGGAGAGAATGGTGTCAAAATTGAAGAAACAATTTATTGTAGTTGATTACGAATTGGAGCCACTCAAGAAGATGCAAAGCTTGAGGCAAGGAACAAGGATAGTGAAAGAATACACTGAGGAATTTCACAAGGTCCTGATTCATAAGAGACATTTTGAGGTGCTACGCCCTTAATATTATTGTACATCGGGTTATGAATAGTCGGCTTGTGGCTATCTTAACTCTCTATTAAGTCATATTATCATTAGTATATTGTTATTTAGTTGTTTAGGTCAGCCTAAGTCTTATATAGGTGTGTATAAGTCAGCCTAGGTGATATCCTTGGCATAAATAGGTATATATAGGAGGTTGTGAGTCTTATTTCATCATGAAGTGTGAAGTGTATTCTCATTAGAGATATTTGGAGGTTTTCACCCTCGAAGTGGCTTGTTATTCTCAGTTATTATCAAGTATTTGCAGCATATTTCATATCATATTCTTCTATTGTGCAAGTTAATTCATATCAAGTGGTATCAGAGCATGATCTTGGCACCATAGAGGCAAGGTTTTTCTCAATTTTAAAGGCGATTTTGGAAAGAGCATATCTTTCAGATTTTGGCAAAAAAAAGAAATTTATTTTTAAAGGGTTTTTGAAGAACATATTGAAGAAGCTACAGTCCAGATTTTAGAAGAATTGGAGCAGAATTAAGTGAATTATTGCAGAATTAGGGTTTCTACACTATTTTTTTGGAATCTACATATCTCACACATCTTGTTGAATTGGAGTCTGATTTTTATTGGGTTTTTGAAGACATAATAAAGGAGATTACAGTAAAAATTTGAGAGAATTTAAGTTTCATTTGTGTGATTGATTTCAACATTAGTGGTTTCCATCATGCCAGGGCCTTCAACAAGGGGTAAAAAGAATGTCACTCCGAGGAAGACTCCTGATAAGGATGGTGAAAAAATTGAGGATATTACTCATAATGAGGAAATCAATAAGGTCAAGGAAGAAATTTCCTCAATTAAGATGGATATGTGTGACCTAAGAGGAGATATATCAGACATACGAAACATGTTAAGCACCTATAGGGCTGAATCAAGAAAGGAGTTCTCAAGCGGCCAAGGTGAAAATTCTAGGTCATCTACTACTAACACAAGATTTAGTACTCCTATGGGATATAGTAATTTATTTCCAAAGGTGGATATGCACAAGTTCGATGGTAAGGATCCTCTAACATGGATAAACCAAATGGATAATTTTTTTGAAGTATACCAAATCCCAAATGGACAAAAGGTCACGATGGCTTCCTTATATCTAGAACCAGATCAATTCATTTGGTATCGTTGGCTTTGCACTCATCGAAGTAAAAGGGGGCTCACTATCTCATGGTCAATTTTTATAGAGGAACACCAAGCACAATATAGCAATAGCATCACAGACAACTTCTTCAGCCAGCTAGCTAAACTTCAACAAACAGGATCAGTTAAGGATTATATTCAACTATTCCAAAATCTATCCTTAAGGGTGGATACAATTACAGAGGAAAACTTGAATGACTTATTCTTGGGTGGTCTCAAGGATCACATTCAACATGAGGTACGCATGTTTAGCCCTAGTTCCATAAATGAGTCTTTTATCTTAGCACGTAGGGTAGAGGAGAAGTATTTGATTCCTAAGAAGCAAGGGGCTAATGTGACAAGAGAGAAAGGATATTCAACACAACCTACTAAGTTGACTCCACAAAAAATTAAGGAGAAAAGAGCAAAAGGCTTGTGTTTCAATTGTGATAGCAAATACAGTCGAGGACATAAATGTAGTGAAAGGAAATTGTTTTATATTGAAGGTCCCAATGAGGAAGAAGAGGAGGAACCCATACTAGAAGATGAAAGGGAGTCAAATGAGGAATCAAATAATTCTCAACCAATCATTTCTTGTCATGCACTCTCAAGTTTCAGTGCTCCACAAACTCTCAAGGTGGTGGGGTTCCTAAAGAAGCAAAAGGTAACAATGTTGATCGACTCAGGTAGTACTCATAATTTCATCAACAAAAAGTTAGCTACTCGTCTAAATTGTTTCATATATCCAGCTCCAGAGTTTCAAGTTTTGATTGCAGATGGTGGTATAGTTAGTTGTTCAAGGAAGTTTCATAGCATTAAATTATCCATGGGAGATTATCAACTTGATACCCCAATGTATGCGATATCCATGGGTGCAACAGATATTGTTTTGGGAGTACAATGGCTTACTACATTAGGAACAATTGAGATGAACTTCCAAGAACTATTCATGAGATTTCAATCGGAAGGAAGGCTAGTAGAGCTAAGGGGGTTGAAGGAAAAATCTCCACAAATGGTAAGCTCTCATCAAATGCAAAAGTTTCTTAAGAAAGGAGTGGATGGATTTGTGGCCCAACTATGTTCATTAGAAGTCTCTCAATCTAATACTCCTACTCATCTAGATTTGCAAGCTATAATTGATCGTCACTCAGTTGTTCTTGGAGATATGCCTAAAGGACTTCCTCCTAAGAGGGATCATGATCATGCCATACAGTTAGTCCCAGGGAGCCAACCACCAAACATCAGGCCTTACAGGTATCCACACATACAAAAGAGTGAGATAGAAAAGATTGTTGAAGAGATGCTAGAGGCAGGAATCATCAGGCATAGCCAAAGTGCTTACTCCTCACTTGTGGTGATGGTACGTAAGAAGGATGATACTTGGCGCATGTGTCCAGATTATAGAGTGCTCAACATGTACACCATTAAAGATAAGTTTCCAATTCCAGCCATTGATGATTTGCTAGATCAATTAAATGGAGCTATGTTTTTTACCAAGTTAGATCTTAGATCTGGTTATCACCAAATTCGGATTAAGGAGGAAGATATTTGTAAGACAGCATTTCAGACTCATGAGGGTCATTATGAATTTTTGGTGATGCCATTTGGTCTTACCAATGCACCATCTACATTCCAAAGTTTGATGAATTGCATTTTTAAGAAGTTCTTGAGAAAGTTTGTGTTAGTTTCTTTGATGATATATTAATTTATAGTAAGACTTGGGAAGAACATTTGCAACATGTGGACCAAGCATTACAAATACTTGAAGATCATAAACTCTATGCTAAGCCATCCAAGTGTGCTTTTGGTCTTACAAAGGTGGAGTATTTGGGACACATAGTTTCACATGGAGTAAAGGTGGACCCTAAAAAATTAAGGCTATCATGGAATGGCCTATTCCAAAAACCATTAAGAAACTGAGAGGATTCTTGGGATTGACAGGGTACTCTAGAAGATTTGTGAAGAATTATGGTAGTATAGCAGCACCTCTCACCACTCTATTGAAGAAGGATTCCTTTCATTGGAATGAGTCTACCAATACAGCATTTGAGAGATTGAAGGAGGCTATGTGTATAACTCTAGTACTTGCCACTCCTGACTTCACCAAGGAATTCATTATGGAATGTGATGCTTCTGGAAATGGTATAGGAGCAGTGCTCATGCAAGAAGGTCGACCAATTGCTTTTCAGAGTCGTCAATTAAAAGGTAAAAATCAACTAAAACCTATTTATGAGAAGGAAATGCTAGCAATACTCCATGCAGTGAAACAATGGCGGCCTTATCTACTGGGTAGACATTTCAAGGTTAAGACAGTTCATGATAGCCTAAAATATTTTTTGGAACAATGAATATCTTCTGAAGAGCAACAAAAATGGGTCACTAAGATGCTAGGATATGACTTTGAGATTGTATATAAGAAAGGGAAAGAAAATATTGTAGCAGATGCACTGTCAAGGAAGGATGAGAAAGATGAAGCCTTATTGTGTGCCCTTTCAATATTACAAGCAAATTGGGTGGAGGAAGCCAAAGAGTGGAAAAATGATGTTGTGACAAGTAATCTCATCGAAAGCAATTAAAAGTGATCCTAGTAGTTCAAATAAGTTTTGTTGGAAGGAGATACTCTTTGGTATAAAGAGCATTTGTGATTCAGAGAATTCCAACCTTAAAATCAAGATTCTCACAGAGTTGCATGAGTCTCAAAGGTGGTCATTCAGATTTTGAAGACATATCATCGAGTCAAGCAAGATTTCTTTGGGAGGGGCTAAAGGGTGATGTTCAAAAATTTGTGGTCAATGTTTGGTGTGTCAAAGGCATACAATTAAGACACCGTGTCTCTTGCAACCCTTATCTATTCCTAGCCGCTGGGAAGAGGTATCCATGGACTTCATCACAGGCTTCCCAAATCAAAGGTCATAATGTCATCATGGTGGTAGTTGATCCGGCTTCTAAATATGCACATTTCATTGCATTAGCACACATCCTTTATAGCAAGTGCAAGCATAAAGATTTTTTGGAGAATATCCAAAAGCTACATGGTACACCTAAAGTTATTGTTAGTGATCGTGATCCTATCTTCACTAGTCACTTTTGGAAAGATTTATTCTCATGTTTGGGTACTCAATTGGCTCTTAGCTCTTCATACCACCCTCAATCAGATGGGAAAAGAGGTTGTTAATAAGTGTTTGGAAGGATATCTACTTTGTTTCACTTCAGAGAAACAATCTCAGTGGGTAGATTGGCTACCACTTGTGAATGGTGGTATAACACTTCTTTTCATAGCTCATCAAAAATGTCTCCATTTTTGGCACTTTATGGATATCATCCTCCTTCCATCACATCATCAATTAAGGTGTCCCCAAGAGTTCAGGCAGTAGAAGACCACTTGCTTCATCAACAACAAGTACTTTCAGGACTCAAGGAGAATTTAGCCATGGCACAAAATCGAATGAAACAACAGTATGCACCAACATCGTAGTGAAAGAAAGTTTTGAAGTTGGGGATTGGGTCTTTCTGATTGCAGCCTTATAAGCAAATCTCACTAAAGCAGCAAAAAGAAAGAATAATAAGTTGTTTCCAAAGTATTATGGTCCATACCAAAATCATGCAGAAGATCGGTAGTGTTGCCTACAAGCTTGAGTTGCCACCAACAATAAAGATACATCCAGTTTTTCATGTTTCCTATTTGAAGAAGGTAATTGGGCATAATATTCCCACTCAAACAACACTTCCCGAGCTGGATGAAGAAGGAAGAATCATTTTGGAACCAGAATGCATTCGTGAAACACGCACAAAGAAGCTGAGGAATAGAACTATCACTAAGTATCTCATCCAATGGAAGAAGTTACCAGTTGAAGATGCCACATGGGAATACGAGGAGTTCATTCAAAAGTTTCCAAACTTGATTAGCTTTGAGGACAATGCTTCTTTGAAGAAGGGGGGCATGCTACGCCCTTAATATTATTGTACATCAGGTTATGAATAGTCAGTTTGTGGCTATCTTAACTCTCTATTAAGTCATATTATCATTAGTATATTGTTATTTAGTTGTTTAGGTCGGCCTAAGTCTTATATAGGTGTGTCTAAGTCGGCCTAGGTGATATCCTTGGCATAAATAGGTATATATAGGAGGTTGTGAGTCTTATTTCATCATGAAGTGTGTTCTCATTAGAGATATTTGGAGGTTTTCCCCCTCGAAGTGGCTTGTAATTCTCAGTTATTATCAAGTATTTGCAGCATATTTCATATCATATTCTTCTATTGTGCAAGTTAATTCATATCATGAGGTGAATAAGGAGAAATTTTTCCATTATATTAATGGGTTGAAGCCAAGCATACAAGAAGAATTGACACTGGTAAGAATGACCACCATTGAGAATTCTTATCAGTTTTCACTAAAGGTTGAAGAACGGTTGAACAAAATGTTTGAGCACAAACAACGAGGTGGAGGCCATGGAGGAAAGACCAGTGGACAGTCATATGGAGGTCAAAATGAAGATCAAAAGAAGGGTGAAGGCTCCAGGAGCAGCCAAAACCAGAAAGGAGATAACACCTACTGTCCTCATGATTAGAATAATGGAGACCAAAGAGGAAGGGGAAGATATGGAAGAGGACCAGGAAGAGGAGGATTTCATGGAACTTGTTTCCAATGTGGAGAAGAAGTTCATAGAGCCTATGAGTGTCCTCAACATAAAGGAAGAAAAAATAGAAGACCTGAGGGTAATGCTTGAGTTGTGCATGTTGATGAAGATGTTGAGTCTTCACATTCTGATGATTCAAAAAGAGGGGAGGTTCTTGTTACTAGAAGAACCTTGCTGAATGAGGAGAATGAGCCAACTCCAAGGAAGAATTTGTTTTGCACCAGATGTAAGTGTGAAGGTAAAGTTTGCAATGTTATTATTGATGGAGGTAGTACTGATAACCTCGTTTTAGAAGAAATGGTTGTAAGTTGTTGTTGGAGAGAAGAAGGCATCTGAACCCATACTGGATTGCTTGGTTGTAGAAGGACCATAAACCCTTGGTAAATGAACAATGTCTGGTAAAGTTCAAGATTGGAAATTACCATGATGAGGTATTATGTGATATTATGCAGGTATGGATCTTTATCATATGTTGTTAGATAGACCATGGTAGTTTGATCAATGAGCAATACATGATGGACATGCCAACACCTATTCTTTAACAAAGGATGAGTTTGTCATAAATTGAAGCCCTTGAAAGAGGTAGAGGAAAAGGTATGCGGTAATGCAAGAATTTGTTTGGTTGATAGAAGAAAGTTCCTAAAAGGTATGAAGAATGAGCATATGTGTTTTGCATTGATCCCTAGAGTTGATAAAGAAGATACTACTGAGGTACCTGTAGAGGTTTCATATTTGTTGAATGAGTTTCAAGCTATTATTTTTTATAACATACCTGAAGGTTTGCCTCTTGTAAGAAATATTAGTCATCAAATGGACCTGATTCCTAGAGCTAGTTTTCTGAATAAGGAAGCTCATCGTATGACTCTAGTAGAGAGTGAAGAGTTGAATAGACAAGTACAAGAGTTGTTGTAGAAGGGATTAATTCGAGAGAGTTTGAGTCCATGTGCAATACCTGCAATACTAGCACCAAAGAAGGATGGGGAATGTTGGATTTGTATAGATTCTAGAGCCATCAACAAGATCACCATCAAGTACAGATTCCCCTTGCCAAGAATGGATGACATTATGGATTGTTTGAGTGGAGCTAAGTACTTCATGAAGATAGATCTGAAGAGTGGATATCACCAGATCCAGATTAGAGAAGGAGATGAATGGAAGATAGCCTTCAAAACTAAGGAGGGCTTGTACAAGTGTTTAGTCATGTCTTCTGGGCTAACCAATGCACCAAGCACATTTATACGACTTATGAATGAGGCTGGCCTACCCCAAGGAATGTTACAGAAGTAATATCATTTCATGGTTTAGCAAGTTTTTACAAAAAAATTATTAAGAATTTCAATAATATTTGTGCACCTCTAACTGAAGTGATAAGAGGGGATAGAAAATAGTTTAAGTGGACCATAGGAGCAGCCAAAAGTTTTGATATGTTGAAGAAGAAAGTTACAAAGCAACCAATTTTTTCACTTCCAAATTTCAATAAGATCTTTCAGGTAGATTGTGATGCTAGTGGCACTGCCATAGGAGCTATTTTGAGTCAAGAAGGTAAGCCTGTTGCCTATTTTAGTAAGAAGTTAAATGATGCTAAGAAGAAATATTTTGTCTATGATCAAGAGTTTTATGCTATAGTTCAGGATTTGAAGAAATGGAGACACTATTTGTTGCTAAAATAATTTGTTTTATATAATGATCACCAGGCTTTGAAGTATCTCAATAGTCAAGGAAAGTTGAATCAAAGGCACTTAAAATGGGTTGAGTTTTTGTAGAGATATACTTTTATTTTGAAGCACAGGAGTGGAAGGTCAAATAGATTTGCATATGTGTTAAGTAGAAGGAAAAATTTGTTGATAGAGATGAATATAGAGGTTGTTGGGTTCAATGAACTCGAGAGTTTGTATCCAAACGATCCAGACTTTGTAGAAGCTTGGAAGGCTTGTTTGGAACCTATTGCATTGGATAGGATGAGATGGTTGGATTTCTTAATCCAAGATGTGATGTTGTTTAGAGGAAGCCAATGGTGCATTCCAAGGAGTTCTATGAGAGATAATCTAATCAAGGAAAAGAATAGTGGAGGATTGGTTGGACATTTTGGGCAAGATAAGACCATTGCTCTTGTCAATGAAAATTAGTGGCCACAATTACAAAAAGATGTGAAGAAGTTTGTACAAAGTTGCAGAGTATGTCAGATGGCGAAAGGAACAAGTCAGAATATTGGATTGTATCAATCATTACCTTTACCTAAGAGGCCATGGGAGGATATTAGCATGGATTTTGTTCTTGGCTTTCCAAGGACATAAAGAGGGCATGATTCCATATTTGTGGTGGTGGATAGATTTTCAAAGATGGAACATTTCATTCTATTTCATAAGACCAGTGATGTTGTTCATGTTGCAGCATTATTTTTTAGAGAGGTGGTGAGACTACATGGTCTACCAAAGAGTATAGTTTCAGACAACGATACCAAATATGTTGGTTATTTCTAGAGGACATTATGGAAGAAGTTGAAGACAGATTTGAAGTTCAGTTTTGCACACCAACCACAGACTGATGGACAAACAGAGGTGGTGAATAGGAGTTTGGGTAACTTGCTAAGATGCTTAGTAGGAGATAAGCCTAAGAGATGATATTTAATTATACTATTATACTACAAGCAGAATTTTCTTACAACAATTCTATCAATAGGAGCATCGGTAAATCACCATTCTAGATTGTATATGGGAGTAGTCCAAGAATTGCTTCTAAACTGAGAAAGATGGATAAGGGGGAGAAGAGTAGTGCCAAGGCTGAATATTTTGTTGAGCACCTAAATAATTTGCAAGAAGAGGTGAAGAAACATATCAATAAGATGAACTCACAATATAAGGCTCAAGCAGACTGGAAAAGGAGGTATAAGGAGTTCTAGGTAGGATATGACATCATGGTTCATTTGCAGAAGGAAAGGTTTCCAGTTGGTACATACAAGTTAAAGATGAAGAAGTTTGGACCATGTAATATCTTGAAGAAGCATGATTCAGGAAATGCTTATGAGGTAGAGTTTCCTAGTGGAATAAAAATTTCTCTTGTGTTCAACATTGTTGATTTGATAGAGTATCATGAAGGTGATATAGAGGAGGGACTGATAAATGAACAGTTGAAAATTCCAATACCCACTTCAGAGGAGGAAAAGATAGAAATCCTAGATAGCTATGTGGGTAGAAGCACAAAAAAAAAAGCAATATGCAGAGTACTTGGTGAAATGGAGAGGAAGGCCTGTTGAAGATTCATCATGTTTATTTGAGGTTGAGGTTAACCATCTTGGTTTTCCTCTAACTCCTGAGAAGTGACATGGTCACTTTTCAAATTACCCTAGGTGTCTGATGCAGGAGCATCCAGCGGTGTAGGGAAATCTTGCATCACCCAAAAAAAATTCTTTTCTTTATTTTCTTTAGCTGTTTTGAGTCCCATGATGGCATTAAGGGGTATAAGACTGTCGTGCATAAAAAATAGCGAAAAACAGACACTTACTATTTTTAGTAAGTCGGCCAAAATGGGCTAGTATGAATGCAAAATTTTACCCCAAGGAGTAGAGCTAAAAAACATTTTTGGTCGCAAAAGAATCACCTCAATACCCTGCACGGTTTGGGAGAGATTAAAGTTTCCATCTCAGGAAATTTCTCCAATGCAACTTCAAATTCATATATAAAAATTTAGAGGCCCTGAAAGAGCTAAAGAATTGGCCGAACAAACCTACAATGGTTTACATGTTGTAGATATTTTTGAGAGCTTTCCAACAATATGCAATAATAGTGAATCAGACACCCGGATCAAAAGTTATGGCCTCACGAAGTTGGTTCTCTAAAAAGTGAATTTCATAAAAATTTCTTCCTAGGCCAGAAATCAAATGGCAAGACTTTTGGCACCAAAAAAAAAGGGGAAATTTGAACTTTCTAGAACATTCTAGGGTGGTTATTGGGGAAAATAAAAAAGGGTTAAGTGGGGGTTGTAGAAGGCGGCCCTGATAGTGTAGATTATGGCTTCGAATAGTAGGTTTTCTTTTCAGAGTTGATTTTGTTGTAATGAATCAAGCCCATGAGGCTGTAGCATGTAAGCTTTGAATCTGTAATTTCATTTTCTAAAAATAATTGAAAGCGAGTCATTATTTTGTCTTGCATCTTTTGCGTTGGTATCTGTTGTGATTTATGTGGGTTTTGGGCAGTTGCAACTTTTTCTCCTTCGAAAAGGCATGTATCAGCTACAATCTCTTTCTTTTCATCATATTCTTCTATAATTTCTCCTTGAAATATTTTTTCTAATTTTCTTATCTCTTTCAATAGGAGACTATCTTCTTCTTCATCATTCCCTTTGTCAAATCTAGGACTATCAAAATTCATGCTTCGAATTGCTACAACATCATCCACAACTTCATCTACCTTTTTTGCATGTAAATTTTCACTAACATAATTAAATGATACCTCTTTTTCTAATGTGGTATCCATCTTCTTTTCACCATTTTCCTTGTCCTTGCTAAATCTTGCAAATAAAACATTTTCAAATAACACAAAATCTTTAAAATTACCATTAAATTTATAATCTACAATGACCATTTTCTCTTCTTTCTTTCTCCATCCTTCCTTTATGGGGTATGTGCAAGATTATGATGGGCCAAAAAGTGGTGATATGATGGGTATGTGTAGGGTATGTGGTTGACGACTTTTTTTTTACCCAAAATTAATGAAATGAAAAGGGTTTTTAAAGTAGATTCTCAGCTTTCCACCAATATAAATTATGCTTTACTTTGAATTTAATAAATAATTATTATTCATTTTCCATTTGAATTACAACTAAAGTCCTGATTGATAGGCTAATTGAAAAATATCTATAGCCTTCAAATAATATCGAATTTTTTGAATTTGAAACATGCGTCACATTCTATGCTTCACATACTATAGGATTAAAAAAAATGAGTTTCATAAAGTTTTGAACAAGTTAAGGTGGTCAGACATACAAGTTTTTATATTTTTTTAAAGTTACAATAAAAAAATCATAATTATTTATTTACTTGGAAAAAAATTACAAAAAAAATATGCATCACGTCAAGACATGAATCCTCTACTTATATCTAAAATCTTATAAAAAAATATTATCATTTTATTGTGGTTAGGGTGATTAGACAGACACCTACTAATTTTTTTCTTGAAATTTAAGTGCTACTGCATTGAAATTTCAAATTTTCACCAAATAGATTTTTTTAAAAATAAATTTAGTAGTTTAGAAACTACATTCAATTTGCTATAGATTATATTCTTAGAAAATACATTCAATTTGCTATAGATTATATTCTTGTACATATTTTTGAAACAATATAGATAACTTATTCAAATTTTTATGTCAAGTTGCCTAACTCTGATTTTTCTGAATTTTTCGCCACTTAAGGGCCTATTTTTTCTATGATGATTCTGTACATACCATATGCTTCTTTTCTTTTCGCTATCCTCTTTCAACAGAAAATTTTTCTTTCCATATCTCTCTTCTCGTATTCCCACTTTCTCCTTAATCATATTTTCTAATACATCTACTTTAGCCTAGAGCTTTTCAAACTCTTCATAGTACTTCATATTTTCTACTTCTTCCCAATAATGTTCCAAATTTTTTTTTATTATGGGCCTCCTCATGACTCATCCTATCCTCTCTAATATAGACTGCCTCACGTCCAGTGATCTGTCTACACACAAATCATACACACAAGTCCTAGTGCAAATTATCTCACATTCAGCACTCTGCCTACACACTCAGGAAATATTACTGAGCTAATACCACTAATGAAGGGGACTCAACATGATTTGATACCACTAAGTTTTAGAGGGGTCAACATAAATCCCTCTCACAAACTCACAAATTCACACAATAGAGATTGAATGCAAAATGAACAACTATATTGTAATATTATGGGTATGTGCATGATCATGGTATGCCAAAAAGTGGCAATGAGGAAAAAAACACGTCTTTCATCGACCCAAAAATGCGAAAATATCGTGTTGACTTTTTTTAGGCTCGGGTGTCAGTACACACCACCAAAGCAAACACTAATCCTAGTTTTCCATATCGGATATCCGATTTGGATCGGATATCCGATTTGTAAAAAGAATATATATAAAAAAAATTGTTGTTTTAAAGTAACGGTCTACAAATCGGATATCCGATTTGAAACGGATATCTGATTTGTAGACTGCAACTTTAAAACAATGAAAATAGTTGTATATATATGATTTTTACAAATCAGATAACTGTTTCAAATCGGATATCTAATTTGTAAAAAGCATATTTTGTTGTTTTAAAGTAATGGTCTAGAAATCGGATATCCATTTCAAATTGAATATCCATTTCAAATCAGATATCTGATTTGTGTACACATAGACCTAAGGATTAATGGTATATGGTAGAAGGTTTAAGGGTTAAACTTTAAGGTTTAGGGTATATGGTAGAGGGTTTAAGGGTCAAGGGTTATAAAGGTATAGGGGAGAGAGATAGATGGACTTAGTGTGTGAGAGAGTGACCTGAGAGAGTGGGATAAGGTCGGAGAGGGTGGGAGAGTGGGATAGAGTGGGAGAGAGGGAGGAAGAGGGTGGGAGAAAGTTGGAGAGGGTGGTAGAGAGTGGGAGAGAGGGAGGGAGAGAGTAGAAGAGGGGTGCAGAGGTGGGAGAGAGGGAGGGAGGAGGCAGGGAGAGGTGGGAGAGAGTGGGATAGAGGGATGGGAGAGGTGGGATGAGGGAGCAAAGAGAGTTACTTGGAATCTTGCTTGGGAGAGGGAGGGGTGGGAAAGAATGGGAGAGTGAAAGAGGAGTTGGAGAGAGGGGGAGGTGGGAGAGGGGTGGGAGAGGTTAGGACAGGAGTGGGAGAGAGTTGGAGAGTTGGGAGAGGAGGAGGGAGAGTGGGAGGAGTGGAGTGAGATGGAGTATGAGTGAGTGAGAGAGATGGAGTGAGTGAGGTGAGTGAGAGAGACCTAAGAGAGGGAGAGGGGGAGGGGGTAGGATATTGAAGATACTTGAGAGAGAGAGGGAGGGAGTGGGAGAGAGATCAAGGGAGGGAGGGTTAAGGGTAGAGGGTAGATGGTTTAAGGGTGGAGGGGATAGAGAGAGAGGGAGTGAGTGAGTGAAAGACCTAAGAGAGGGAAAAGGGGTAGGAGGGAGAGACTTGAGATAAGATTGAGTGGAGTGAGTGAGAGAGACACGAGAGAGAGAGTAGTTCTAGGATGGAGATACTTGAGAGAGAGATAAAGGAAGGGAGGGTTAAGGGGAGAGAGATATAGGGATTGAGTGAGAGAGAGACCTAAGAGAGGGAGAGGGGGTAGGATGGACAGAGTTGAGAGAGGGAGAGAGAGGGAGGGAGTGGGAGAGAGATAGAGGGAAGTGGGGTTAAGGTTAGAGGGTAGATGGTTC
>VDFB02353493.1:209054616-209076741 GCA_007258455.2 Sequoia sempervirens
AGGGGAGAGAGATAGAGAACTAAGAGACGGAGAGGAGGTAGAAGGGTGATTTTTGAGAGAGAGAGAGAGAGGGTAGAGGGTAGAGGGTTTAAGGGTTTGGGGATTAAGGGATTAGGGTTTATGGTTTAGGGTTATGGGTTATGAGTAGAGGGGAGAGAGAGAGGGATTTAGTGAGAGAGGGAGGGAGTGGGAGAGAGATAGAGGGTAGAGGGTTAAAATGGTAGAGGGGAGAGAGATAGGAGTGAGAGAGAGAGACACGAGAGAGGTAGAGGGGCAAGAGGAGGAAGGGAGTGGGAGAGAGATATGAGAATTAAAGGGTTAAAGCATAGAGGGTAGAGGGTTCAAGGGTTAAGGGTTAAGGGTAGAGGGAGTGAGTGAGAGAGAGACCTAAGAGAGGGAGAGGGGGTATGAGGGAGAGTCTTTAGAGAGAGAGAGAGGGTAAATGGTTTAAGAGTTTAAGGATTTAAGGTTTAAGGGTAGAGGGCTAAGGGTAGAGTGGAGAGACATAGGAGTGAGTGAGAGAGAGAGGTCCTTAAGAGAGGGAGAGGGGGTAGGAGGGAGAGATGAGAGAGAGAGAGGGAAAGAGATAATATTTAAATATTTTATATGTTAGTAATATTAATTAGTTATATAATTTTTTATATATTAGTAATATATATATATACATTAAGTAAAATATAGAAATAATATTTAAATATTATACATAATAATATAATATATTATATATTAAATTATAAACTATATTTTATATTCTCAAGTAGATATATTAAAATAAACTATAAAATATTTATTGCATTTTATAAATCATATATTATAAAGTGTATAAATTTTTTTAAATCATATATAAACCAAATCAGATATCCGTTTTGAAATGGATATCCGATTTGGTTTATATATGATTTTAAAAAAAATTATACACTTTATAATATATAATTTATAAAATGTAATAAAAAATGGATATCCGATTTGAAATGGATATCCGATTTGAAATGGATATCCGATATTTCTAACACATAATTTATTGCCTAGGGATTAGCCTCGGGCTTGCTTTGGTATTTGGCTTGGACATGCCAATCCTAAGAAGTCAACGCAAAAAACGTGTTTGACAACTTACCTTGTTTTTCTAGACTTCGTCCATGTGGCTGACGACTTTATTTTTAGCCAAAATTGATGAAACGAAAAGGGTTTGTAGAAGAGACTCTCAGCTTTCCACCAATATAAATTATTCATTACTTTGAATTTAATAAATAATTATTATTTATTTTCTTTTAGAATTACGACTAAAGTCCTGATTGATAGGCTGATTGAAAAACATCTATAACTTTCAAACGGTATTATATTTTTTGAATCCAAAATATGTGTCACATTCTATGTTTTGCATACTATAGGATTAAAAAAAAAATTGAATTTTATGAGGTTTTAACCAAGTTAAGGTGGTCAGACATACGAGTTTTTATATTTTTTAAAAGTTGTAATAAAAAATTCATAATTAATTATTTACTTGGAAAAAAATTACAAAAAATATATAGCGTCACATTCAGACATGAGTCCTCTACTTATATCTAAAATCTCATAAAAAAATATTATCATTTTATTATGGTTAGGTCGTGACACCTACTTCTTATTTTTTTCCTGAAATTTAAGTAATACTGCATTGAAATTTCAAATTTTCACCAAATAGATTTTGTTTTTAAAAAAATTAACCTAGTAGTTTAGAAACTACATTAAATTTCCCACAGATTCTATTCTTACATATTTTTGAAATAATATAGATAACTTATTAAAATTTTTACGTCAAGTTGCCTAACTCTGATTTTTCTGAATTTTCATTGCCACTTAAGGGCCTATTTGGCCTACCATGATCCTGCACATGCCCTTATATTTCAAACTTATTCAAATGATTACAATATTCAATAAATATGATTTTATATCAGATTATACAACCCCAAGGACTAATTAACAGCAAATAAAAATGGTTTCCAATCTGATTTATAATAGAAAAATATTTAACAAATACAAAACCATTCTTTCTCCTTACAAATGCAACTTAAATCTACACTCTCCCACTTGCAATCTTCAGCATGCAACTATTCCAACCTTCAACAATCGAATCTTGTTTTCATTTTCTATCACTAATACCTTCAAAACCTGTAGTAAACCTGAAATAACATTTTCTACAACCCTCCCAAGAAAATAACCACACCTATAACAACAACCTTCAAATTCTAGCCAAGAGTGGCTACCAAAACCAACTTCAAATTGTTTGTATTCTTCAAAAAACAAGCTCCAAAAACCTCTCCAGCAAAAAGCCACGACCAAGTTGGGAATAAACCTCCAAAAATCATTGCTAAAAAATTTTCATAATATTAAAAATTATTTTCTCAACCCACTCCCACCAAAATTGCCAAAATGGGAGTCAACTCCTAGATTTTAGGGTAGTTTCTATTGTAATTCCTACCAACTCACCTTGAGCACCTACTTTTGCATACATAATTTTAGGAAAATTTTAAATGCATCATTAAAACTTATAACACCCTCCAAAACCATGCCCAAGTCTATTTTCACTAATTTTTGAAATTGACAAATTCTAAAAATTCCCTCCTAAATTATCTCCACTCCCAAAATTTGCAATAAAATAATAAAAAGAAATTATTTAATATTTATTTTAGTCTATCCTTGCAAATTAACCTATTAAATAAATCACCTACCAAATTTAAGAAAATAAAATAAAATTCCCTCTTTTTTTATTGATGAGGATTTCCCTTCATTTGGATGCTCCTGCATCAGTGATGTCCACCTTAGATCAGGGAAAATGCTAGTCGGGCCTTCATCTCCTCACATCACAAAGTTGACTAGTGAGGAAATTCTAGTAGAAATAATGAACAAAAAACCTAGGAAACCTAAATCAAATCAAGCTTACCCAACAAAAATAAGTCTAGAACCCCCATTCCCTAGGATATTAACAATAAAAAACATTATTCACAAGTTGAAAATGATCATTTCCAATGGAAATGTAACTAGGAAACTAGTCGTTTATCCTCCTTCCTAGCCACATGTAGATTTAGAGAAAACTACATGGCCTGACCTAGAAGAGTATGATCAATACTCATTATAGACATTAATGGATATTGAAATAATTCCTATGTTAGAAATCCAAGATGAAGATAAACTTCTTGCAAACATCATTAAAAATAATTATGGTAGGGACCCACACCAATATGACTATTTAATATGCTTGCAAGTCTCTCTATAGAATATAATCCTTACCAATACATCTAAGTCCATTTCCCAAATTTTCTATACTTTATTGCCACATAATTGCAGTCCCAATATAGTAGGTCTTGAAATAGCATATGTTAAAGAATCATCCTTGACTTTGGAGATTACACTAGGGAAGACATTAAATGTAAACAATCAATTGATTGTTGCACAACAGTCTTCAATGTTGAATGTTCTGCAAGCACACACAGTTGCATTTACATGGGATTACCATAATATGAAAGGAATAGACCCAAAATTATGCATGCACCAAATTTACATCAATTATGGCTACAAACTAGTTAGGCATTGGGTGACTCTTTCCTCCTACAGTGACTAGCATCAAAATTTTAGGACAGGTACACATCACTTTTCCCTTCCTAGATCTTCCTACAATTCTTTATTTTATTTTTTCAACTGTCATTAGCTTACATTTTTCCTATTAGGTCACATAGTTTAATTAGGTTAATCAAGTTAAATCAATTTCAATTCATTCTGAGACTCTAAAAGATACATATCTAGGTCTGATTAACTGATCTTCATGGTTGAAAGTCAATCTACGCACCTTGTGGATCTCCATCTTAATGAAACCCTAGAAGAAGGCCACAATCAATACTAGCTTCTTTCCATTAGGCCTAGGATCACCTTTTTCTATATGTTTCATATATAAAGTTTGATCTGCTGAAGCAGATTCATCATCTTTACTTAACTCACATCTGGTAACCATAGGTGTACATACTATTTTACATTCCTCTATCTTGAGCTTACTCAACAGATCTCTTTTATATAGTTTTTCTAAGGGATAAATATGTATTTATCTGACTAAGGAATCTATAAACCAAGAAATAAAGATAATTATCTAAGCATTGACATTTCAAACTCACTCTACATTATGTTTTGGAAATCCTTACACATTTTATCACTACTTCTACCAAAAATAATATCATCAGCATAAACAACAACAACAATTAACAACTTGTCACCTTATAATTTATGTATAATTTTTTATTCGTACTACTCCTTCAGAACCCCTATTGCTACAAACACTTTTCCAACCTAGAATACCAAGCTCTAGGAGCTTGTTTAAGTCCATAAAGAGCCTTCTTCAATCCACCTACAAAATTTAGATTATTTGATCATTGCAATACTTTTGGTTGCTCAATGAAAACTTTCTCTTCTAACTTCCCATTCAGGAATGAATACTTCACATCGATCTGATACACCTTGAAATTATTAAATTTAGAACAAACCAAAACATTTTGATTGCTTCCATTCTTGCTACTAGAGAAAATGTTTCTTCAAATTCAATTCCTTCAACCTGAGAATATCTTTTATACACAAGTCTATTCTTGTTGTAGTGCCCCTCCGTATTGGCCTTTCTGGGCATATGAGTAAGCGTTTATTTAGGATTTAGGATATAATAACCCGACCACAATAACCTTGGACACAATAACACTATCATAATAACCCAAGGACAAAATAACCCAGGGTCATAATAACCCATGGACATAATAACCCGTGGTTAAAATAACCCATGGACAAAATAACCCATGTAATTTATAAATTTTGTTTTCCTTTCTCTATATTCTTATGGGGATATTTTGTCCATGGGTTATTCTGACCACATGTTATTTTGGCTTGGGTTATTATGACCTTAGGTTATTTTTTCCTTGGGTTATTGTGACTGGGGTATTCTGTCCAGGGTTATTTTGGCTGGATTGTTATGGCCACCGTTTATTTATGATTTCATTGTTATTATGTTATTGAATTATGTGGAAAACTTAATAGTTTTATATGGCCTTGTTTAATCAATTAATTAAATTAAAATTGA
Organism: Sequoia sempervirens; assembly: GCA_007258455.2. Classification (NCBI taxonomy): domain Eukaryota; kingdom Viridiplantae; phylum Streptophyta; class Pinopsida; order Cupressales; family Cupressaceae; genus Sequoia; species Sequoia sempervirens. The sequence goes on from VDFB02353493.1 coordinate 209,059,706, forward strand.
TTTACAAGGTAATTTAAATAAAGTTGGAAATTAAATAATAATTAAATAAATTAATAAAATATAAAGGATATGGTTTGCTAATAAATAATTAAATTTAAATTGCTTTGTTAAAAAGTAGATATGTTACTATTAAATAATTAGATTAAATTGTTTTGGTAAAAAGTACTATATTAAATTATATTTTAATAATTGATAATTTATTATCATGTGAAGATAATCATTTAAATATGGTAAAATAATGTGATTTTAAATAAATCTAGAAGATAAGATTTTCAAACTGATGTTAAAACAAGTGAAAATAGAAAAAAGATGGACAAAAGACAATGTGTGCACATGCACGACTTTAAACGGATTGTGGATCATGAAACTTGTTTATTTTGATGATTTTTAGTTTTGAAAGTTGATCTCTTGGATTTTTATTGGGAAAAATAAAACTCTTTCTAGTTTTTTTTGGGGAAATAGGCTCATTTTTTAAAAAGATTTTCATCAGCTAAATTTTGCTCTGCAAAATAATTTTGAAAGAAAATTACAGTTCATGGCTTTTGATATTGTATTCAAATTGAATTAATCTCGGGTGATCAAATTTGAAGGAAGGATCTATGGCTGCGAAGTAGAGGTCTTCAGTTTTTCCTCTCCATTCTCGGGTGTAGGAACCCAGGTTGGTGTTGTATTTGATTTTTGATTTCTCATTCTCCATTTTGCATAAGCAAATCTTCTCCTTCTTGTCAAATGATTGCTTAAGCTTTCGTGAAATGAATCGAATTCTTCTTTTTAATAGAATTGTTGTTGTGTAAGTCGTTGAAGGCTTGGGGATTTGACTTTATTTATCACAATTCTGTTGTTTTGTATGGTGTTTGGTATTCTAAGATTGTTGTTGGTTTTTACTAAGTTTAGAATTTGGATTGTTTTATTTAGCATCTCTAGTAATTATTTTCTTCCCAGCCAATCATTTCATTTGCTAGAATGTTTTTGTTTTAGGTGCACTGTGTACCCCATCTTCTTAAGGCTGATTCTTATCTTGAGACTCTTGCTAGTACGATACGCACCATCAATCATTCCCATTTCTGTTATAGTTTAATATTAATATGGAAAATTCGCAGCTTGCAGCAGCTTAGAGTAGTTGTACCTTACACGTCTTCTACAATCTTCTGTGTGTGGCTGGTCTTTTACTTACCCACGTTGGAAGGCGATGGTTATGTCTTTGAAGTAAGTTATTCATGGTCACATTCATATGTTTATATTCTAATGAAATCTAGGAAATGTAGTTTCTACAAGTGACCTTAGGGCATCTTGAGATACAGCATATGAGAGACCTCAATGAGGAAAGAGCATACTTGTCTATATTCAAGAGTGGGGTCGAATGTTTTCTTAATGAATATGAACCCTCTAAACAATTTTTGTCCTCTCCTTTCATTTCATATGGTTGAGTCGCCTTCAGGAGTACCGAGTGGTCTCTACTTACCTTTGGGAATTTACAAATCCATTTTATTCATAGCCTACAATCACTACAGTCCATGAGATGGCATTCCTTTGCAACATGCTATCAAACAGTTTTCACGCCTTGTCTATGTTTTCACATTATTCAGGCATGTCTACAGTGCACTGCACTATAGCGCAAGACTTTCTTCAGATTATTCCTTTTAGGAACGGAGTCCATGTTTAGAAGGATGGAAATGGTTCACATCTCTCAGTACATTCTCCCTATTCCACCAATGGTGTATTGAACCCGTCCCAGCTAAGTATGGAAACCAGATAATAATCCCTCCAACTTAGATACTTAAATGTCTTAGATACTTTAATGTTGTGGGATCTCTTGATTACCATGATGTTATTAGCATTATGTGTTATAGTAATCTACTGAAAATAAATGTTGTATAACCATCAACAATGTATATTGGACTTAATGGTTAGATAGTCAAAGATAATGATGTTTGGTTAATTCATAGTTAATAAATGAGGAATATTTTTATGAAAAAGATAACAAAGTAATGTTTATTAATAGTCTTTACTGAGTGGGATGGAAAAATGGGGTTTAATTGGGTAGGCCTTAAAGTCCCCATGTTTTTTGGGGAAAGAGATAAGAAGAAAGAACAAACAACATGGAATCCACCTAAGACTGGATGGTTGAAACTAAACTTTGATGGGGCTTCAAAAGGTAATCCTGGTCCATTAGGGGCATGATGTATAATTAGGGATAGTAGTGGTTCCATTAAAGGCAAGATTGTTGTTCCCCTTCAAGAGGATACAAATAACATAGCTGAATTCACAGACTTATACATTGGGCTGACTGAATGCCAAAAGAAAGGTATTGACAAGTTAGAAATTGAAGGAGATTTGGCTATCACTATCAATGCAGTGAGAACGTCTAAAACACCCAACTAGAGACTTAAAGCCCTACTTGAAAGGATACTAACAATTCTTGATTATTTTGATTGCTTTACTATTAATCATGTATATAGGGAGGCAAATGTGGAAGCAGATGAGTTATCAAAGCTTGCAGCGGAAGGTAAAGCGGTGAGGTGGTGGCAGTAAAGCTATGTTAGATGATCAAGGTCCTTTGTTATTGGGGCCATCTTTGCAAGAGACAGTTTGTTCCTTTGGCCACAACAATGGTTGGGACTTAATTATGTCTACTAGAGCTCTTTCAAATGTTTATATCCTGTCAAGAATAGTTGTTGTTTTGGTTTGGAGTATTAGCTTATAATGATTATCTTGTAATATAAGATGTAAGAACCTTTGATAGTAGATATATTAATAAAATTTGGCTTTTCCTCTTGCTGATAAAAAAAAAAGAAACCTTCTTGGCTAGTGATTAGGTATGTAGGGATACATAATGGTATTTGGCTTTACACCTGTCAATTACATTTGTAAGGAAATTTCTCTGTCTTTTCTTTTTCCAAAATTTATTATGTATAAGTGAAAGTAAAGGTGTTGAGAAATAGATATGGTAATTTAATTATTTAGGATATGGATTATTGTATGTTATATTTTGTGATTCGATTTATTGTTAAAAAGCAGGGGATATAAATTAGATATATTTATATAATCATATATATATAATCATGAATAATGGTAGATATATAGATATGTGTGTATAAATATATGTATAAATACATTGGTATATATATAACATTATTATAACTTAAAAGCAATCTTGGTTGTGTATGTAAATTTGTATTGGGATATTTATTGAATATGTTCTATAGTTTCTTTAAATATTTTTAATGACCTTATTATGAGTGAAAAGATATAATGTAAATGAAGAATTAAAATGTTCGTTAAATGTTATCACTTTGATTGTGTTAATACGTAGTAGGATTGTTATAAAATGCGTTTCTATAATTCCTTTCATTTTTTAAATAGATAGTTTATTTAACTTGAATAATTTTAATATAATGTTAGATGACTTAGTCTTATTTAGATTGAAGTATGTTTTAAGAATTTAAATAAGAGAGTTTTATCTTATGAATAATTGAATTTATGTATCTTAACATATGAATTAGATGAGTAATTGAGTAAGATTATAGAAGATGGTAAATTAGTTAACCATAAAGTAATTAATTTGTTGTAGATAGATGAATTAAGTGATCTTAGTAAATAAAAATAGAGGTTGTTGATTTAGATATACAAAAGTAACAATATAGTAGGTGAATTGGAAATTATTGGAAAGGAAAGAAATATATGTTTTGACTTAAATTGGAGGATAGTCCTTGGGTTGTGTCGTGGTAAGGAAATAATATTTTTAGATAGTTTTCTCTAATTTCTTAATGAGCGTGTAAATAAAATGTAATTGATTAATTATTATTCTTTATTTATATATGTATAGATTTATATACACATATATTTGTATGACAATAGTTTTGGATGATTTTTTTCATATTTAGAAGCTAATAAGGTAAATAGGATTATATTTGAGTTGGAAGATGTGTATTTTTTTGTTTGTTAGATGTTTTGGTAGTTAAATAAGTGAAGTATATTATCTCTTGAATGAAGGCTTGTCCTTAGTTAAATTATGGTTGAATTGATAATAGGCATTTGAAGGTTGATTTTTAATGTTTTCATTATGAGGTAGCTTTCTCTTGACTTATTTTGATGTGTCTACCTCTTGAGTTATTGTAATTTGAGGATATTTTATTCATTGAATCCATGTTGAAATTGTTTGGGAATCTGTAATGTTGATTTATCCTTGTTTGTATGTTCTTGGGTAGTCGTTCTTCTTGGGCTTCTAGAGGAGGGGACATAAAATGATGCTTCATAATTGGTTTCCATATCATTTTTTGGTAAACTATTGTTTTCATGTTCAATTTGACTTTGGCGGGTTTATCCTTGCACTTGAAAGTGGTTTTTATTGTGAAGTGTTACCATGAGATGGTGCATTCCTCACTTGATGCATTTATTCTTTTTGCCTTGATATTTTGTGCAAGATGTCTTACCCCATTTGTGATTATGAGAATTTTTTGCTAGTAGGGAGAGTGGCTTCCCACAGGGGCCAGAACCCTAAGTGGTAACCTCGATAACTCATGTGGAAGTTGAGTTAATCAAGTGATAACCTAATAAATAATTAGGGGGATTAGCTAGTACACACACACTAATAAAAGATAATGGATGCCTCTCTCATGGCTCAAGCACTCGTATAGGCTTGAGATGAGACGAGAAGACCTAGAATGGAAAATCAACTACCTTTTCTTCATGAGAGGTGAGTTGATTTTGCATGTGTAAGAATGGGGGTCGGGGATCAGTTGAGGTTCCCAGGGTAACCCAAGATGGGGGGTCGGTAACCTATGAAGATCCACATCAGGTAATCCATGTCGAGCCATGTGATGACACTCTTCCCTTTAGCAACCTTGCATGTTTTTTTTTCCCCTTGTTTCTTTTGTTCCTGTGGAAGCAAATGTTTCTTGTGTTTGTTGTTGCTTTTTCTCATGGAGTCTTGTTAGCCATTGTTCACTTGATTATTCTTGTTGTGGACCCTTCTTGTCACCTCCTAGCATGGGGGGTAGGCCTTAGGGTCCACAAAGTCAGGTGGAACGTGCTATACACCCCATTGGGTCCCCAACCAAGGATCAAGATGTGTAGCCATTTGCAGTGACTCTAGAGTTGTACCATAGTTGGAGCCAGTCTTGACACTTTGTACTCATACATTTCAGTTTTATTATTCTATGTTATTGTTTTATCCCCGTTCATGTTGGGAAACACTTATGTATTATTGTAATTATTGAATGATGTAACTTCTTATTATAATTGTAATGAATGCAGTCTTTGGCTTTATTTTATGATCGTTGATGGATGCTTATCTTTTATGTAATGTATGTTGATCCTTGTGTTATTATGTGGTTATTGTTTCACAGTATGTGTTCCTTCATGGTGTTGTATCTATGAAAATATTTATATTGAATTCCTAGATGTTATGGATGGTTTTCATTTATATAGTGTTATGGATGTTCATTCGTTGATTATTAATTCTATATAATGGTTGTGCAATTGCTCGTAATCAGTTAATCATCATTATGGGAACCGTGCGATGCTAGAGATATTCAAATGTAATGCAATCATGTTACCTCAAGGGACTTACTTAGGTGATATAAATATGTATGGTTTATTACTAGTGATATATGTAATGTACACTTCATATTAGTTTACTTTAAAAAAAATTATGTCATAAATGTTGATGTTTTAGTGTCCTTTGGGGTTTATGTGGCGAGGCTTTACACTTGTTTTTGATCACTTCTCCATCTTCATTCAACTTGTTTCTTAAAACCCACTTAGTACCTATAACATTCTTGCCTTTAGGTCTTGGAACTAGCTTCCAAGTTTCATTCTTCTTAATCTAAGTCAACTCTTCCTAAATGGCTTCTATCCAACCTTTCTATTTTCTTGCTTTTGTATAAGAATTTGGTTCAATTTTTAATAGCAATGCAAAATGCACCTATTCATTGGATCTTTTAAATTTTCTTCAGATCTGAACTCCACTATTCTTATTTCCTATAATTTGATCTTTAGAATTATTTTTCTACACAACTTATTGGATTCTTTGTATCAATGTTCTCAAAATCAACTTCTATGTCTTCATCTTTATTGTGTATTAGATTTTCATCATCTTCCACTTCTAAAATGTTGGCAGATTGAATTGTCTCATCAAATCTCACATTTTCGCTTTCCAAAATCCTCTTTAGCCTCTTGTTGTAACATCTATTTGCTTTACTTTTCATGGAATAGCCAAGAAAAATTCCTTCATTAGATCTAGAATCAAACTTATCCAATTTATCTTCATCCATTTTAATGTATCTTGAGATGTCTGACTGAAGCAGGTCTTTCACTCCATAGCTCATATGGTGTTTTATCAAACTTTGGTCTAATTTAAGTTCTCTTTAGAATATAACTATATTCTAAACTTCTTCTCTCTAGTATATATATATATATATATATATATATATATATATATATATATATATATATATATATATAGTAGATGTTCTTGACACAACATTATTTTTTCCATCTCCTATATTCTCCAATTCTTTCCTTCTACAACTCCATTTTTCTATGGAGTCTTAGGAGTAGAAATTTTCCTATGGATCCTATGCTCTTCATAGAATACATCATACCAATTAGAAGTAAATTATCCACCTTTGTCTGATCTTGAAACTTTGATCATCCTTCTAATTTCATTCTCCACTAATGTCTTGAATGCCTTAAACTTCTCAAATGTTTTTGATTTTTCTTTTAGAAAGGTAATCCAAGTCATTCTAGTGTAATCATCAATAAGCATCATAAAATACTTGTCACCTTGTAGAATCATTGTCCTTATTTTTCCATACAAATTTTTATGGATAAAATCTAATGGCTTTGAAATAGAATATTCCTTATTAGGAAATTTAGGTTTTGTTTATTTTCCCTCATGACATGGTTTGCATTTTGTAGCATGAGGCTTCTTGATCTTTGGCGTGTCCCAAGCCATTCCCTTTGAGTTGATCTTCACAATTTCATCAAAATTGACGTGTCCCAATATTTTGTGCCAAATTGAACTCTCTTCTCTCTATATAGTATAACAATTTTTTCCATTCATCTCACTAAGATGATATGTATCACCGTCTCTCCCGCTTCCTTCTGCAATTTGTTCTCTAGTACCAAATTTCTAGGTCCCACACCATTTAGCACCAAATGAAAGTTGGTAACCCTTGTCACACATTTGAGTAACACTCAAAGTATTATTCTCTAGTCCTTCAACATATAAAACATCATGAGTTTTTTTCCTACCACCATCAAGACTCAAAGTACCTTTACCATTAATTTTTGCAACAGAGTTGTTTCCAAAAGTAACCAAAACTCAATCAAAATTCTTGAAATTCATAAACTTTCTCTTACCTCCAGCCATGTGGCTTGAACATTCATTGTCTATGATCCACAAATTTTTCTACTTTTGAGCATGTAGTGTGTTTATTCTACCATTGATTTCTCTAACCTTTTTTCTTCTGATATCTTCCTCCAGACTTCATCTAATTCTGATTCTTTTCTTCTTTCTTTTGATAGAAAAGGGCTCACATAATTACTTTTGTAGTTCCTAGAAATATGTCCAAAGTTGTTGGATTTGTAGAAAACAATATTAAAATTGTATATAGGTTCAAATTCATTACCACTAAAAAAGTTAGTTCTTCTTACTGGAGCCTTTCTATAGTCCATAGCCTTATGACCAAAATTATTGTAATTAAAATACTAACTAGAAAAAGAATAATCAAACCTGGTATTGTATCTTTGTCTTCTAGATCTTATGTTCTTCTTTTGTACTTGGATGAAACCATAATTTTGTGCCTTTCTTTCATCACTTGAAATAATCCTTTCAAGCTTTGAACGTTTAGTTCCAATCTCTTTTGAATTCCCTTTAGCAGGCCTTACTAGATGTTATGTCACTTTGTTCTAATCATCAAAGCTAATACTAGTTTTGACATGTAGAGATCTTTGGCAGCCCAATATCGATCTAATATAGAGTCTCAGTACTCTTCCTAAACTTCAATTATAGTTGATGGCTTACTTTGTCAAAATATTTCCTTAGTAACACAATTTATTCTTCAAGCTTCTCACAGTCCTTGTCTTTTGATAGTAGTCTTTTAGTCAAAACTTCTTCAATCCTCTTTACTTCTTTTTCTTGAATCTTCAAGTCAATGAACATTTTTTCAACACTCTCAAGCTTCTAAAATAGACTATCTTTAGCCTTCACTTATTCTACAAATCTTTTCTTTAGTCTCTTGATCTCTTTTTTGACACAGAGTAATTCTTCCTCAAGATCCACTTCTTCATCATCATTTCAAGAATTCATCTCTAATAGTTTACATGGCCATGAATACAACTTTCTCTTTTTCATATCCAATAGTAGAGTCCTTATAAGGACACTTAGCCATAAAATGTCCTACTTCACCAGAATTAAAAAATTTGAAAGGTAACTTACCTTTATACTTATCAAAACCTCTTTGTAACTTTTTGACAATTTTTTCCTCCAAATCTGATCTAATAACTGAATCTAGATCAATTTACTTCTTAGATACTCTGAATGTAGCCTCTTTCCTTATTGATTTTTCACTCTCAAACCTCATCTCATAGGAATTCAATATTCCATGTAATTCAACCATCTTAAAGCATTTAGATCTTTAGCTTCTTCAATAATAGAAACTCTAGAATCTAAAATATAAATATGTTGATAACTTAAGTTTAATTTCAAAAACCTAGGGTTAATTCCATTATTTCTAGGATTTCATTGGGATTCAAATCAATAAGGTGCGTAGATTGACTTTCAACCTCCAAGGTGAGTCAATCAAACCTATAACTGATCCTTTTGTGTCTTAGGAATGAACTAAAAATTATTTGGAGTGATTACCCTAATTAGACTATATGACCTAATATGTAAATTGCAAAATCCCAAAGATAAACAAATAGATACAATAATTTGAAAGTGGATATGGAAAGTGCAAATTGACATATACCAACCCAAAAAAATTGGTTTCAAGAATTGTAGGAAAACTAGATCGCCCTTGGGTGAATGGGTCTTTTTAGGGGTGTCTTGATCAACTTTTGGGGTCCTCTAATGTCAGATCTGAGCTTCGGATTCCCACTTGAAAATCTATTGAAACACTATTAGATATTTCTATAATTGAGTTTTCATGACTTGACAAGATGTATAACAACAAATGCAACAATGGGGAATTTCTCTTTAGTCCTTCTTCAATCATCTTCAAACCTATAACCTGTACATTCAAAGAGGGACAAAATGTTGGTCCATTTTAGGGGCTTGCTTCATTCAAACCCCATGTATGTGTTACACTTCCACAATGGCATTATTGATGACAAATGGATAATTGAAAGGAAGGAATGGTGAAATCACAATGCTTTGCAACTCACCACCCCTCAATGGATACCTTGAAGGAATCAATTCATACACATCTCTTCAAGGATTTGGATCTTGCTTGCTTGAATTCTTGAATCATTTGGAGACCTACAAAAAGATGTTAGCCTTTACAAAATAATGGGGTAAGTGCAAGAAGTTGAGTCCACATTCAGGGGAAGTGTCATTTTTCAACTTTAAAATAGGTACCCATTCATTTTTTAGAATAGGTATCCATTTTAAAGTGGGTACTCATTACAAAAAGTTTGAAACTAAAAACACATGTTTTTAATTTGGATTTACGCTCAACAAAGGCATGGTAACCCAACACTTAGCCTTGGACCTACAAATACAAGGTCATGGAAATTTCAGGAAATAAAATAATTTTGGCAATATATCTGATGAGGTTTTTTTTTCATAAATGTTTTATGAAATTAAAACCCATTATATATGGTGATGTCTAGTTTTCAAATATGTAATTTTTTTTATGATTGAATTATTTTTTCTATTTTTTAATTAATTTATAAGGAAACAAGTTCATAAACTTGAAATGTTAGGTTTTCATTTTTTTTTATAACTTTTAATTTGTTAATTTTCTTGTTAAAAAAATTATATGGCATAAATTTATAAACAATTCTTTACACAATAAAAAAAAAAATCAATAAATGATAAATTTAGGTCAAGTTATGGTGTCTGTAAACAAGGGTTTGAAAAACAAGCAATAAGGTCGAATAAAAAATTGATAAATAAAATAATATTAAGAAAAAAAATTATAAAAAAATATCATCATCAATCTTCATTATAATACACATATTTCCCCAAAAGGAATTAAAAAAATATTTTTATTTAGGTCGAATTATGGTGTTCATACACGTGCATGGTATAGTCCTAACAAAGTGACTTTTAAAAAGTGGTTTTTATACACACATATTAAAAATTATATAATATCATTTGGGTATTAGAATAAATTACATATTTAAAAACTAGATTCAAAATTATAACTTTCATATTACTAAAAGATTTAATGTGTAAATGCTTCAAATTTTAAGTCCTTGACTATGACAAATTTTGAAAATCGGGAAAAACACTTCCACTTTTTCAACATTTTGTGGACCCAACTTCTTATTTGGCAATATGATAACATAAACTCACAAACACTTTGAAATGATGCTTGGATCTTGAATTTCTACAATTAAACTCTGGTAATGTTGCTCTTGACTTGATCTTGAATGCTCTTAATGTTCACCTCTTGCCAGATAGATCCCAAATCATACAATAACTAGGTATTGATAGGAATTTATTTAATTTCCTAAAAATTAGATCTTGATAACCAAAATTTGTAGGTAGGGTTTTGAATGTTAAAATGGCTACTTTGACATGTCCAAAAATGGGTCTTGGCTAAGAAGGGGGACCCATTCACCTATGGGAAAATGGGTCCTATCCCAAATTTCCTAGACACTCAATGTCGGGGGAAACATATGAGGTGGATGCATTTATTCAATGTTTGTGATTTGTTGAAAACGGGTACAAATGGGCTCCAAAATACATAATTTTAGGCAATTTGGGGGTCAATTAAGCTCAATAATTTAGGGGGTTCAAAACATAATGTGAAAATTGTTAAGGTATACAATTTTATATACTACATTTAGCCCCCACTTTAGTGAGAGTATGAACTTACACTCAAATTCACACTAAAGTAGAAAATATATCAAGAGTGGTCCAATTGTCCAAATGTTGAAGAGATAGGATGACTAAGGATCAAGGGGGTTTGTGCAAGACCCCAATATCCAAGATCTCATGGAAAACCAACATAAGCACAAAGGAATGCTTGCACGTATAATATGTAGCAAGACAACATACACAAATATACATATCAAAAAATAAAAAGCATACACGATGAAAATAAGTGACATGATGGAACATAAAAATGATGATAAAATTAAAAAAAACAATGTAAACACAATGAGGACACATAAAAGACACACAAAAAAACCCAAGGTTAATACTAAAATATTTGAGTCAATAAGGAAAAGAGACCTCAGTCTTAAATTGTCTCAAATACCAAACATCATCCATTTAATGAAGAAATGCTCCTATGAGGACTAGATTCACACACATCACTCATGGGCCACATGGCTCCACTATAAATCAAGTTATATTTTTCTAGATGGCCATGTTGAAAAGGTATTCTCAAGTTCATGACCCAATGAGCTCCATTAAGTTGAATCCATGAACTATCTTGCAATAACTCACCTCAGGGGGTGCAATAAAACTCACCTCAGGGGGTGCAAAAACACTCACCTCATGGGGTGCAATAAAAATCACCTCAGGGGTGCAATAAAACACACCTTAGGGGGTGCAACAAAACTCACCCCACAGGGTGCAATAAAACTCACCTTAGGGGGTACAATAAAAATCACCTCAATGGGTACAATAAAACTCACCTCAGGGGGTAAAAAAATAATGATAAAACAAGGCCATAAACTCAAGGGGTGTCATGATAACACCACCTCATAAGGTAAATTTAACAACATCAAAGGGGAAATTCTTGATACATGAAAGTTCACTCCTTGGGGAACATTACACATGACATTAGCACAAAGAGAGGACTAGTTAAGAAATATAAAATCTCACACTAGGGAACACCACCCATAGTATTACCATTAAGGAGAAATTCAAATGCCAAGAAAGGTCACAATCTTGCATGACATCAAGTCCAATATTACCACAAAGGAGACACATCACATGGATTAAGGAAGCCACACTTTGGTTGACTAGGTCACACTTCCTAGGATATGTATGTTATCATCACTAAGAAGGGGCCATTTATATGCAAGCAATAAATGAGGGATCATATGACCCCCCTTAAAATGTTAGTGCACTTGCTACACTAACATTTTAAGGAGACATATAAGGGATCCCTTTCTAGAAGGAATGAACCTAAGACAAGGCTCTGTAACCCCTTTCCCCCCAAGTGTAAGGAAAAAGGTGGGCCCAATGGATTAAAATATGTTTCTCCTTGTAAAATAAAATATGATTGCATAAAGACAAGTTTATACCCCCATGCATGGTAGTGAATATGTTATGATACTACAAATACTACATGGAAAGGAGCAACAATTAATATTACTGATTAGGTGAAGATATTTTTGACATTTTTAAATGATAATAACCAACACCTATTGGTTTTTCTTGCATGTTAGGTTATATAGGGACATGGATACCTTGTTCTTTTACACCACATCCTTTTTCCTTACAGCCACATTTTTTCAAAAGTTGATAACCTCTTCCATAAATGGCTTCCATTTTTTTCGAAGAAGGTGAATTTTATGTGTAATTTTTGTTTTCTTCTTATTTGCTAAAAGTTGTAGACTCAAATGCTTTTGATGACTCAGATTATGTTGATATCATGGTAGCTTCTTTCTCTTTTTTTTTATATATTTATTTTGTTTTGGTTGTATAAGCTTGTATTCCCCATCGAATGTAGGTGTGAAATATAATGATCCCCAATCATCATCTAACAACTTTTTCATTGATGAAAGACACTCATTTTTGTCTAAAGGTTACACTTTTGTAGTTGGTGTCAATGTTCTAAGAGAATTCTTTATTCCTCTTTTTTTTGTAATAAATTTTCACATTTAGGATCATCTTTTATCATGTAAACCTTGTTTTTGTAAGTGCATTTCATTAGATGATGTAGTGGTGATGGCATTCCATTCATTTCATGAATTGATGTAGAGGATAAAAAAATGCAAGAAAAAATGTGTTTATAATTCTATTGACTCTTCTAAAGGTGTCTCAAACCCTACCTTGCAATAGTGAACACAAAATGTATCTCATTAAACCCTCAAAGACCTAGGGTTTTGACAATATTTTTGACAATGAACACACAAAGACCTGAAAAGCTTACATATATGTTTGATTTATGAATTTTTCTTTGGTAGACACTTGACTATCAACATAAAGAAGGGTTTCACCAAGTTTCATGAATTTTCACTGATGCAAACAAGAGTTATGAATTTTTTGTCTTGTTGGAAACCCTAGCTCTATGATAGGGCAGTTAACACTATTTTACTTGTTTCTCAAACAAAAAACCATGAAATCACACAAAACCAAATACATTAGATTCTTCACATAAAACTCTAACTTTCCATCCACTCATAGACCTATCATTGTTCCATACAAGGCCATACAAGACTATTTTTTAACTATTTTTGTAGAAAATTGTCATAAATTTAAAGAAAACTAATTTATATTCATGCAAAAATACTTCCACAACTTCTTGGAGTATTCCTTCTTATTGCTTCTTTGTGAATGATGATTACAAAAATAGTTACCAATTGAAATACATTTCTTTTCCTTCAAAACTTAATGTTTATTATCTCAAACTTGGAAAATATGCCCTTTGACAACCTAGAATTGAAAAAAAAAATGTAAAGAGACCTTACATGTTTTTTCATGGTCTTTCAAGACCTTATTGGACTCAAGAAACCCAAAAATTAGGTTGAGGAACAAACCCCAACCCTTCAACAAGCCAAAATCACCTAGGGAATTCAAATTTGCATTATGGCAAGAAAATCAAAATTTGAATTTCTAGGCCTATTTAAACAACCTATACTATTGAACATGATCCCAATGGACACCTAATACCATCACCAGCTCAAATAGGACTCTTAACATCAAAATGAGTCATAAAAAAATCACCAGAGTGATGCTCCTACATCATACTCCCAAAGGAAAAAAAATGAATCTTAAGTTCCACCTAAGAGGAGGTCTGCAACATTCTTTCCATGCTTGATGATGTTTGATTCTATCATCCATGTGGCATCCTCATATGGTAGTTTCTTCTAGTTGACCAAATACTGAAAGCATTGCTTGCATCTAGTCTTTTGGCTCTCTTTTGTGTCAAGAAGGCACTCTAACTCTATTGGTTTGGTATGTGGTAGGTCCTTTATCCAATAAACACCAAATATATTTTGTATACCTTCTTCTTCATCAGAAATTGCATCCCCTTTATAAGGGTATAAGTCAACAACATTGAAAATTGATGATATGCCTACTCCACTAGGAAATTCTATCTCATAGGCATTATTGGAAAACTTCTTAGCAACCCTACAAGGACCTATTTTCTTCATCTTCAACTTGGTATTGTAAATAGGGAAAAATTTAGATTTAAAAGTTGAAAACAAGAAATTAACTAAACCCTATCAAGCACCATGAAGCACAAACTAGAATGGAAATGAAAATAAACAAAGGAAATGCAAACCAATTTTCAAACTAGACTTGATTGACCTCCATGGCTCTTCTCCAACTACATAAGAATGCAAGATTTTGAAGGTTGATTGTTGGAGGAATGTTGGTTGCTCAATTTAGCAGCATAACATTGACATGCGGCCTATAGATGAATGACAATAGATAGAAATGGATGAAAGACTCAAGAATGATTTTGACAACATAAGGATACTTGAAGAATCAACCCCCCAAATGGCTTATGAGAGAGTTCATTTATAGGAAATGCCTGATTTGGATTGATGGTTGAGATTGAATGCTAATAAGATGTCTTAATTAATGGCCAAAATTGAAAGTTGTAGTATGGACAAGGTTTAGGTCAAAATTAGGGCAATGACAAGAAATGAATGGCTAAGATTGAATTATAAGATAATTCAATCAAGGGCTAAAATTAATGAGATGTCAAGAGATAAGATTTGATGTGGAAGATAAGATTCGCATGGACAAAGAGGTGATAGGAGAAATTAAATAATAAAAATTATTTAATTTAGGTGGCAAATGAATAATTAAATAATAAAGATATTATTTAATTATAGAAGAATGTGAGAAAAGGAATCATTTTGAATTAAGTAATGATTTAATTCAAAATTCAAGAGAGTGGACCAAATTAAATAAATAAGATTTATTTAATTTATGAGAGAAAAGGCTAATGAATAATTAAATAATTAAAATAATTATTTAATTATAGTGGAAGGTGGATAAAAATTAAATAAATAAAAATTTATTTAATTTTAGAAAGAAGAGGACTTAATTGGTGACGTAATTAAATAAATAAAATTCTATTTAATTAACTTCAAGCAAGAAATAAAGATAGGAATTAATTAATTAAATAATTAAAATTATTTAATTAATAGAAGACATATGACTTTAGAAAATAATTAAATAATTAAAAATTATTTAATTATCAAAGCCAAAAAGGGGGGATGATGGAGAATTTAGAAGTGAAAGGCTTAGGATAAATTTTAGTGTCTACAGGTATATTCACCTTTGGGAAACCTTTTCTTCCTAAGATGTGCTAAGAAAATATCTCCAACCTTAAAACTGACCTCTCTTCTCTTCAAATATGCCTTTTGTTTATACTTTTCCACACTAGTTTGGAGTTGTTTCACTTGTTGATATATCTCTTACATGGCTATTGTAAATTTTTTACCCTCTGCACTTTGCTTCTTCATACCACTAAGGTCTCTTAGTTCAAATACTCCTCTTGGTTGCATGTCATAGACCACCTAAAATGGACTCTTGGAAATGCTCCTATTCACTGAGTCATTATAAGAATTTTTTTCCTGGGGTAACACAAGATCCCATTGTTTAGGATTATCCTTTGAAAGGCATCTTAGTAGGTTACCTAGGCTCCTATTGACCACCTTAGTTTGGCCATCTATCTGAAGGTGGTAGGCTAAGCTAAAATTGGGATTTGTACCAATCTTACTCCGCAATGTCCTCCAAAAGTGCCCTAGAAACTTGCTATCTTTATCAAAAACTATGCTCAATGGAAATCCATGAAGTCAAACAACCTCCTCGAAGAAAAGACCTACAACATATGAAGAATCACTTGTACTTTTGCTAGGAATGAAGTGATCCATTTTGGAAAGCCTTTCAACAACTACATAAACTGAATCAAAACTCCTTTGTTTCTTTGGTAATCCCATAACAAAGTCCATACTAATTGGTTCCTAAGGTCTATTGGGAATGGGTAAAGGTTGGTATAGTCATACATTAGTGTTTCTCCCTTTTTCTTTTTGACATATAGTACACCTCTCCACAAATCGTCTTACATTTGTTTGCATCCTTGACTAAAAGTAGTTCCTCCTTAACTATTCTAATATCTTGTCAAGTCCAAAATGACCTTCCATACTCCCATAATGCTTTTTCTTCGTGATTATTTCCCTCATGGAACATTTTTGAACAAAAATTTGTGCTCCTTTAAGCAATAAACCATCTTGTATAAGGTAATCTAACCACTTCTCTTTGTTAGTACTATTAGGCTACTTGCAAACCTCAAACTTCTTTGAAATCTTCATCATCCTCATACATCTCCTTGAGTGCTTCAATCCCAATGACTTTTTAACTCAATTTCTTGCACCATTAATGCTTTTATGGTTAAAGCATCAACCACCTTGTTTCTCTACCCCTTCTTTTGTTTAATTGTGAAAGTGAAGTTTTTTAGGTACTCAACCCACTTAATATTCCTTTGATTGAGTTTTTATTGGATATTTATAAATTGAAGTGCATGATTGTCTATATAGACCACAAACTCCTTAGGCAGAAGGTAGTGTCTCCATTTTTTTAGTGATTGAACCCTTGCATACATCTCTAAGTCATATGAAGAGTATTTCTTCTTTGCGTCATTCAGTTTTTCACTAAAATATGTTAT